>CAUYUJ010019544.1:0-75000 GCA_963575745.1 Prorocentrum cordatum | reverse complement strand
CATCTTCCGTCTTTTCTTCTTGAGGAGTTTCCCAGAAGCCCATGTGGGCGGTTTGTGGGCCGCCTGGGGTTTTCGTGAGGCAGTTGTGGGGGATTTTCGGGACTTTTTGGGCCAGCCCTCTTGGGGCCCTCTTGCAACGGTTTGAGGCTCGCTGGGGCCGTCGTGGGGCCCTTTTGACTGTCTGAGTTGGGGGGTCTCTTGCGGTCGTCGATGGGCCGTATTTGGGCCGTCGATGGGCTCTCCAAGGCCGCCCTGCGCCGTCTAGGGGCTTTCTTGGGCTACCTTGAGGCCATCTTGGAGGATTCTTGGGCAATTTGGGTGCAGTCTTGGGGCCATAGTAGTGGATACCTTTAGGGCCGTCTGGAGCAGATAGGAGCCCGAACAGGTGAAGACGCCGAAGACTTTTGCGCTCGCCTTTTCGGGCCATGCTGGGGGTTATCTTGTGGCTCTCTTGGGTCTTTTGGGGGGCGTCGTGGGCCGTTTTGAGGCCACCCTGGGCCGATTTGGAGCCATCTTGGACCGTTTCGTGGGCGTCGTTGGCTATCTTGGCTCTTGGCGGCCTTTGTTGCCTGTCTTGGCCGTCTTGTGAGCTCGGGGGGGAGGAGGGAAGATAAAGAAACATGCATGGAGAAGCGACGAGCTGCCCCCCCCTGCAGTCCCGGGTGCAGTTGGCATAGAAAGGATCGGTGTTTCCCAAGTCTGTTCTAACGCCATGTTGGCATTGGTGTTTGGACAGCGCAGGAAGATTCTTTGGTTTACGCCGCACCGCCAACCCCTTGGGGGAGAGTGGCTGTTGCGGCTTCTGGGTGCTGCGTGACTTAAGCGGCCTCGGAGGCCCTTCAGCTCGCTCCAAGACGGCACACGAGGCCCCGAAGAGGGCCCAAAGCGGCCCAGGAGGCTCCCCAGACGACCCAAGTGTGCCCCAAGACCGCCCCAAGAGGGTGCCCAGAGGGGGACCGCGAACCGATATTTCGAGGTCTCTGTCCCTAGAGGCGCCCAGTAGGCCCCCAGGAAGCCCCAAGAGGCCCCAAGAGGCCCCCAGGGATCGCAAAAGAGGGCCCCCAACACACCCAAACACATCATGTTCCCACAAAGCTTTCCGAGGGCATAGTTCATCGTGGGCCCGAGAGTCTCCGGAGGCTCCGAAGCACCATCGCGTTACCGGAGAGTTGTCTGGAAAGTTGATCGGGAGTATGATTGATCGCCTACTCGCGGCCCTCCGCGGATTGTTTCGCACAAAGTTGCCCCAAGTGCCTTCTCGAACCGACGACGACGAAGACGACGAAACGACGAAGACGACGACGACGACGACGACGACGACGCGCCCCAAGAGGCGACGACGACATTATGACGACGACGACGACGTCGACGGCACGCCCCAACAGGCTCCCCAAGACGCCCCCCGAACCCATGTTCCCAGAATGCCTTTTGGGAACCCGATTCATCAGTCCTCTGCCCCCCTACGCAGCCATCTTCCCCGAAAGCTTTCCATAATGCGTATTGACATGCATGGACTTCTTACTGCCCATAATGCGTTCAGCGTTGTGGGCACTTCACCTCCCGCTCAAACCATCTGTGGTCCACCTACTCAGTGGAGCAGTGAAATCGTCAAGGCCTGGAGCCTGCTGGAACCTGAGCGCGCGCAAAGCGCGCGCGCGATGGTTCTAGTGTGTGTGTGTGTGTGTGTTTGGGTGTGTGCTTGTGTGTGCTTGTGTGTGTTTGTGTGTGTTGTGTGTGGACTTGTGTACTTGTGTGTGGCCCGGGGGCCGCGACCTCTACCACGCATGAGTGTGTGCAGGCCTTTGGCGGGCCCAAGACTTCCACACAGAGCCACTAGAAATCGCCCAGGGTGCCCGAAGACGCGCCAAGAGGGACCCGCGACGCCCACAGGCCGCTCCAAGACGCACGGACCGCTCCGAGACGCACAAGATGGCTCCCGAGTCCCAAGAGGCAAAAATAGCTTCATCCCCGTAGGGGATCGTATATTTGTAGATACACCTTTGGCTTTCACAGCGTCCAAGACGCCCCCAAGACTGCCCCACAAGCTCCCACGAAGGCCCCTAGACGACCCCAAGAGGGCCCCAAGTCGGCCCGAGAGGCCCCCAAGACAGCCCAAGAGAGCCCCAGGACGATCCCCAGAGGGGTCCCAGAGGTGCAACACCATATTCCAATTCCGAGCTTTCGGCCCCAGCAGCTCCCAGGAGGCCCCAGGGGGCCCCAAGAGGCCCCCAAGAGGCCCCAAGAGGCCCCCAAGAGAGGCTCCCAAGAAGCGTCCAGGAGGCCCCCAGGAGGGCCCCAAGAGGCAAAATTCGCTCCATTCCTTAGGGGAACGTAGAGTTGTCTGCATTATCCCTTGTTGGCTTTCACAGCACGGGCCCCAAGACTGCCCCGCAGGCTCCCGAGAGGGCTCCACGACGACCCCAAGAGGGTCCAAAGACGGCCCGAGAGGCCTTCAAGACAGCCCACGAGAGCCCCAGGACGAGCCCCGGAGGGGTCCCAGAGGTGCACAATCAGATTCAAATTCCGAGCGTTCGGCCCCAGAGGCTCCCAGGAGGCCACAAGAAGTCCCCCAAAGGCGCCAAGAGGCCCCAAAGGGACCCCAGGAGGCGCCCACGAGCCCCCCCAGGAGGCCCCCAAGAGGCCTCCAGAAGGCCCCCAAGAGGGTCCCAAGAGGCAAATGTCGCTCCATTCCCGCAGGGAAGCATATCTGTTTCGCGTCTTTATCTCTTTGGCTTTCACAGCATCCACGACGGCCCAAGGGGCCCCCAAGACTGCCGCACAGGCTCCCAAGCGGGCCCAACGACGACCCCAAGAGGGCCCCAAGACGGCCCGAGAGGCCCCCAAGAGAGTCCCGGGACGAGCCTCAGAGGGGTCCCAGAGGTGCACAATCAGATTCAAATTCCGAGCGTTCGGCCCCAGAGGCCCCCAGAAGGCCCCAAGAGGTCCCCAGGAGGCCCCAAGAGGGTCCAAAGAGGCCTCAAGAGGCTCCCAAGAGACCCCCGGGAGGCTCCCAAGAGGCCTCCAGGAGGCCCCCAAGAGGGTCCTAAGAGGCTCACCTGCCTCGAAGACGCCCTTGAGAGGCCTCCAATATGCCTTCAAGCCCCCCCCCCAAGAGGGCACCCACGACTTTGTGGTGAGAATGATGACGGATATGATGAAAGAACATCGTTGATGGGGTATCATGACGATGATCATGATGATGGTGACGATGGTGAGGTGAGGAGGGGAAGTATCACGAAGATGGGTACGGTAACGATGGTGACGATATTGATGATGACGACGTTGATGATGATGATGATGATGATGATGATGATGATGATGATGATGATGATGATGATGATGATGATGATGATGATGATGATGATCGTGGTGGTGATAATGGTGAGGATGCGGAGGAGGATGTGGATGAGGCTGATGATGCTTATGAAGAGTGGGGGACGAGGAGGATGAGGGAGCGGGGATGAACTATGATAATGATGATGCTGATGATGATGATGCTGATGCTGATGATGATGATGATGATGATGATGATGGGAGTCATCTTAGGATGATGATGATGATGAGGACTGGCTGCTAGGTGGGGTTGATAAGATCATGATGGTGGTGATGCTGATGGTTACGACTGTCATGAAAATGATGATGTCGATGGTGATTAGGCTCAGGATGTTGGTGGCGATGCTGATGATGATGCTGATGACGATGATGATGAAGGGGGAGGAGGAGCATAAGGAGGAGGATGATCATGACGATGGTGACGATGATGATGATGATGATGGTGATTATGTTGGTGATGATGGTGATGATTACGATGATGATGATTAGTATCATGATGATGATGATGGTCATGATGAGGCTGATGATGGTGATGATGCTGACGATGCTGATGATGATGAGGAGGAGGGTGATAATGATGATAATGACGACGATGCTGATGATGATGATGATGGTGATGCTGCTGGTGGTGATGATTATGATGATGTTGCTGATATCGATGGTGATGGGGATGGTGATGGTGGGGACGAGTATGGTGATGCTGTTTATGCTGATGCTGATGCTGATTCGAATGTCGCTGCTGCTGCTCCTCCTGCTGCTGCTGATAAAGATGATGCTGCTGATGCTGACGCTGATGCTGATGCTGATGATGATGATGATGATGATGATGATGATGATGATGATGATGATGATGATGACGATGACGATGACGATGACGATGACGATGCGGCGAAGCAAGATCAGGACAGCCGTCATACGTTTCATCTTCCGTCTTTTCTTCTTGAGGAGTTTCCCAGAAGCCCATGTGGGCGGTTTGTGGGCTGCCTGGGGTTTTCGTGAGGCAGTTGTGGGGGACTTTCGGGCCTTTTTGGGCCAGCCCTCTTGGGGCCCTCTGGCAACGGTTTGAGGCTCGCTGGGGCCGTCGTGGGGCCCTTTTGACTGTCTGAGTTGGGGGGTCTCTTGCGGTCGTCGATGGGCCGTATTTGGGCCGTCGATGGGCTCTCCAAGGCCGCCCTGCGCCGTCTAGGGGCTTTCTTGGGCTACCTTGAGGCCATCTTGGAGGATTCTTGGGCAATTTGGGTGCAGTCTTGGGGCCATAGTAGTGGATACCTTTAGGGCCGTCTGGAGCAGATAGGAGCACGAACAGGTGAAGACGCCGAAGACTTTCGCATTCGCCTTTTCGGGCCATGCTGGGGGTTATCTTGTGGCTCTCTTGGGTCTTTTGGGGGGCGTCGTGGGCCGTTTTGAGGCCACCCTGGGCCGATTTGGAGCCATCTTGGACCGTTTCGTGGGCGTCGTTGGCTATCTTGGCTCTTGGCGGCCTTTGTTGCCTGTCTTGGCCGTCTTGTGAGCTCGGGGGGGAGGAGGGAAGATAAAGAAACATGCATGGAGAAGCGACGAGCTGCCCCCCCCTGCAGTCCCGGGTGCAGTTGGCATAGAAAGGATCGGTGTTTCCCAAGTCTGTTCTAACGCCATGTTGGCATTGGTGTTTGGACAGCGCAGGAAGATTCTTTGGTTTACGCCGCACCGCCAACCCCTTGGGGGAGAGTGGCTGTTGCGGCTTCTGGGTGCTGCGTGACTTAAGCGGCCTCGGAGGCCCTTCAGCTCGCTCCAAGACGGCACACGAGGCCCCGAAGAGGGCCCAAAGCGGCCCAGGAGGCTCCCCAGACGACCCAAGTGTGCCCCAAGACCGCCCCAAGAGGGTGCCCAGAGGGGGACCGCGAACCGATATTTCGAGGTCTCTGTCCCTAGAGGCGCCCAGTAGGCCCCCAGGAAGCCCCAAGAGGCCCCAAGAGGCCCCCAGGGATCGCAAAAGAGGGCCCCCAACACACCCAAACACATCATGTTCCCACAAAGCTTTCCGAGGGCATAGTTCATCGTGGGCCCGAGAGTCTCCGGAGGCTCCGAAGCACCATCGCGTTACCGGAGAGTTGTCTGGAAAGTTGATCGGGAGTATGATTGATCGCCTACTCGCGGCCCTCCGCGGATTGTTTCGCACAAAGTTGCCCCAAGTGCCTTCTCGAACCGACGACGACGAAGACGACGAAACGACGAAGACGACGACGACGACGCGCCCCAAGAGGCGACGACGACATTATGACGACGACGACGACGACGTCGACGGCACGCCCCAACAGGCTCCCCAAGACGCCCCCCGAACCCATGTTCCCAGAAGGCCTTTTGGGAACCCGATTCATCAGTCCTCTGCCCCCCTACGCAGCCATCTTCCCCGAAAGCTTTCCATAATGCGGATTGACATGCATGGACTTCTTACTGCCCGTAATGCGTTTAGCGTTGTGGGCACTTCACCTCCCGCTCAAACCATCTGTGGTCCACCTACTCAGTGGAGCAGTGACATCGTCAAGGCCTGGAGCCTGCTGGAACCTGAGCGCGCGCAAAGCGCGCGCGATGGTTCTAGTGTGTGTGTGTGTGTGTGTTGGGGTGTGACGGTCCTGGGGCCCAAAAGCGGAGTCATGGACGCCGATTATTGTGAAGGAATATTTGCGCGATTCGGCAGAGTGCTTCTTGTACGTGTGTTCGGATTGCACGTCGTCTTAGTCTTTGCCGTCATCGCTGCGCCCGTCGCTGTTTCAGGGTTCTGCACCCCGTCCGAGCGCTAAGCCACGCAGCGCGACCGGCCGATTGCAGCCCTTCCGAAAGGACAGTGCCTTAAGAGAGCATGTCCGATCGAGGAGGGTGAGCAGGAGGGAGGATGTGCAGGAGGAAGAGGAAGGGTAACAAGGAGGGTGGGAAGTAGCGCAGTGGGGGGAAAGGTAATGGGGTCGGGGGGGAAGGAGGAGTGGGGGAGGGAGCAATGAGGGGGTAGGGGATGAGGAGGGCGATGAGATGGGATGCGCGAGAGGAGGAGGTCAGGGAGGACGAGGAGGCGGAGACAAGAGGATCAGGAAATGAGAGAACGATGAGGAGACTGAAGGGGGAATATTGAGGAGGTGCACGGGAGGAGATAGCAGGACGAGGAGGGATGGTGATGGAGATGTCGATGTAGAATCCAGAGGAGAGGAGGAAGAGTTCGAGGCAACGAGGGGGGAGGGGAGTGAGGAGGAAGCGCAGGGGCGAGGAAAGGCAGAAGACGGAGGGCGGGTGAATGGGGAGGGAGGAACGAGTGGGGAGAGGAGATATAGGCAGCAATGGGAGAAGAAGAAGGAGACGGGAGGAGGAGAAGGAGGCGGAGGAGGAGGAGGAAGAGGAGGCAGCAGGAGGTGGAGGAGGAGGAGGAGAAGGAGGATGAAAGAGGAGGAGGAAGGAGGAGGAGGAGGAAGGAGAAGGAGGTGGAGGACGGAGGAGAAGGAGGAGGAGGAGGAGGAGGAGGCGGGGGAAGGAGGAGTATTCAGGAGGAGGGCGCCCCTCAGCGGAGCCCTCGTGGCCCAGCAGGAACATCCGCGGGAATGGCATGCGGACCTCTTCCCACGTCTTACACAGACGCGCCGCACCCCGCCGCACCCTAAACGGACGGGGGCGCCTTATATCGGCGTCGAGCGAGGGGGGGAGGTGAGAAGCAGAAGGCCTTCTCAGCAGGCTGCGGGGCTTCTCAGAAGGCCCCAGGCCTTTGAGAGGTTTTCAGTGTCTGCCGGGAGAGGCTCAGGAAACCTCGCAGAAGGCCGGGGGACTCCCGAGCCTGCTGAAAGGCGCCGCCCTTGGCAGTCTCCGCTCGCCAGGGAGGGGGGCCAGGTCAGATCCAAGAAATCCGCGCGGACGTCCAACAGTTGATGTTTATGCCGTTTTTTGCTCCTCCAGGTTAGGGAACTATACCAGCTGGATGCCCACGTTTCCCTCTTCAGGGGCCGTTTAGAGCGATTTCCTCCCAGCCCCACCTCTGCATCCTTTACGCCCCTCCGAGGGGTGGAACATGGCAGCGGGGGGCCAGCCCAGCCCCTTTCCACCCGACGCCACACCCACTCCACTGGAGGGACCACCAAGAGATCGACGCAAATAAAGGATTCGTCTGCGCCGACATTGCGCGTGAGCTGCCCGCGCAAGGTCGCGCGTGAGCGCCCTCGCTTTTCCAGCGCACCGTTCCGGCGTAAGGCCGCTACGCCACCTCGCGTAAGACCCTTTCGTTGATCGTCGCTCAAGTGTTAAGTCGAGCACGTCTCCCTGCAGGAGGAATAGTCCAACATGACAAACAAATCATCAAGGGACGATTTTTCTACTGTTCCCCCTACCCCCCTCTGCGCGCCGCCAAGTATGATTACAAGGAACCAGTCGGACCCGATCACCGCAGTGACACACTGGGAGCCTACTCCACGTCACTTGGGGGCTCGAAAAACTCGGTCCCTCCGTCCCATTTTCTCGAGCCCCCAATGCCAAAGAAAACACCATCACGTGTGAATGGAACCCGTATAATACCCTCATATATACTCCTTCTCCTCACCTCTCCTGCGCCTGGCCGTTTGGGCTCAGGTATTGGAATAGATCGATCAGACCTTTGATCGTGCAGGAGGAAAAAATATCCATCTTTCCTTCCTTTCCTCTACCAGCGGATCAGGGGTTATGTACCTTTGTATTCCAACCCCATACACAGGTTATCAGCCCTTTAAAGCTCAACCTCGCACGCGGCCTCGATGGAACCCAAGTGGCGCATGCGCCGCAAGGGGTCCATCGGGGCCTCGCGTCCGAGCTCTCCGACGGCGCGACGGCTCGGTGATGAGTTGGAGAGCCTTAGTGTGGACCGTGTAGGTGTCCCAGGTACCCCCCCCCCCCCCAGCTCAGACGGACCCGAGGCGCGGCTAGCTGCTGAACTGCACTGCCACGCCGCCCGCGGGGGGACAGGAGAAAGAGTAGGAGCAAGCAGTATAGACTTTCACACGCTTACCTTCGATCCTCCATCTCCTCTTCCGTCGGGAGCAATCCCAACTGCGTCGGGCGCCAACCCCACTGGTCCTGATACTCCAGGGCGCCTTCGCGCTAACCGCCGATGGAATACAGGCACTGGCATGACCAGCCCTGCGACCGTTCCTGTAGCGGAGCACGTTGCTACCTTCGAGGAACTCAGTAGACCAGTGACGGCACAGCCGCAGACGCAGCACCCCCAGGTATCATCTCATCAGACACCACACGCACGGCCCTAGCCGCAGCTCGTCCTTGCGCAACCGTCGCGGGGCCACAGGCCCACACGACGAGAAAAGGTCGAGCCCGCGTGCTGCCTCACAGAAGCCATGCACTCCTCGCGAGAGGGTGCAGAGGGAAGCTGACGCTCCCCACCTCTCCATCTCAGACGACCTGCCGGCGGTAGCGTCCGCTGCAGGTGAAATAGCTGCGCTCAGAGACCAGGTTGAAACCTTCGTGTCCAGGCAGTACCTGAGACGGATGCAGAGCGTTCAGACGAACGCTGCCGACACTGCTGCTCCTACGTCAAGATCTCGACGGCGCCTGAGTGATCATCGATTCCAGGATCGCTGAAGATCGCCGCATCTTAGGTGAGCTGCAGCACCAGGTTGACCGTGAGATGTCACACTCAGGTGAACGATCAGCGACGGCCGAGCACCTGCGCAACTACCTTGCGCAGATGGAGCAACAGCTTGTGATCGTCCGCGACACAGGCGTTTCAGCAGTCAGGATTCTCCACGACGAGATCCATGACCAGCTCCGCAACCGACCGCCTCCAGCCCATACCAATGACCTTGGCGATGTTCAGTCTCAGATCCACGATCTTCGATCCCACATGGACCACACTACAGCGACGCTTCGCACCGAAGCACGCACCAACTCGTCGAACCTGATCGGCACGTTGCAAAATACTGAGAGAGTCAGCACTCAAAGGCGTGATGCGACCAACGCTGTCGTGCAGCCACTCACTAACCGGATCTCCGAAATCGAGCAGCGTTTCCCTGGCGTACAGGACGCCCTGGCAGAGTTGCGTGTCGGGCGAGCCCAGACTGATCAGCTGGATTCTCCTCCCACGGTTTACGATTTCGCCCGCCTCACTTTCAGGTCGCAGGAGGTTGAGAAGGCGTTGGACCACACGCAGTCTGAGCTCTCCCAGGTTGTTCGTGAGAGAGATGCTGAAAAGTTACGTGTCGAGGAGCGCCTCACACGTCTGGGCAGTGAGTTGGAGGCACGCAGCGCCCGTCTCCGAGCCTACGAGCAACGACTTGATCGGTATTCACAACGCTCTCGGGATACTGACGAGTACACACGCCAAAATGTGGACCAAATACACGAGACATGACGAGCTGGGCAAATCAGCTGATTGACCACACCAACGACACCACACTTCACCTTCAGCCTGCAACCGGCCTGCACAGGCCGACGGCAGCGTCCGCTGAAGCACCGCGCGCTTCTGCAGGACAACGACGTACGTCACCAGGAGCAGCCTCCGCGGCAGCTTCGGCGCAGACACGCCACGCGCCCCCCGCGCGCACAGAACCAACTACCGACGGTGCACCGATACTCTCACAACCATTGTCTGCGAGTTCGGTCAATACTACTACTCCGATCAAGGTGTCAGACACCGTCCGTGTCCCCGTCTTGCCTAAGATCGCACAGCTGCTTGAGTGGCAGCAAAAGGTATGGAAGAATTTTGGTGCCGCTTCAGGGCGACCATCCAAAGCATATGCCTTCCTATGCGTGGCTGATCAGCCCGGGTGTCCCTTCGAAGACTTACAAGACAGCGGAGACTTTGAGAGCGTCGATTGCAAACTCGCTACCGCTCTCAGCGATATCTTATCTTCCGACTTGCGCTACCAGATCAGGCCCATCGAAACCAGAGAGCACAAAGCAGGACGCATGCTCAAAGGACGCCAGATCTACGGCACATCCTACAGTCCTACAGAGTGACAGAGGTTGATGACGACCTACATGAGTTTGAGCGCCTCGAAGAACTGAGGATGAGATATGAAGATTTGCAACGATTCATTACTGACTGGGACGCTTTACAGTTGGATTGCCGAAAGGCACCCGACCCAAATATCTTGGAATCTCTGTTTCGCACGCAGATTCGCCGACGTGCCTGGATGAAACAGGATATGTACGAATACCAGCGCATGAAGACCAGCGACCCGAATCGCACCCATGATTGGCTCCGGCAGCGCGTTCTAGACGTACTGGAGCTCAAAGAACGGGAGAAGAATCAAAACAAGTTACGTTACGAGCATGCGAATCGTTCTCAGGTGCACGTCTGCGCTGCCTGGAAGAATGGCAACTGTCGCAATGGTGAGCGTTGCACGGCTTTACATGCCTTTCCCAGGGATTGGAAGAGCAGCAGATCTTCCAGAGCATCGACCGCTGGCGGCAACTCTCGCCGCAGCGTCTCAGCACCTGCAAATCCCAAGAAGCCAGCATCGAAGCCGTTTTGCTTCGAGTTCGCCAAGCGCAGCACCTGCGCCAGAGGCGACAAGTGCAACCTCCCACGCATGGCGCAGCGCAGGGGCTCCGCACAGAACAAGTGCCACACGGGTGACACATGCAAATACGCTCACCTGGCACCTGGTACGAAGACACCTGAGCGAAGCCCAAGTCGCCCACGGACCTCCAGTCAGGACAGTCGCGGCCGACCGCCGCCCCGCGGATCGGGGAGCCAACGCTCTCCACAACGCGGGGGGTCCCACAACGCGGGGGGCTCATACAATAGACGTGACAACCGACGCCAATACGACCGCTCTCGATCATCCTGCAGGAGGTCTCCCGACTCTCGCAGCCAGTCGAGAAGTTGCTACGATAGATCATCGCGATCCTCCTCCCGAGGACGCGACGGGCGCGGCGGAGGACGTGGCAGCCCACGTGGCCGCGACAGATCGCACGGCAGCGACAGAGGACGTGACCGACGTTCCACGAGCCGCGGTTCGCCCCGTGGCTCTCCTGAGTTCAGGGCACAATCTCCCGCCAATTATCGCCGCCCGCGCCACTCTGACCGCAGTTCAGTCATACGTGACAAGACTCTCATGGCCGCCCACAAGGACAAGATGGCATCTACCAAACCACGGCGTCGGATACGTTTCGACACACATACCGCGGAACACTACCCGTGCATCGTTTCTGGCAAGTCCACTCTGGACAAGTGGATGGAGAAGCCAAGCGAGGGCGATATCGTCAAAGTACCAGATCCGCTGCCACAATGGTGGTGGAAACAGAGTGCAGACGCCCTACAACGTTGTCAACGGGGAGCAAAGTTATGGCATCAGGACCTACGTGACTACCGACACGACAAGGGGCCGGTGGAGACACCAACTGCGATCCCAGATTCCGACGACTCTACCATAGAGTCTTCCGAGACACACCAGAAGAAGATAATGACTCCGCAAGTCGGCCCTCCACGCTCGACCGCTGCGTCGACGCGCCCCTGGGTTCTCGACAGAGGATCTGCGCGCCATATTCAATATAAAAACGAGCTGCCGCAGACCGAATCTGATCGCATATCTATTCGCGAGGGGCATATTCTGGAAACTGCCAATGGTGATCGCACTGTCAACGAGCACTATGACATACTACCTGAAGTGGGCTTTCAGAGTTCAGCCCTCGCCTTGCCAGACTGCCCATCGCTATTATCAGTTGGACAATTGATTGAAGTTGATGGCTTTCGGCAACTTCGGGATCAAGAGCTGGGCTACTTGCTTCAGGATCCGGGGGGCCAATGGTATAAGGTTCCCGTCAATAACAGAGCTCCAGAACTACGACTCGACGATTTGGTGACGATACCACCACCGCGACTATGCACTTCGTCAGCACCCAGACGTCGTCAGCGCAAGCGTTCATCCGCACGCTGCAACGACACATGCTGGCGTTGCAAGACTACAGAGCAGTCACCACCTACAGATGAGCTGCGGCCCCACATAGGGACCTGTCCCAAGAGACCACATGTCGGCGAGGGAGGAGGAGCACGGACCGCCACGGTCGAAGAACCCCCCGACATAAATGATGCCGAGTCCAACGTGGATGCACACAACGACTCGTCTACGTCTCAGAAACAGCGTTATCCTCCCACATGCGGGGGGCTCGCAGATACAGCTCAAGCAGATGCCGACGTCACGCCGACCTCCCTCGAGGATCTGCAGATGGAGACGTTCATCAAAGTGCGCCAAGATAGTGATCGCGTTCTTCCAAACAGACAGCAGAAACCGATTGACCCTATGCACTACATGGCCCACAGTCCGAAACATCCAGACTGTGAGATTTGCTCTCGCACTATGGCGCAGAACGCCCCGTGCCGACGACAGCGCGAACCGCGTCCACCGGCGGCCCCCACCGACGAGGACACAGCTTACGAGGCCTTCGTCCCGAAGAAGTTCGGGGAGGCTCTGACAGCCGACCATATCGTTTTGGCCAAAGACGATGCCGCTGACAAGCACGGTGACAAGTACGCACTCGTCGCACTGGACAGGTACGCCGGCATCTCCATGGCGCACCCAGCATTGCACAAAGACGCAGCTACTACAAAGGCATCCTTCCAGCAGTTCATCGCCGCAAACGATGGGGCGAAGCACAAATATACAAATAATTCTGGAGAGCTTCAGAAGGCATGCCGCCAACTGGGATGGGGACACGACACTAGTACTCCTCATCGCCCACAAACAAATGGATTGATCGAGCGCGTTGTCAAGATCGTCATCCTCGGTGCGAGAGCTGTGTTGCACATGTCTGGTCTGGGACACGAATGGTGGGAAGAGGCCATGCAAGCCTGCTGCTGTGGACATATCCTCGCGCGCCCATCCGCGGGCGCTGCCGCCCTCAGCGACGAGCGCACTGAAAAGACAGCTCATGATATACGTTTTGGTGAAAGTTCCCCTGGGCACTTCATCCCATTTGGCGCTCGGATCGTTTGGAAATGCTTCAATCCCGAGATCAACGACGAGACTGCAAAGTTCAAAGAGAACGCTCGGGGCGGGTTGTTTATGGGTTACCATTGACATTCAGGTGGACGCTGGTCTGGTGATTATCTCGTCTTGGATACGGCTACATACGCCAAGAACCCAGACGGCGACCTGTGTCACGTACACAGAGTCAAAGATATCAGAAAGAGCGTGTTCTACCGCTGCTGGCGGAAAACCGGGGGGGGTCACTACCGGTTCGAAACCCCCCTTCCCCCCCCCCCCTTCTGCCGGGTCACTACCGGTTCGAAACCCCCCCCCCCCCCTGCTCATCATGAAAAGGAGGGGGGGGGCCACTACCGGTTCCCCCCCTCCCCCCCCCCCCCTCCGGATCCGGAAAACCAGGGGGGGTCACTACCGGTTCGAACCCCCCCCCCCCCCCCTCGAAAACCGAGTGGGGGTGCGGACAGTGGTGGGGACGGTGTTGGCGGGGACAGTGGTGAGGGGACAGCGGGACAGTGGTGGGGACAGTGGGACAGTGGGACAGCGGTGGGGACGGTAGTGGTGGGGACAGTGGTGGGGACAATGGTGGGAACAGGGGGGACAGTGGACAGTGGTGGGAACGGTGGTGGTGGGGACAGTGGTGTGGGGACAGTGGGAATGAGGTGGAAACACTGGGACAGTGGAGGGTACAATGGTGGTGGAGACACTGGTAAAGGCGGTGGCGAGGACGGCGGTGGGACAATGGGACAGAGGTACAGTGGGGACAGTGGTGGGGACAGTGGGGACAGTGGTGGGAACAGTGGGACAGCTCAGTGGGACAGCGGAGGAGTCAGTGGGACAGTGGGGACAGTGGGGATAGTCGGGCAGTGGTTGGGGCCGTGGAGACAGTGGGGAGAGTGGAACCGCGGTGGGAACAGTTGTGGGGACAGTAGGGGCGGTGGTGGGACCAGTGGGGACAGTGGGATGTGATGCGGACGGTGGTAGGGACCGGGAGTCGTTTGCTGGCGGTGCGTAGGGGGTGGGGGGGGGGGGGGGAGGGGGGAGGGGGGGGTTCGAACCGGTAGTGACCCCCCCCCGGTTTTCCGGATCCGGAGGGGGGGGGGGGGGGGGGGGTTCAACCGGCAGTGACCCCCCCCCGGTTTTCGGCGGGAGGGGGGGGGGGGGGGGGGGAGGGTTAGGGGAGGGGGGGGGTGGGGGGGTTTTGCCGGGGGAGGGGGGGGGGGGGGGGGGGGGGGGGGAGGGGTTTCGGCAGGGGGGGGGATTTTCGGAGGGGGGGGGGGCGACCCCCGGGTTCCGGAGGAAAAGGTTGGCAATTTTCCACAGTAAAGCGGCGGTGGATCACGCTCTCTCAGATATCATCATCCCCGACGGCAAGTTCACCTTCCCAGTGAAAGAAGGTACCCTACGACATCACAACCCGGAGGCACACGACGAGGTCAAGGCATCTACTTCTCGTCCCTTGGGCGACAAACCTATGCCCGAACTTCCACTTGCCTGCCCAAAGGAGTGGGATGATCCATCTATGATGACGATGGACGACAAACTCGCTGATACTCACCCATCGGCCTCCGAGGTTGCTGCACCAGCGCCGGAGCCCGACGATTGGGAACAGCGTGGATCTTGCATCATCCGACGCATCCGTACTCCGCGCAGGAAGTTGCTCATGCCAACAGACGACGTTACGAACATACCTGTGCCATTTGATCAGCTCGATGTGACACGAGACTTCGAGACGACTTCTACCTTCGAGGGAGAACGTGTCTTTCGCGATGTTTGGGATGGTGTTAGCGCCACAGGCCACCGAGAGCTGAGCGAGCCTTGGACCGGCCTGGCTCGATTCTATGAGCTCCCTAAGATGTTGCCAGACGGCAAAATGGTGGTCCGCGGCCGCGAGACACGCGTGCAGACTACTACGCGTCCAGACTACATTCTTCCCGAGCATTGGAAGACCTTGTCTCGGGGACAGCAAAAGAAGGAAATTGAGTGCGCCGAAAAACATCAAACAAGCTCGCGAGACTCGTGACTCATGAACGAGCTGCACTTCGAGTGTGGACCCGGCACAGACAGCGGCGCTGTCATTCGAGACGAGGACGTCAAGGGCGCGACCAACAAAGAAATTCTGCATGCCAAACTACCTGGTGGACCACGTGACATTTCTACAGTATAATACTACCGCCAACCCCCACCACAGCCTGCTGGAGTCGCACGTGCTCTGGTAATTATTGACAGTGAGGGGAACGACTTCGGGACCGTGAACCCGCTCACACGCAAGTTCACCCCGTCGGTAGCAGTGCCCACTATGCCACGTGGACCGACATACACACCGGCACGCAGAGATAAGATTCCTGACTCACCATGGGCACGCCCAGCCCTTGTTACCAGAGATTTGATCCAGAAAGAAGTTGCCGCAGTACCACGTGCACGGGAGGCCCTGCGCAAAGAATACGAGCGCCTTGAAAAGAAGCAAACATGGATGTTAGAGACTGTTGCTGAAAAAGATGATATTGAATCACAGGCGATTCGTGCAGGGAAAAAGGTTCACTTCAACATATTGGAGCTATCTTCAGTCAAACATGAAGAACTTCCTCCTGAACTACGTAAGTTCAAGGGCCGAGTGGTGGTTCAGGGCAACTCCGGCAAAGATGAAACTGGCTTGGCCGCCATCTTCGCCGGCGCCGCATCCAGTGCGTCGCATATTGAGGCCGCCAAACTCTGTGACGCCACCGCGTTATTTCCAAAGTATGCGGGCGAGCAGAGCGATGCACCTGGCGCATACAAGCAGGCATTGCTATGCGGAGATGGACGAATCGACCCAGTCGATACTTGGATTACCATACCCAAGTGTCTTTGTCCAAATACAAGAAACCCGTGTGCCGACTACGATTGGCACTATACGGACACCCTCTCGCAGGTGTCTTTCGGGGGCGAAAGTGTCGAACGTGTCTGGAAAGTGTTGGATTTGAGCCTATCCCAGGCTGGGAATGTGTGTGGAGACACAACAAACTGGGATTGATACTTTCAGTATACGTGGACGACTTCAAACTAGCAAGACCAGCCATCAACCTACAAGCCGGCCGGGATCGTATCCGCAAAAGCGGCATTGATTTGGATCCGCCTATTTGGATCCGGCTGTGGACAACAGGCATACGACGTCCCCAAGAACGTCTTCGACAAAAGAATGTCTACCATTCGACCCGTGTTGCCTGCCCACAGTGATAAAGAATATCATACAGCTAAACAAGTTCGTGGAATACGACATGACGTGCTTGGTTTTACTGATCAATGTATTGAGCGCTACCTGGAGTGCGCCTCAAAACGTACCCATAGGCCAGGGTCACGTCGTAAACGGTCTGACTCGCCGAGGGCTTCGCGATCCACACCGTTTAGCTCCTCCGGGTCGGTCGTGAGACCCACAAGCGCGCTCAACGCACGGTCGCGATCACCCAGCACGGCTGGGTCGGTCGACAGACCTTCCACTACGACACAATCAACGACCGTCACATACGATGACCTACCCGACGCAGAGACTCCTGGCATCGAGGACACCTCATTTAACGAGTCTGACTACTCCGACGAGGGTATCCTCGGCCAGGATGCGGCGAGTGTACTGATGAAGATTTTCTACCTGGCACGCTGTTGTCGTTTCGATCTTTTACATCCAGTATGTATGCTAGCCAGAGAAATTACCCCATGGAATACCACGTGTGATGAACGCATTCATCGGCTGATATGCTACATCAAAACGACGCGCACCCATTGTTTACACGGATGGATTGGCGATCCTTCAGACAAGCTATCCATCATGCTCTGAACTGACGCCTCGTTCGCCGATTGCATTACCTCCTCCAAGTCCACTACCGGAGACTTCGCGGCGCTTGTTGGGCCCGGCGCGATTTTCCCCGTCAGCGCCGTGTGCAAGAAACAAGCGGTCGTATCGCACTCATCCACAGATTCCGAGATCGTTGCTCTTGACTCGGCGCTACGACTGGAGGGATTACCAGTTTTCTCATTCTGGGAGGCCGCGGTGGAGGTTGCCAGGGGCGCGCCCGGGCTACTGGGACGCGCCGCTACGGCGATATGTCCGACGCTGGCCGCCAAAAAGAAGAGGCGTAAGCCATCGCCTCGCAAGGCATCCCCTACACGGTGATCTTTTCCTAGCCGTAGGCAACTACCGCTGAGGACGGAGCTACCTGTGCCTCCAAAGAGGCGCACGATATCCCATGAGGGCACCGTGCTACACGTGGATCCAGAGCCCGCTCAGGAGAGCAGCTCTCCCAAAGTGCATCTCATCGTCCTCGAGGACAACCGGGCCGTGATCAAGATTGGCCAAAAGGGACGTACACCCGCACTTCGTCACCTTCATCGTACTCATCGTATCAACTTGGATTGGATATGTGAGACATGCCAATCTGAACATATTGAGCTCAACTATGTAGGTACAAAAGAACAAATTGCAGATACGATGACTAAACATTTTGAGCCAAAGAAAGCAGACCTCTGGAGGGATCTATTGGAACACTCGCTCATCCTCCCTGCTACCCCGTTGCAGTGTGCTCCAAAGGATCCACGGAGACCATTGCGAGGGCCTCAGAGGACCGATGGTTTACCTCATGTCGCAGAACCTCCAAAACTGGATGGATGTCCGGAAATATGTAAGATATTACTTACCGACAAAGAAAAATTGGGCGAGACATGGGTCAGAGTGCGGGTTCTTGTGCGTTGGACAATCCAATCACGAGGGAGTATGTGCATGCATGTACCAGATCGGTGTTCCTGCGGCGACTACCGATTCGCGAACACCCCGGGCGAGGGCTCGCTCGCCGCACGGTAGACACCCTCGTCATCCTTCCCCGCCATCGCATGGTGCAGAGAGGTCTAGGACACTTATCATACGATCGTGCCGCAGCTGTTTTACCACTCGGGCGACGAAGCTTACCAGCATCTTGCTCGCTGCGCGCGAGATTCAATCACGAGAGATCGGTTCTAACCCCGATCCCCCCATTCCCGAGATGGACTAGGCGCCGCCGCTCCACTTCAACGGCTGGGCCATCGCCTGCGACGCCAACTACGACCCGAACGCCAAGGACGACGATCGCGTGGGCTTCACGTTCCACGTTCAGACGGGTCGCCCTCGCGATCCCGAGGGTGGCTTCACCTACGTACATCATCTGCGCTTTGATCATAGTGCAGAGTATGATCTACGAGTGCCCGACGAGTCCGCCACTGTCGAGGTTTCCCGCTCCGCGTCCATCGACGTGACGGGTTGTATCGGCACAGCTATTGGTGGAGTCGGCGGTAACGCCCACTATGACTACAGTGCGACCACGGCCACACCGTGGATGTCATTCATGAAGGCCACGTGCATGATCTCTGGCCTCTCCACGCGCAACACATCCGTCCAAGGAAACACTCGTGGCTTACATGATCACTTGCATGCTGCGATTCCTAATTCACACCGCAAGTGCCCACCAATGGAGCTTGCGACGGTGGTGTTGAAAGCAGAGTGGATGATGATGCACAACGACTGGTCAAAAGTGGGCCGTGCATTTCTTGGGCAATATTCTGAAGCCAGCGCTCAGGATACAAATCAGGTGTACAAGGAGGGACTTTGTGCGCTTCCAGATGTGCACAGCAACGGTTTATCCACCCCCGTATACGCTCCGAATCTTGATCGCGCTGCGATCAAACTACCCGCGCGTCCACCTGGCGTGGCCAGGACATCGGACACGGCGGGGCACCTCGGCCACATCGTCGAGGACCATCTCGTCACCGAAATAAGGGCATTCCCCGATATCCACCAGACAAGCAAATTCCGCCGCAAGCTCAGCACTTGGCAGACTACACGCGGAGGGTTTGGAGGCATCGGATCAGGCCCCAGGACGGCGGCAACACTATCTGATTGCCATGGCGGCTGGAAAACCCTCCCAGAGCATGGCGAACGCCATTGGCAGCCATACGGGGGGGAAACTGTGCTCGCAGGAGAAACGCCTTCCATGGGGGACCCTGGTCTTACCCCAGGAGCAGCCATATATCCCATCGTGCTGGCACAGGCAAAATACAGCGCGTTTTGTGGTGGTCGATTGGTTTCCGCTCTTCTTTCAGACGGCGGGTGGCATGGGATCATGCAGGGGGACTTGGGACTTCTCCTTCACCATGCTTTCGGCCCGTCAGGGCATGCATACAAATGGACAAATTTGCGCACGGATTCTACACGGACCATGCACCCCAAGAAAGGTTCCAAGTCTGCCCCGTATAAGAAGTACCTAGGGTGCGGCATCGACGAGCTCAGCAGCCCACATCAGCGAGATGCCCTCGCCAGGGCGTCCAATGTTGGCCTTGTACCTTTCTGCATGCCGCGCCTCAACCGTGCGGAATGCATGGGCGGCGCCACCCTCGAGCATTTGCCGGCATCTATCCGCGACGACATGATGTGGGCATTCTCCTTTGGCAACTAAAGAATGGTTCAAACAAAACGACAAACCGATTGGCCAGGATTGTATTCTATTGCCAGAGGCTGGTGGCGACACCCGCTGCGATATGGCACAACTCCGCGAGCAGCCTGTCAAGGCACAGCACAACCGTATCGCAGCTATTCTGGAGTCGCAGTTTGAGTCAACACTCGAACAGCGAAACATGATCATCATGATTCGCAAGGCCAGAGGCCTGTCGCTGATGAATTACAATCATTTAATAACAGAGTGGCGTAAATTGGATGAGATCATACGGGACTATTGGGCTAACGCCGTTCCTGCATACGTGAAACAAAGACACTACAGTAGGGGTATCAACGCCATGGTGGCCTGGAGCGCAAACGACATTGCTGGCGCTAATCATGGTCAGAACTGGTTGGACACCCGTCGCCATCAGGATCGTGCCCCCACCAATGTGCGCGAGCTCATGAAGATGGAGTGCCAGGGCGGCGTCCCGACGCTCAGCTAGTACACGTGAAAGTGGATCTGTCACGTTTCATCGACGTGATGCAATTTTTCCGTTGCCCCACCGTCATGGGGCCAGGCAAAGCGTCACAATGGGGCGTACACCCTAACTTCGACCATCACACGGGCGACCTGACCAGGACTATGCAAAGTCGTGGTATTACGGTACTTTCCTCAGACCACTGGATTGATGCGTACGACAGAGTCACGCCTACGGCTTGGCATTCAAAGCAGAATAATCACAATCTGGCGACGATGACGACTCAGTTTTGCGATGCAGCATGCTATCGCAATTTTTGTGCACCGATCCAGTCATTACCATCACAGCCATATCCATTCAGACCTCCTCTCCTGGCAGCAGTCACGGATTCACAGGCCTACACACAGGCCACAGAGATTATGGATGCTCTTCACTTGCGTGAGAAAATGACTAATGAATGGAAAGGGCACCTCAGCCTCGCGACGCTGATGACTCAGACCGCAGGGGAAATGGCTCATTGTGCATGGATGGCCTCGTGTGCCAGTGGCACGTTGCCGAAATCGATGCCGTTGGCAACAAGCGATCCGCGTGTACCTATCCCTGGACTCGCAAAAGAGCCACCAGCACCGGATCCGACGAAATCGATTCATGCTGGCGATCCATATGGTGAGGCATACGAAGAGTTGTTCAACCAGCTTCTCCTCCTGATCAACGACTACCCTGGTGCGTGGGCATCTTGGGAGTCAGACGAGAAAAAGGAGCTCTTTCACCCCAAAATAGTGAAGGACACCAAGGACGCACACGCTGTTACTTGGGCTGTATACGAACAGTCTTGCTCCAGATTAACGACATGGCAGGTGATGGCGACACTACGAAATCACGCCTCATTGCAGAGCGCAACAGTCTGTGCTCCCATCGTGTCGGACCTCGCATTGACAACTCAGAAATTATTACAGCATGCAAAGGTTTCTACGCACAAGATGCATTGGATCGTATCGCCATGGGGCTCGCGGCCGACGCTCCAACCATTGCCTTCGCCGCAGCGCCTCCCGACGGCTCCGCGGCAGCTGGGGCCGACCAGCGCAGTGAGGACAGGCAGCCGCTGCCGCCAGGCCCGCTTCCTGATCCATTGCCGCCAGGTCCGCTTCGGATCGTCACGCTACCCGAGCCATTGCCACCTGGTCCGCCTCCGATTAGCACGCTTGCTGATCCATTGCCACCAGGCCCGCTCCCGACAGCCGCGTCAGCCCCGCTCCCCGACGAGGGCGCTGATGTGGATGCGGAGCTGGAAGCAATTCCTGCTGACTGTGCGCCTTCGCCTGGTCAGCAATCGGATACGGTATACATACTGTCGCGGCAAGACTGTTGCGAGCGATCATGGCATGAGGACACAAGCCAGATCCCTATATTCCACAATGCGTGCACTCCTCGTGAGTACAAGCTTCAAGCAGGTCATGTGGATGACCATCCATACGTACCTCCTCCGTTGCGGGGCACGCCTGCAATATATGGCATGGCTTGCTTGCAGGACGATGATTGGGCAAGCCAATTGGCATGCGACGATTGCGTGATCGCCCATGCGCCTGACATTGTTCAGTCTGGTCGTTTCCCAGAATGGAAATGGATATCGCTCCCGCCGTACGATGAGGCACGCGACGGACCCGAGCTGCTTGATGAGCGGCTTGGAGATCCCATTTACATGAGCAAGGACATCACGACAATGCTTCGCCATGAGATCCACTACAAAAAGTTCCAGATCGACCAATTTCTTGATCGACGTGCCAACATATGGTCGAACACGGCGCAGCAATCTTGGGAGGTTCCCAGCAATTGAAAATCATTTCGGGACATGGTTCAATGGAAATTTCAAGAGCGTCGTGGACCTCACAACGGACCATCTACCGAGGCGGCCATGACACACTTTCACAAGGATGGTGAACCAGACGGATACAAGTGCTGTACTGGCTACTATCCGAGTTTCGTCATTCGTGCGTTCCAGAAGCACATTGACCCGGAGAAGAACAGGATTGAGATATATGCCAAACCAGTCCCTGACGGGAGCGATCCCAGCTGCTTCGATTGGAACAGCGTTATCGCTATCAGATGCGTTGGAGGCCACAGTTGCGTCAACCCACTCTCCAAACCATGGAATATGGGGTGGGAGAGCTTACAATGGACAGACGTCAAATACCTCCACCACGGCACGACACTTCGTGCCTGGCGAAGCATCCTCAAGTCAGGGATTATCCCAGGCTATGTCGATCAGTCTTCTCAGAGAGACAAACGTGAAAGAGGATCACGACGCTCGGAGGCATTTTACAGTTCCAGCACCTATGTGCATACCGCCAAAAAGAACCCTCACACCCCGGTCCAATCGCACAAGTTCAAGCACTACAAGAACGAGGTGGAGCTGGGGGTCGACATGCAAATTGCCGCGAAGGCTGGATGCAGATTTTGGCTGGGAGCACAGGGCGCTACCATGACTGAGGATGTGGTTCCAGCTGCTGCAATACTCGCCATTCGCCGTCTCGCACCACACCGCGAGAGTGGCAAGCAGTTGTGGCCAGAAATGGGCCCCACGTTGGACTACCCGCCGCTGGCTACGAGACAACCATTGAGCAAATACGAGATTTGCGCTGTTCCTCCTGGAACAGACACAATTGACGACCCTCCTGGGATAGCCCCAACTGCCAAGGCCAACGACACGGCTCAGCTGCCACAGACACAGCCCGCCTCAGCATCATCGGCCCAGCAACCCATGGCCCCTCAACTGGGGGCGACCCCTGCTGGCCACACAGCTGACGCCGACGCTTTGGATGAGGCCATTGCCCGCGATCTGCTCAACAGTTGCGGGCGCAACACACGTGATAAAGAATGGTTGATAGCTATGTCACATTGCAGAGAGGCTCTGCGACCCATTACAGCAAATATTACGCAGAAGGAGTGGGATCGACGGCCTATCTTCAACGATGTCCGCATGGGGGCTTTCACTATCGTCAAAAAATGGGGTTTCAACCGATTGCTTTCACTACGGCAATCATTACTTCAAGGGCAACTACAACACGAAGGCCCGCATGCATAAGGGCCATAGTTATGAACCAGTCATACACTTCGGAGTCTTCGAGAAGTTCTTCGCAGTGCAAATGCTTATCCTCAACTACGGTTTACGATGGGTAAACATATGGTATTGTGACAAAAATTTGCCCCTCAGGGGAGTCATCTTCGCTATGCCAGTACGTGCTGACATCAACCCAGTTCACTTGAACGTCGCACTTCAGGGCCCATCTTCATGCAGTGACCAGGTCAATGAATTTAAACAAACAGGTGATCTTCCATATCTGGGAATGCCGAGCATTTACAAACCACACATCCCACGCGCGCCGACCAGACGCCCCGCTCCTCGGACACCCGATCCCGACGAGCTGGTGGCAACACCCGCCGAAGACCCCACGGAAGACGACGAGGGATCCCGACGCGACGCAGCCCAATCCACCGATCCTCTGGTCACTGTCATCGTCGACATATCGACCGTCCCACTCACAGATGAGGACACACCATGAAGGCGGATTTATCGGCGGACATTCACGCTGATGAGGACGTTGGCTCGTCCATCCTTGGCAACATCATTGATCCGCCAGAAGATTTCCTCACCCACCCCGACTATGACCCAGAGGGCAATATTAAATGGATTATATCATCTTACGACCACCGCGTATACCGCTGGACGTCGGAACCACTGGTGGACTCCTCAATGATAAAGGTGAAACAAATTATTGAGTCACACACTGGCAGGGCCGACCTTGTGGTTGACAGGATAGAGTCATTGACAGGATACAATTCGGTCCAAAAACAGAAGCATACCACATGGATCACGACCACACCCACAAATGGGCACGCCACTTACCGATATGCAGATTGTTTCTTCAAAAAGAAGGTACATTACCTTGACCCAGAGATCATTGAGGAATCGACCACGGGCATATTTCAATAGATTTCAAAAGTGTACCAAATCATATTGTTGGACAGCATCCAGGAGCTGCATCAGTTCACCAACGATGCCATCTATCAGAACCATCCTGCCCTCAATGCGTTGCGTGCTTTCTTCACAGAATGCATCAAGACACACGGCAACCCAGGCTTCCCCGCATGGAAGGAGCCGGTGGAAACGCCTGCTGCGCCTGACCTGGACGATCCAGGCGCCAAGCAGGATATTCCCAGGGATCCATGTAGCGTCGCTTCTGCAGCTCCCGACCAAGAGACCATGGTACAGATCATAGCCGAGACGCAGAACATTGACCGCGAGGTGGGCGATAAAGAGGCCATCTTGCAGGCAGAGGCCACCCGCATTCGCACGGACAACGTACACCATGGTGATATGGACACCGCGGACACTGACACCTTCGGGCACGCAGGACTACCGGGGGAAAGGCTGTGTAGGATCGAGATCGAGGGGATCGGCCGATCGATCGCTTCCCGTCCGACCGCAGAGGTCCATCGTGAGGCAATGAACCAAATCGGTCGTGGTCTCGCGTCAACTGACGGTGGCGTCACCCGCTGGGGATCTCGCAGTGATCTTGCCACTTCCGGGGCTCCTGAAGCGATCCAGCATGATATAGCGCGATGTCGGAATTGCGATCGTTTCCTTTCCCTGGGGATCGTCGCGGGTGACGGTGCAATTTGTGATATCTGCTGGCAGTGCAGTGTCTCTATAGGTGCCACAGGCCAAGGTGGCGCTGCGGAGAGCGACCTAGCGCACCTCCAGCAGTTGAACTACTGGATCAAGGCGAACCTCTCCCAGGACGATGTCAACCGGTACATGTCAGATGGAGCGCGCGTCTACATGATGGGCAAGCGCTCCAAGGCTGGCCGGGAGAAGGTTCCCTTGAGGGGACGCGCGAAGAAGGCAGAGGAGAGGTATAAGATGTGGCTTGACGCAGGCTCCCCTCCTGCACACATGTGCAGGATGATGGGCGAGGCTGAGGATCAGCGACCTCTATACCACCCCTTTCGCAATGTCGTACAGCGTTTCCTCAGTGACCTACGTTTCCACCACCAGATGACTGCCGCTCGCATTGAGACTGGCAAAAAGGCCTGGACCATCGATGACATGCGCGACGCTTGTGACATCTATGCTCACAGCGTTAGGCTTGGCTTCGCTGGTCGCAGGAACTGGTGGTTGAACGATGGTAGACTCGACAGAGGCACCAGGCAAGATCGCGGCCTTGCCACAGTTGCTGCGCCCCGCGGGGGCGGTACTTGTGAGAAAGTCACGCAGCGCAAGCTTGCCAAATTGGCCTCCGTCGAACCTGCCATGGGATCTGCCAGTCCAAGGGGGCGAGTACACGGGTTAGAACCGATCCTAACGACCCCAACACACACTCCTCACATGCACATGGCGCCATGGAGCCGCAGCAGCCGCGGCGCCCGCCGCCGCCTCGCCCCGCCCATGGCGATGCCGCTGGATCCGGCGCCTCCGGCGCGCAGGACGACGCGCCCGCTGGGCCGCGCGGCGCGGCCGCCGCGCAGCGGCCGAGCGGCGGCGCCAGCCGCGGACCAACAACGCCTCCACGTGCCGAGCGGGCGCGTACGACAGCGGACTACGCGACGTGGTGGCGCCACAACCTGGAGGACAGCCAGCGGGGCCCCAGGTGCTGGGGCTGCTACGCCAAATGCTGGATATACATAGCGGACAACAACGACGAGTTCGTGTACGTCCGCGACCTGCTGCACAACGAGAGGTTTCCCAACTGGACCCCAAAGATGCCCTGGAAGACATTCACGACGAGCTACATCGAGGATGATGGTCACAGGGCGTGGGACCAGAGGTTCTACATGAGAGGAAACTCGTAGTTTTGTTGGCCGCAAGGCCCACTGCTCGATAGGCTTGAACTTCATCTTCGTACAAGTTCGCCTCGAGCAGCGAATGCTCATATAATTTTAGGCCACTTCGCTATGCAAGAAAAGTGGCCACGCACACGCTCGCACTTGGGAAACCCAAGGCAGACCCCCAAGGAGCACCGCCGAGGGGAGTAACCAATCGCAGAACTTGTTAATGCAGTGTTTCGCGTTTGCCAACACGACTTTACGCATGGCCATGCATTTGTTTTGATACTTAGACGTGTTTCTTAACACGATCGTGTTTCTCAACGCGACCCGGTATTACAAATATGTTTTGCTTATTCTTTACAGTAGAATTACATTGCGCTGAGAATGAGATGGCGCCCAGCTCTGGTTTGAGAGCTGGTGGCAACGCCTGCCGCGTTCAGGCGCGGCAGCTTCTGATGTTGCTTTAATTCAGTCAGATCCTCTTGCTCCGCCCACCCGTGTCTCGTTCTTCTCCGCCCTCGAGTGCCGAGGCGTTTTTGGGGGGCGCACCGAGGGAGCACCAAAGTGTGCTTGGCGAAGAAACAGTGACCCTGGGTGTTCTTTCTTACCCTTACTTGCCGGATCATGACAGCCGTTGTGCTACGCTACTTTTTGCACGCCGCTGTCGCGATCGGGGCGCAGCTGGAGCGGTGCAGAGTTTACGCTCAGCTGCCTTGCAGTGCTGAGGATTTGAGGAGTAAAAGGGTGACAGGTTCTTTTCTCCTTTTCCCGAGCCCTGCCCTCGCGGGCGGGATTCGGGACGGGGGGTGCGAATAGAACCCGCATAATACCCTCATATATACTCCTTATCCTCACCTCTCCTGCGCCTGGCCGTTTGGGCTCAGGCATTGGAATAGATCGATCAGACCTTTGATCGTGCAGGAGGGAAAGATCCATATTTCCCTCCTTTCCTCTACCAACGGATCAGGGGTTCTCTACCTTTGTACTCCAACCCCAGACACATCACGTGCTGAGGGGGCGAAATCCGTGCAGCTCCGCCACGACCCAGTCCTCCACTCACAGGATTACTCTGAAGCGCAGGCGCCAGACCTGCCCCTCCAGCATCCTCCTGCCCAGGGCGCGCCCTGGCCCTTGAAGGGAGGCAGCCTGGCGCGTTCCCCCGGCTTCGGCCCGGCCCAGCCGTCGACCAGTGCGACGCTGCCGACCTTCGGCCGGGGCTTCCCCGGGACGAGGCTGCGGCTGAGGCGCGACCGCTGTGCGCGGGAGGCCAGGAGTCAGGCCTCGACTTCAGCGGTGCTCTTACGATTATTTCGAGGGTTGCTTCCGTTTGGTGTTCGCTCCTGTCGCGGCAGATGCGGAGCGGGGACGGAACGACGCAGGACGGAAACGAGGCGAACGACGGCAGGCAGAGTTTGAGTCGAGCCTGGCCAGGAGTCTCGCGACCATGGCGCCTTGGTGACAGTTCTGTTTTATTGTTTGCCGATTGGCGCGGGCCCCGAACTCCCCCCCCTCCCGCCCATGGAGTAGACCTTGGCTGTTTTGGGCGTCGAGCAGGTGGAGTCTCCCCTTCATAGGACCCAGTGATGCAAACAGTCGCACTAAGCAGATGTCCGGAGCCAGACCCCCCCCCTCCTTCCCCCCCCCCTTCCGCCCAATGCCGAAACGCCGAAACAAAAAGGCTCCCCCCCCTTCCGCCCAATGCCGAAACGCCGAACACAAACAGAAAACGCTCAACCGAATCCAGCCCCTCCCTCCCCTCCTTCCGCCCAATGCCGAAACGCCGAACAGAAAGAAAACGCT
This sequence comes from Prorocentrum cordatum, assembly GCA_963575745.1. NCBI lineage: Eukaryota > Dinophyceae > Prorocentrales > Prorocentraceae > Prorocentrum > Prorocentrum cordatum. The sequence goes on along the minus strand of CAUYUJ010019544.1, from coordinate 47,200 downwards.
CACCCGAATCCGGCCCCTGCCCTGCTTGCAGGCCCCGCCTCCTGGGCCCAGGCGGCAGCGGGGGTGGTGAATGGTGAAGGGCAGAGGAGCTGGCGCGGGGGGAGCAGGCAGGGAGGGGGAGGAGGGAGGAGGAAGGAGGAGGAGAAGGAGGAGGAGGAGGACAAGGAGGAGGAGGAGGAGGAGCAGCAGGGACGAGGAGGAGGAGGAGGAGGAGGAGGAGCAGGGAGGAGCAGGGAGGAGGAGGGCGGAGCAGGAGGAGGAGGAGGAGCAGGGAGGAGGAGGGGGAGGAGGAGGAGGAGGAGGAGGAGGAGGAGGAGGAGGAGGAGGAGGAGCAGGGAGGAAGATGAGGAGGAGGAGAGGATGAGGAGGAAGGAGGGAGGAGGAGGAGGGAGGGAGGGAGGGAGGGAGGGGAGGGAGGGATGGAAGGAGGAAGAGGAAGGAGGAGGAGGAGGAGGAGCGAGGAGCAGGAATGAGGATGTGTGAAGAGCCTGTCGAAGGCCAGGCGATCGTCTGCGTCCCCGCCCATCGCCCAAATGTCTTCCCTCGAGCCTCATCGCCGTCTGCTTCGTCCTCGTCACTTCGCCCCTTCCTCGTGGTCTGCCTCGTCCTCCTCCTCCTCCTCCTCCTCCACCTCTCCTCCTCCCCCTCCCTCTCTCCTCCTCCTTCCTCCTCCTCCTCCTCCTCCTCCTCCTCCTCCTCCCTCACTTCCTCATTTACTCCACTCCCTTCCCTCCCCTCTACTCTCTACTACTTGCACCGCTCCCCCCCTGCGCCCCCCCACCTCCTTCTCTCCCTGCCCTGTCTCCCTACTGTCCTTGCCTCCCCATGCCTCCCCCTGGACTGGAAATGGCTATCAGGACTGTCGCGGCCATGGCGCATGCGGAGCCCATGATGGTCAAGAACACGTTCCTAGAGATCTCGGACGCCAGGGGACGCCAACGGAGGAGGAGGAGGAGGAGGAGGAGGAGGAGGAGGAGGAGGAGGAGACGGAGGAGGAGGAGACGGAGGAGGAGGAGGAGGAGCATCGAGGATCGACATGAGGGGGCGTGTTTATTGGCACGTTTTGCTTGTAAGCCTCCTGGAGGCCCTGGGGCCTCCGTGACCCCTGAGGGCCTTCGGAGGCCGTTGGAGACTTCCGGGGAGGGAGGTGGAGGATGGAGATGGACGCTTTCTCCTCCCCCATTTTCGCCTCCCCCTTCTTCGTCGTTGCCCTTGTCGTCGTCAGAATCCTCGTCGTCGTTATCATCGTCACGTTATCCCTGGTATTCCTCTTCGTCAACGTGTGCAACATGTTCGCCATCCTTATCATGAATATGACCCTCATCGTTCTCCTGCTCATCCTCTGTCTCGTCGTCCCCTTGATCATCCTCGTTGTCTTCTGCCTCACATATCCCTCCTCTTCTTCTTATCGCCCTCACAATTCATGGTCCTGCCTCTCCTCCTCCTCGTAGTAGTACTCGTTGTCACCCTTCCCCATGTCGCCCAATCCCTCATCGCCCACTTTCTTTTCGACGTCATCCCTCTTCTCCGTGTCCTTGCCTCGTCGTAGGCATCCGTATCATCATCATCACGATCATCATGGGTATCATCATCATCATCATCATCATCATCATCATTTTCATCAGCATCATCATACTACTGATCGCATCATCATCGTTGTCATCGTCATCGTCATCGTTGCCATCGTCATCATCATCGTCATCGTCATCATCATCATCATAATCCTCATCATCATCGTCATCATCATCCACATCGGGATCAACATCGTTATCATCAGCATCATCATCATCGTCAGTATCAGCACCATCCTCTCAATAGTCAGCATTCGCATCATAACTCTCATCATTACGAGCATTGTCATCATCATCATCATCATCGTCATCATCATCAGAAACCTCATCATCAGAATCCTCATCATCACCATTAACATCGTCATCAGCATCATTATCATCATCATCATCAGCATCATCATCAGCATCAGCACCATCATCGGCATAATCAGCATTAGCATAATAATCCTCATCATCACCAGCATCGTCATCACCATCATCACTATCATCATCCTCAGCATCGTCATCGTCAGCAGCATCAGCCTCATCATCACCATTACCAGCATCATCCTCATCATCCCCAGCGTCATCATTATCGTGTTCAGTCATAATCGTCATTGTCGTCGACATCAACACCGTCATCATCATCATCAACATCATCATCGGCATCAGCAGCATCATCATCATCAGCATCATCATCATCATCATCATCATCATCAGTATCATCAGCATCGTCAACCTCATCACCCTCAGCAGCATCGTCAGCATCAGCATTAGCATCCGCATCTGTACCCGCAGCTTCAGCGTCATCATCATAATCAGCATCAGCATCACTATCGTCATCATCACTATCATCGTCACCAGCAGAATCGGCACCATCATCATCATCATCATTACCGTTACCGTCACTATCACCATTCGCGGTAGCAGTATCAGCACCATCATATTCACCATAATCTGAGTCAGAATGTTGATGATTAGTTTCACCATCATCGTTACCATCATTATCACCATCCTCATCAGCATCATTGGCATCACCGTTATCATCATCAGCATCAACAGCAGCATTCTTACCATCATCATCATGATCAGCAGCATCATCATCATTTTCATCAGCAGCACCATCCTCACCGTCACAATCATGATCATCATCACCATCATCATCACCCTCATCATCATCACCGTCGTTATCATGATCGGCGTCAACACCATTGTTGACATCATCGTTGCCATCATCCTCATCGTCATCATCACCATCACCATCACTACCATCATCTCAGCGTCCTCGTACAACAGGACGGCAGCAGCGGTTTGAGCGACATGTACCGACAGATCTCCGAGCCGACGATGACGACACCATCGTGCTGGAGCCGCAAGGTCAGCTTCGAGGACGGCAGAACCAGCATCCCCCTGAGCGACATGGTCCGAGAGATCCCGTATCCGGTGAAGACGTCGACTTGCTGGAGTCGCCAGGTGAGCGAAGAGTCAATGGCCGCGGGGGGCTTCAAATCCAGGGGAGGCGGCGCGGAGTGAGGTGGGTTCGGGGGGAGCAGGAGGGTTCGATAGCAAATCAAGGGAGCTTGGTCACCCCCTTAATTTTGTCTTTAGCGTCGACTGGCGTCTGGGAGTGGATGAGATAGCGCCGATTTACCGTCAGTTAGCGTCGATTAGCGTCGATCTAGCGCCGAATAGCGTTTATTTAGCATCGGCCAGCGTCGATTTGCAAGAGCCGACAAGATGGTACGGGAGGCTCCCATGAGTTGCCACCGAAAGAGGAGAGAAGGGAGGGGGGGAGGAGTCATATGAGAGGAAGCGGGCGGAGGGGGGGGGGGGGTGCAGGGGGCAGCGAGGGCCAGGGAGTGGGGAAGAGGGGGCAGCGGGGCGGGAGGGTTGAGCGGCGAGGGGGGAGGGAGGAGGGAGGAGGAGGAAAGGGGGAGGAGGAGGAGGGGGACGAGGAGGAGGAGGAGGAGGAGGAAAGGGAGGAAAGGGGGGTAGGAACAGGAGGAGGAGGAGGACGAGGAGGAGGAGGCGGCCAGGAGGAGGATAACAAAAAAGGAGGGGGAGGAGGAGGAGGAGGAGAAGAAGGAGGAGAAGGAGGAGGACGAGAAGCAGGAGGGGAGGGAAGAGGAGGAGGAGGAGGAGGAGGAGGAGAGGAGGAGGAGGAGGAGGAGGAGGAGGAGGAGAGGAGGAGGAAGCGAGGATGATGAGGAGGAGGAGGAACGGAGGAAGAGGCGAAGAGGAGGAGGAGGGAGTGGAGGAGGAGGAGGAGTTGGAAGAGACGAGTGAGGGGGGATGGGGAAGTGGAGGCCTCCTCGTGGCCTCGCGCAGGGGTTGGCCGCCCCCAGGCCCAGGAGTCCGCTCGGAGTCTGGCAGGCGTGCCTACAGCGGGCCCGCTGGCGGTTTTACTCGGGGGCGGCCAAGAGCGGGGTCTTGGTAAAAGGAGGAGGAGGAGGAGGGAGGAGGAGGGGGACGACGACGAGGAGGATGAGGAGGAGGAGGAAAGGGAGGAAGAGGGGGGGAGGAACAGGAGGAGGAGGACGAGGAGGAGGAGGAGGCGGGCAGGAGGAGGAGAAACAGAAGGAGGAGGAGGAGGAGAAGGGGAAGGAGGAGAAGGAGGAGAAGGAGGAGGAGGAGAAGGAGGAGGGGGAGGAAGAAGAGGAAGAGGAGGAGAGGAGGAGGAAGCGAGGATCATGAGGAGGAGGAGGAACGGAGGAACGGACGAAAAGACACAGAGGAGGAGGAGGAGGTGGAGGAGGAGGAGTTGGAAGAGACGAGCGAGGGGGGAAGGGAAAGTGTACCCCTGGCCCAAGGTGTCCCCCAGGATTTCCAAGGAGGCCCCCACGACCTCCAGAGCAGCTCTCACGAGGCCCAGAGGGCTCCAGGGGCTCCAGCATTGACCGCGAAAAGCAGGGGACATTGGGCCAGGGGCACTTTAGCAACCTCCGAAAGAGGGGGTGGGTGGGACGTGATTAGGAGGAGCGATCTCGTGGCGGCATGCCGCGATCTCTGCATCTTTCGAGGCGTCCCCTGGTCCTGCCTCCGGTGGCCGCGCACGTGGCTCGGGCTATGATTTGCGAAGCCCCCCTCCTGGACGCCCCCCCCCTCCCCCCTTGGACGCCCGCGATGCGAGGGCGTTCTCCAGGACAGGCGGGGGTGGTCCGAGGTTAGGAACGAACCCTTGGGAGGCTGAGGAGGCCCTGTCGAGGTCCACAGACGGGTCCGGAAGTCTGCTCGAGGCACTCGGCGGATCTCCGCAGGGTTTCTGCGGAGCACGCCCAGGGGTCGCTTGCCTCGGGAGGTGATCAGCAAGGACGTCCCTTTTGCTGATCACCTTCCGAGGAGAGGGAGGAGGAGGAGGAGGAGGAGGAGGAGGAGGAGGAGGAGGAGGACGAGGAAGAGGAGGTGGAGGAGAGAGGAGGAGGAGGAGAGGAGAGGTGGAGTAGGAGGAGGAGGAGGGGGGGGTGGAGGAGGAGGATGACGAGGAGGAGGATGATGAGGAGGAGGAGGAGGAGGAGGTGGTGGAGGAGGAGGATGATGATGATGATGATGATGATGATGATGATGATGATGATGATGATGATGATGATGATGATGATGATGATGATGATGATGATGATGATGATGATGATGATGATGATGATGACGAGGATGAGGATGATGATGATGATGATGCTGCCTATGATGCTGATGAGGATGAGGATGGGGATGAGGATGAGGATGAGGGTGAGGAGGAGGAGGAGGAGGAGGAGGAGGAGGCGCGCGCCAGAATGGCCTGCCCAGCATCAAGGTCCCGAGCCGCATCTCCCAAAGTGGCGGCTCAAGCCGCAACGCCCAGTTGAGACCCGCGCCCGGCTGGTAGCGCAGGATAGCGCGCGCTCCTTCGTTCAGCAAGCCGTTGAGGGTGGTCTTGGTCCCCGGGACCCCAGGAAGTACCGCGGCACCGAACAGGGGACCCACCGCCACTTCCAAGGGAATTTGCCCAGCGAGTACCGAGATAGGGGGGATCCGCCTGCCCCCGCCGCCCCGTACAGACAAGACAGCTCCTCGGAGATCCCTCTGCCGTTTTCCGAGAATCTCGGCAACAAACGGTTGGAAGGACAGTTCGGCGACCACTGTGATGCCCAGGATCCTCCTTTGCCTGCACCACATCGAGCCCCATCCCCTCCTCGTCGAAAGGCGGCGCGCCTCCGATCACCGTGCAAGCGGACATGTCCGCCCCAGAATTGAAGGTTGCCATTGCCCCACTGCGCGTAACGGACTGAAGCTAAGCGGAATCGAGTATCGCTCTGACGTCGTCCACATACGGGCATGCGGTGACCGAGTCATCGAGGTGTTCGGGTGGCCCCATGTTGTGGAACCCCAGCGCGTCTGCCTCTGCTAACCCGTCTGCCCTGCCGGCAAGCCCGACAGGAAGGCGGCCACTTCAACCTGCGATTCTTCGGATTGCTCCTCGAGCTTCTCCGCGATCTGCCCATACAGTGGAGACCCATGCCAAGAAACAGCCTGTTTGCCTCCAGGGCGCCCTGGGTTTCTCGGGCGTCGATGGTTTAGCTCTGGAAGGCGTGGCGTTCCCACGCCAAAAGTCCATGGACCTCCTGGGGTCTCACGGTTGGGTTTCTTGTGGAAGGTTTCTTGCGGAAGGGACCCAATTGCAGTGGAGCGAAAGATTTACACAAACATGAGAGCTCGGATGTCCGCGCGGGTTTCCTGGATCCGCGCTGGACTCCCTCCCTGGCGCGCGGAGCGCGCCAGGGGCGGCGCCGGAGGCGCCGCCAGGCGGGTCCAGCGCCGATCCGCGAAATCCGGTCGGACCTCCGAGCTTTTTGTTCGTTTATGCCAGTATTCGTTCCCCTATTTCTTGTGGAAGGGCCCCTACGCGGGCCTGTCCCTCTACAGGAGGGAAATTCAAGACTAGTTAAAAATTAGTCCGGGGCGATGTTTGTTCCTGTATTGCTTGATCTGTTTTGAATGTTGTTTAGGTTAGTTAATTTTTCGTTCAGAAGCCGCATGTCGGGGGACATGCCCGACCTGACCTTATTGTAGAGTTTCTCCACGATCTGCCCATGCGCGATTGTGTTGCCTCGATTTATGATGTTCCAACCTACTGAAGTCTTGACCACCAGAAAGAATCTCGAGCGCCAGAACAGTACCCCAAAACTCGAGGGTTTTCACGTGCTGGGCCCTGGCAGACACTCGTCCGACACTGCTTCGACACTGTTCCGACACTCTCTCGACACTTTTCTGGGTGCTCGACACTATTTCTGGGATGTGGTCCTTAAGTGCGATGGGAGCAACACAGAGCGTGAATTACCTACCCCGCTTTCGCCTCCAGGTAAAACCAAGCCATACCACGCGTCTCCTCGTCAAGCGGCCTGACCAGTAAGGGCTGCAATTTGGCATCGTTTGGTATCGCCTGGAAGCGAGGGTGGTCAAAAGCGAGGTAGGTTTGTTTTCCCCCTAGCAACATCAGCGGTCTTTAAGTGCGATGGGAGCAACATACTCCGCATTTCGTAAAAAGGGAGGGGGGTCTCATTTCGGGGGAGGTCTCTTCCAGGCTATCTTGGAGGGCCTGGGGGGGTCTGGGGACGATGTTTTGGAGGGTTCTCCCACGGGGGGGGTCTGAAATGGCTTGTCTTGGAGGGTCCAGACCCCCTCCCTTTTATTACGAAATCTGGAGTAAGCCTCGATCGCCCACAGGGAGGGGGAGATCGTGGCACTCCGCCTGCTGCGCGCCGGGGGCGCGCCAATTATATACCAGGGCTGCGCGCGGCCGCGGCCTCTTGAAGCCGAGGAGCGAGACCGCGCCTGTCCAGGGCTCATTTCGGGCGCTCGAATTCGATCCGATGCGATGTCGCTGGCTTCCGATTCCCATGCGATGCGGCTCGGGATGCCGATGGGGGCTGCAATGTCTCATTGGAGGCATGTTGGCATGCCGATTTCCGCCGATTCGGCTTTTCCCGACTCGGCTGCCGATTCCCGCCGATCCGCTTCATTGCGATCGCCAATATCGATTCGATTCTGTCCCTCCGCAGGAGGAATTGCTCCAAATAGTCAAAAAATATTCAGGGGACGATTTTTACATTTGTTTTTGAAGATTGTTGGACTATTTTTAAGTTGTTGCTCACAATCCGCCTGTAGGGTGACATGCCCGACCTGATGCCATGTTATCCTGGAGGGTCCACAGGATTCCGCTGACGAGAAGCACGGAAATCCGACTCCCCTGGGCCGTCCCACATCCAGAGAGAACGTGTGGGTAAAGGAGGCCGTGGAGTTCCCGCCTCTTCTTATCTTGCTGGACGACGTTGTGCATGACCAGCTGGTCCTTGTCGACCACGCCGATACAAGTTCACTAACGTCCCGTCGTGAATTGCCGCATCTCCTCGAATGCCTCTCCACAGCTTGCCGGCTCCTCCACTGGACTGTGCGCAAGCGTCGGTTCCTCGACTGATCGCGTCTGTCCTCCTCTCTATGTACATAGTATCCCAATCCTCTTGCTCCGCCTCCTCTCCTTGAAATCCCTGATCAGCCTCCCCTTCAGCAGCCATCCTCTTCGTCCTCCTTGTGGCTCTTGTACACCCAACGAATGCTCGACCAGTCTTGCGTCCACATCCTCGCCCTTCTCATTAGCGCGCCGGTTCTTCAACCTCCATCACGCGTTGCATATCGTCATCCTCGATCACGTCGGCCATTCGCTCTTCTCACCCATGCCCGCCCCATCTCCCCTCGCATATCCTGCTCTTCCTCCTCCTCCGCCCGAGTCTCCTCTTCCCCCCCCCCCCCTTGCACAGCCTCCAGCTTTCCTTCTCTCAGGCTCCCAAGGTCGCGGCCTCTGGCCTGGGAGGGCACGGGGGCTGCTCAGCTCCTCAGGAAGGAACAAACACACAGACACAATGAATCGTCGATTCCCAGGAAAAATTTGAATATATGGGAAGTGGGGGGGGTGGAAGACGAAAATTCAGAAGATGTGGAAACATATGAGGATTCGAGATTTGTGTGTATTTCTGTGTGTGCCCCTGTGCCCCTTTGTCTTCGTCCTCTCCTTCCTCCTGTCCCGTCTCTTCATCCTCCCCGTCCTCCATTCGTTTTCCTTATAGATAGCTCCTTCCTGTCACACCCCGAGGCTAGTTTTTAGGGCACGCCGGGCGTTTCGCCTGAGACTTCCTCACCGCTTCTGACTCTGAAGCTCAAATATTGACAACAGCTTCACATATGGTATTCAAAATGTGGTTCTCGCCCTAGCGCCGCGCACATTCGTTTTCAAGGTTTGCAAGAGTTCCGCGGATTGAACATAGCCCGTTTTCAAAATGTGGTTCTCGCCTTAGCGCCGCGAACATTCGTTTCAAACAGTTGCAGCAATGTCACCGATTGAAGGCGGCCCGTTTTCAAAGTGTGGCTCCCGCCATAGCGCCGCGCTCATTCGTTTTACACATATACAAGAGTCCCATGGACTCCCATGATCAAAGTACCAGAAATGATGTTTTGCAAGGACTCATGACTAGGAGGGCGCAACAGTTACGTTCATTCGCGGTGTTGAAGCCCCAAGAAAGGCATTCTGGCACGATTCGGGGTCGCCAAATCGCAACAGTCAGGTTGATGCGTGGCGTTGGAATCCCGAGAACACTGTTCTTGCATGCTTCAGGGTCTTCAAATGGTTGTCTTCCAACGCGGCAGTTACCCAGAGGAAATGAACCGTTGTAGGGGCCTGAGAAGAGGGAGCTTGGAGTGAGGGTTGATTCCAACATCGTTGATGATTCTTGGGTTTACACTGGTCCAACTCCTTCCGCTCCTGCCATCCCTGGCCTGCTGCCTCCCCCCCCCCTTGTGCCCCGGAATTCGCAGGATGCCTTGCGGCCTCCGACTCGGGGAGTGGGGCTCTCGCTCTCGTCGTCTCTTCCCCTTCAGCCATTCTCCACAGCGTGCTCCTCCTCCTCCTCCTCGTCCTCGTCCTCCTCCATTTTACGGTAAGCAAACTTTAGGTAGTACCTGTGCCGTTCTTCCTCCTCCTCCTCCTCGCCCTCCTCCTAGTTGCATTTGGCTCAGTGGCTGTCTTAGGGATTTGGGGAGCAGGCCCGCTTGCGAATTCCTGTACCAGCCCACACTGAGCACAACCAGCGTTTTATTTCTGGCCACGTCGCTCAAGGAGCCGGCGCGGCACTTGCGCGCGCTCGACGGGGGCGTGCAGAAGCGCGACATCTACTTCGGGCTGGAACGGCCAGCGGACCACTGGTCTGGCCGCCCGGCGGGACGCACGGATCATCATCAAGGATGGCGCCTGGAGCGGATGCTGAATGGTTGTGCAAGTCGTGCCTCAACAAGCTCGGCGAGCCGTTCAGCAACAGAGGCGAGAACAGGAGTTGCCACAAGTGCAAAGTGGCGAAAGGGAAGTGCTACTGGGAGCCTGCCTACAGTGGGCCGCCCTCTCGCTCGGTCCGGCCCCCTGGAGGCACCACGGCCCAGTCCAAGGAGGTCACCGCCTTGCAGGAAAAGGTCACGGCCATGGAGAAGCAGCTTCGTGAAGCACGGGCTGCGGTTCAGGCCAACGATGCAGGGGGCGGGGAGGAGGGCATGGAGGAGGAGGTGGACGTGGAGGACTTGCGCCGGGAGGAGCTCAAGCTTGTTGAGGACAACAAGAAGCTTGACGCGATCGATGGCACGGAGGCCCTGGTCGCGAAGAGCAAGGCCAGGATCAAGGAGATTCAGGCCACTCGGCTCTCGGCCAAGCCCCTTGGGAGCCAGTGGCAGACGCTCGAACTACAGGTTAGCAAGGTGCAGAAGGGCATCGACAAGCGCACCATGCGCGACAAGGAGTGCGAGTCCAAGATCAAGGAGCTGCAGGAGGAGCGGGCGGGGATTGCCCAGGAGAACCTCCAGGCCAAACAGCAGATCTCGGAGTTCAGGAATCAGCAGCAGGTCATCGCCAGGAAGGCGTGGCCCGAGGTTGACGTGACGGGGCGTCGTTCAGCAGCGGAGGTCGCCCAGCAACTTCTTGATGTTTATTCGGCAGTGGGTGCTGGCGGCAGAGCATGGCGGCGTGTCCCAGCTCCAGAAGTTCATGCCCAACGCCCAGGCGCTGGTGGACATTGTCAAGGCCACCGAGATCAAGGAGGCCATGGCAGCAGCGGCCACCGCTGCCGCTGAGGAGGCCGCAGGGGGCCGGGGGCTTCCTGCAGCTAGTTGTGCTACCTGGTGGTCTTCCTCAGCAGCTTGTCGGCGGCGGCGTGCCTCCAGCAGCGCATGGAGGAGGGCCGAAGGCCGGGTCCTTGACCCCATCATGGTGCGGCACCGTTGCGCTTGCATTCGGAGACTTGCCCGAGCACGAGCAAATGGAGTTTTGCCAGGAGTTCGCGGGCCTGGAGGAGCCCGGTCCCCATTTGGCGGGTAACGAGTCCCGCGGCGTTGCCATGGTGCCGGGGGGATTGCCGCCCCCACCCCAAGAGGTCACCGGCGTCACGCTGATGAATGCGAACGTGAATGCTTGGTGTTCGGCCACGCGGCTGCTGGAGTGGTTGCGACAGCAGGCGGCGGCTGGATGCTGCGAGAGCCTCGGCCTTGACGCGATGTTGCGCCAAGAGCTGCGCCTGCCTTCGGAGAGCCGCGCGCCGGCAGCCCAAACCTGGTTGGAGGGGAAGGGATTTCTCCCCAGCGTCGGCCTCTCCCAGTTGACTGGGGGCGGGGCCCTCTTGGACTCTGGCTGGGTCGCAGTGGCCGTGTCGGGGCACGTTGCGTCAGTGCCCATGCAGCCCCCAGAATTCGCGGGCTGGGAGCATTGGCTCGTCGCCCGCAAGCTCGACGTGGGGCTGCCGCAGGGCATGGTTGTCGTGTCCGTTTGCGGCAGGACCGCGGTGGGCATCGCCAAAAACCTCGCCCTGCTGGAGATCATTGCAGCATCTGTCCTCCGGCCGCCATGCTCATGGGTGGTGGCAGGCGATTGGAATTTCACGCCCAACGATTTGGATGGGTCTGGCCTGCTGTCCGGGCTGCGCGGGGTCGCGGCGGCGCCAGCCTTGCCCGCGTGCACTTCGCCTCGCCAGGGCGACGCTGCAGGCAGCGGCCCCGAACGTCGACGCGGACGAGGACGTGGGCCACGACGACGGCGTGGAGGGCAGGGCCATCGACCTGTTCGTGGTGAGGGAGACCCTCGCGTCGTGCGTTGGGCGCGTGGACGCGCTGCGCGAGGCGCCGCTGGGGCCGCGCTCGCCGGTGTTCTCGCGGGCGGAGGGGGTCGTTGCCACGCGGCTTGTCGAGCGACCCCGGCGTATCCAGTCCTTCTCAATTCCGATGGTCGTGGGGCGCCGGCGGCACTGCAGGCGCAGCCGACATGGGACCCATGATTGCGGAGTGGTTCTGTGCCGCGGAGGCGTACTTGATCCAGCTCCACGGACTCGAGCAGCGTGACGTCTGGCGCTGCACGGGACGGGGCGACGGACTGAGGACTTCCCACGTGCCCTTGCGCACAGCGTGGGGGCGTCAGGTCCGCGCCAGGCACTGCCCTACCACGACGACACGGGTGGCCTTCAATTCGCGTTGCCACCTGGTTGCAGCGGTGGCCGGGGGCATGCCCGGCAAGCGAGGGCGCGAGGTCATCGCACTCTGGCGGATGAAGCTCTTCGACATCGCGGTCGCCACGCAGGTCAAAGAGGGCGTGCCCGGCAGCCCCCGCCACCCACGCAGCGCGCAGGCGCTGGGTGACCCAGCTTCGCCGAGGGCCGTCGCGGCGAAGCTGCTTCTACGTGGGCGCGCGTGGAGAGCGAGCTTGAGAGGCGTCGAGGCGAAGATGCTAAGCGGCAGGCAGCTGCGTGGCGCAAGTGGGCACAGGGGGGCCTGCGTAGAGGTGGGAAGGCGGCGCAGAGGTTTGCCAGGCGGCGCCCTCGCCCTTGCAGCCACATCCTCGACGACGGGGGCGCCGGCGAGGCTGCCCTCCCAGCGGCCGGAGAGCAGGCCATCCAGAAACTCGTGGACGATTGGCTGCCGTACTGGAGCGCCCCTGCAGGCGAGGAGGAGGACCCCGTGGACTGGGGCGCGGACGATGGCATCGGCCTCCGGTCTCTGACAGTCGAAGGCTTACAACGGGCATGCAGGGCGCACGGCGAGGTCGCTGGCTTGTGGGACGGCCTGAATCCACGAGTTCCCCTCCAGCTCCCTGAGGAGTACCGGGCGGGGGCCCTGGACTTTTTGATAGAATTTGAACACCAGCCGCGGCGACTACAGGCGCCCAGTCGCGCATCTTCCCCCCTCGAGCCTGATGGCGGCATCCGCGCCATCGGGCTGATGTGTCTCTTCAGCAAGTTGTATTCGAAGATGCGGCAGTTGGTGTGCCGCGCGTGGGAGCACAAGCACCGGGGGCCAGTCTTCTGGGGATCCAGCGCTGCGACGGCGTGCGACAGGGCTTGTTGGCACCACAATGTGCTGTCTGCCTTCGGTGGCGCCGCGGGCTTCACGAACGCCACGGTTCTCGCCGAGAAGCCCCGCGAGCGCGTGCGGTGGTCTCGCCTGCGAGCGGCGGCCAGACGTTTTCAGTTCACCGTGGTGCTGCTCCGGACGTTGCGCGTCACCCACCAGGGGGGCCGTCGGATCCTGCGTCGGCCGGCATGCTTGCTACGAGATCGGTCATCGTAGGCTGCAGCGCGGCGACTAAGCTGGCCAATCTCCAACTGCTGGGCCCCCCCCCGCGCCGCGCAGCACAAGCGGCCCCTGCTGGCACTGCGCAACGTCGTGGACGACGCGGAGCTCCAGGCGCTGGGACGCGTCGCCATCGCTGACACGCAGATGGGACAGGGGGCGCCCCAGTTCCTCCTGGAGATGCAGCAGCTGGACCCACCCATCTCGCTTTAGAAGTGCAAGTACATGGAATCTTCGACTGAGCTCGCGTGTCGTCTCGGACAGCATTGGCCCTTTCCGAGCCACTGTCGCGCCCGCCACGCGCGCAGTCTCGGCGCAGACATTGCGTCGCGGCCAGTCGGGGCGACCCGGGGCCGGCAGGAGGGGGCACGGTGGAAAGGGGCAGCGGTTTCCCATGCTGCAAGCGGGAGGGGGTCACATCGCCATGGCGCAGAGGATGGGGCCAACTGCAGGCGCCCTCTGGGGCGGCGCCGTGATGGGCTTCAGCGACGCCCAGCTGCGCGCGCTCCGGGTTGGCGCTGCTGCGGCGATGGGGAGGCCCCCTCGAGGTGTCTCGGTCGGTCTACGCCTCCACTCGCACCGCGCTGGGCGACGGGTCGACCACTTAGTCATCCACTCTGGCGACGTGGTCGGCACCTGGGGCGCGGCGATGTGGGGCGGCGTGCCAAAGCGGCAGATATTGCAGACCGTTTTGGCGAAGGCGCTGGGCAAGCTCGACCATGCGAAGGCCCCTGGGAGGGTGGCCTCCCCGCCAGTGGACGTCGCGGCGTTGACGCTGCGCCGCCTCCGCCGGCAGTTCGACGGCGCCGATCGCATGCGCTCCGACGAGGGCGTCTCCTGGGACCTCGCCCTGATGCCGCCCACGCAGGTCCGCCGCTCGGCCGAGCGCGCCGCCGTCAGGGAGTCCGACGGGATGGCCTTCTCCACGACGGACTCGGGGGCGGTGGCATGGGGGCCGAGGCCGGGCGCACGTGCCCTCCAGCCCCTCCCCATGTTCTGGGAGGCGCTGCGCCGGCTCTTGAGGTCCTCCACACCAGGCTGGAGCAAACGTCAGCAGCGGGCACTCCGCGCTGCCTTGCCCAACGCGCTCTGGAGACAGGCGCGCCTAGCAGGACATGGGCTGGTTGGCCGCGGCAGCTGCCTTCGATGCGGGAGACAGGGCACCCTCTGGCACAGGTGCTACGACTGCGACGCCCTGGCGGTCTTGCGCCGGGACCTCGCCGAGCCTGGGAGTGGAGCGAGGAGGCAGGAGGACGCTTCGCCAGAGGGGCCCTGCCCAGCCCCGCCCCGATGTCCCCGCGAGCGGAACCCCAGGAGCTCGCGCGCTGGGTCCGCCGCCCCGCGGATGGATTGCTCCTTGCCAGGTGTTAGAACAATGGAAAAATGGAGGAGGGTCCCCGTGGTGCCCCATGGTGTCACATGGTGTCCCGTGGTGCCCCGTGGTGTCCCGTGGCACTGGGGTGTGATACGGTATGTTATGTTATACTATGGATATGTTATGCTATGCTATGTTGTGCAATGCTATGCTATTTTATGCTATGGAATGGTATGCTATGCTATGTTATGTCATGATATGGATAACAGTTGAGAGGGGGAGGGGAACACCCGCGCCACATCTGACATCTTCTTTTGAGTTTGTGTGGGGTCGCGCCACGTACGAGTTCTGAGTGAAGTCCGCGACAGCAACATGGCCTGTTGCAGCTCCTCGTCGTCATTGCTGTCATCGGGACCGCGTGACATTTAAATGCGCGGGCGCCGTAGCATAGCATAGCATGGCGTGCGATTGTTTCCACGCCGTGTTTTGCAAAGCCTCCAGCGCCCAGCGCCACCTTTTGTTGAACCGTTGTTCGGTCAACAATTAAAAAGCTCGCCAAAGTGTTAGAGCCCGTTGCGCGCGCGAAATATTAATCTAGCGCGCGCGCAACTCGCCCTACAGTTCGGGTGCAAAGGTTTGCTTAGGCGAGGGGAGGAGGAAGGAGGAGGAAGAGGGAGGAGGAGGGAGGAAGGAGGAGGGAGGAGGAAGGAGGAGGAGGAGGAAGGAGGAGGAGGAAGGAGGAGGGAGGAAGGAGGAGGAAGGAGTAAGGAGGAAGGAGGAGGAGGGGGGAAGGAGGAGGAGGAAGGAGGAAGGAGGAACGAGGAACGAGGAAGGAAGGAATCTTGGCCACCGTCGTCGGCGAGGCTTTCCGGCGTCGAAGGAGGGAAAGGGGGGGAAAGAGAGGGTCCCCCTTTCCCTCCTTCCTTTAATAATTAACCGATATGAATATGCCTAATTGGGGTCGCGCCGGGCTCATTTTCAAGTCACCGAATCGGGCGCATTTCGCTTCAGAGAAAAAGGGCGGAAAACAGAACGCGATGCTTTCAGCAAGGCGCTCCTAGGCTGCCGAGGCCCTGAAGGCCCGCGACGGCGCACAGGCATGAACGGCTCGCCAGCCGCAACCCACCCCACCAACCTCTCCGCGCGGTATTCGTCCGCACGGTCTTGGAGTGCTTTCTCTGCCGTTCTTTTTCTGTGAGCCGCCTCGGGGCCCGGACGTAGGTCTTGTCTTCCCCGCCCCGCCTTCCACAACTGCCCTCCCCCGTCTCTCCCCCATCCCATTGCCCTTACCCCTTCGAGGCAGGAATTACGAAACGGAGGAGACGGGGGGGTCATTATGATGGAAGACTGGGCGAGGAGGACAAGTCCTTTGTCCACCCCGAGTGGGCCTGTCCGCCTCCTCCTTCTCCTCCTCCTTCGTCCTCGTCCCTGTCCGCCTCCTCCTCCGCCTCCTCGCTCTCTTCCTGTTCCAGGATCATCTTGTCCAGCGGGTCCAGGATCATCCTGTCCAGGATCATCCTGTCCAACGGTCCAGGGAGTCCAGGATCGGGATCGCCCTGTTCAACCCCGACGGGTCCAGGAAGTCGTTCAACGGGCCCGGCTCCTCCTCCTCCTCCTCCTCCTCCTCCTCCTCCTCCTCCTCCTCCTCCTCCTCCTCATCCTCATCGGCATTCGGGCCGCCGGAGGGCCGGCGGAGGGCCGACGGCCCAGGGCAGTCGGCGGGGTCGCTTGGACAACATAGCTCCGGCTCCGGCGACGGCGACGGCGACGGCGACGACGACGACGACGACGCCGACGACGACGAGGACGACGACGACGACGACGACGACGACGACGGCGACGACGACGACGACGGCGGCGGCGGCGGCGGCGGCGGCGGCGGCGGCGACGACGACCTCCCCCCGGACAGCGCCCTCGGGGCCCGCTCCTCCGCGGGCGCACCGATGCGACTCGAGGCCGGGCGATGATCAGGGGGACGTCGTCGTCGTCGTTCGCCGCCGCCGCGGCCGCCGCCGCCGTCGTCGTCGTCGTCGTCGTCGTCGGCGTCGTCGTCGTCCTAGGCCGCCGGGCTCTGGAGGGGGGGCGGGGACGACCCGAACTCCCTCGTCAGTGGGGGGCGCACCTAGCTCTGCGCTCGCAGATCTATTCCAGGTTCTCTTCGTCGTCATCCTCCCCGTCGTCGCGGTCGTCCTCCTCCTTCTCGCCGTCGCCCCTCCGTCGTACCCCGCATCGCCTCCAGCCCTCGTGCGATCTGCGAGTGCAGAGGCAGGCAGGCCCGACGACGGCGCCCCGTCCGATGGCGATCTCGGTGACCTGCCGCCCGCCGCCTCTCTTTTGCACTACCGCGCGTGGATTGCCCACACGGTCGATCCGATAACTAATTAGCAGGCATGCGGACGGCGAACAGGGCGTCGGAGCTCAGGATTTCCATGGGTCCATCGTGATCGGCGCAATGAGGCCGCCCGAGACCATCGCCTCGCGGAGCACCCTGCCCACGACGTTGATCGTCATGCCGTTGCCCACGGCCATCCTCCCGGAAACAGAACAGCATAACAAATCCTACATGCATGGCAGGGCATCGCATAGCATGGCAAATCATCGGAATCATATCGACGCATTGCATAACATAGCGTGACCCAGCATAGCACGGCAAGGCAGACCAAGCAGGCCTATCAAGCGTTTAGTCGGATCTAGCCCGCCCCCTAAATTAGATTTTGTTTGCCCCGATGTCCGGAGCTGCCGCGGGGTGACCGAGGCTGGTCGAAGCAGCCGCTTTGGATCCAGGCCCTGGAGCTTCATGAGGCCTTTGTCCGTGATGCGCTCGCCACGGTTGGAAATGAAGAAGGCCTTGCTGCCAGCCCTGTTCTTCGTCAGGCACGGCGTCGCGCCCAGCAGCGCACCTCCGCGATTCTTCCCAATCACCTTGCTCGCCTCGAGGTCCACGACCTCGGAGGCGGAAGGGGGGAGAGCGCGAGGGAGAGCCGGAGAGGGAGGGAGGGGGGGAGGGAGAGAGGGAAGGAGGCAGGGAAAGGGTGAGAGCGAGAGAGAAGAAAGAGAGAGAGAGAGAGAGAGAGAGAGAGAGAGAGAGAGAGGAGAGAGAGAGAGAGAGAAGAGAGAGAGAGAGAGAGAGAGAAGAGAGAGAGAGAGAGAAAAACAAAACAAAGAGAAAGAGAGAGAAGAGAGAAAGAGAGAAAGAGACAGAGAGAGAGAGAGAGAGAGAGAGAGGAGAGAGAGAGAGAGAGAGAGAGAGAGAGAGAGAGAGGAGAGAGAGAGAGAGAGAGAGAGAGAGAGAGAGAGAGAGAGAGAGAGAGGAGGGAAGGGGGCACGGAGGGAGGGAGTGAAGGAACACGACGGCGACGGCGACGACGACGGCGACACTCTTTCTGCCTTGAGTTGTTCCTTCCACCTGCTCCACCGCCCTCCCACCCTCGCCCTCCCCCTCTCCGGGCCCCTCCTCCACTGCTCGACGTTTGAAGGGTTCGAGGCCCATTGGACCCAGGGCTCCGTGATATGCCCATTCTGCATGATGTAGTTCATAGCGTTGTTAAGGTTGGACAAGTTCGTCGTGTTCATGCTGTCGATGTCGGGGTTATTCGCTTTCGCAGCGATGCACTTTCCAATGAACTTGTGAATGGGCTGCATGGGGATATCTGAAGGCCATCTCATTGGGTAAACCTGCTTCGCTTTGAGGATCCCCACGATGTAAACCCTGGTTCTCGACTGAGGTATTCCACTATGTTTTTTCGTGTCCATCACGCTGTAAGAGATATCGTATATGCCAAGCATGTCCAACCTGTCCAGGATGTGCCCGAAGAATGCGGAATATTTCGAATGAGTGGCCAATGCAGCAACGTTCTCGAAGAGGAAGATGGTAGGTTTTTTCTGTTCGATGTAGTCCACGCCCTGATCCATCAGTCTGCCGTCGGGATGCGCGTCGCCCTCCTCCGGGCGAAGCGGGGCGAGGTGACGGCAGGGGGGCGACGACGACGACGACGACGACGAGGATAGTAGTAGTAGTAGTAGTAGTAGTAGTAGTAGTAGTAGTAGTAGTAGTAGTAACAGCAGGGGGGCGACGACGACGACGAGGATAGGCCCCGCCCACCCATCTGGGAAAACTTCGTGCAGGGGGCCCCGTTCACGTAGACGTCCACCTTAGGGAGGTCGTTGACGGAGCGCTGGGTAATGTCCTCATGAACGGCCCCGATCTCAGGGTAGTTGTGGCGGATGATGCCCCTGATGGACGGCTCGATCTCGCAGGCGAACGAGTGCTTGATGTTGTCGGGCCCCACGAGGGTCTCGAGCGCCAGGACTTCTGAGCAAAGACCAGAGCATTCGGAACCTACACGGATTTTCGTGCCCAAGAAACTGGTTGATGCGCCTGCTGGTTTTTTTTTAGTGTGAGGCTTGGCGACCTTAAGCCTCTGGGATTTCGCCGCGGTTTTGGAGGCCTTCCTTCCAGGCGGCTTCTCGAAGCCAAAATCATCCATTGCGCGCCGCAGACCGCTGGTGGGCTCGCCCGCCCACGCCAGGCCTGCTACCGCACCTTGATCTCAGGGCGGCTGCATCTCCATTCCCCTTCGGGCTTGGGGCGGGGATTAGGCAGGGGGAGTCGCGCCAGAGAAACCCCGATCAGTTGTTCGAGGGGGCCCGCGGGCACGCGAGGCTGCGCCAGCCCGTCTCAGTGCAAGCGCCGTTCTAGGATACGTGGAAATACACACATAACAGGGTTCTCTTCCCACCCTCTTCTCCCCCTCCGAGGAAGGGATTGCCCCTCCCCCTACCCCCCGCCCCTGAGCCTGGACCTGGACGGGGGGAGGCGGTCCAAGATGGCCCAAGATGATTCCAAGAGCACGTCGGAGAGCCCAGTATGCTTCAAGATGGCTTCCAACATGTTCCACCAAGCTCCAAGACCACCCCAGGCTCCACGTGTAGCTCAAGAGCTCCCCAAGGAGGCCCCCAATAAGCCGAAACCTATCCAACACCTGAAGAAACCAATGCGTTTGCGTTCTCGCCTTTCCCTTTCCAATGGCAAACCGATGCTCCAAGATGGCCCCATAGATGGCCCGGGGGGGCGCCTAGAAGGACCCAGAGGCGATTGTAGGCACACTAGAGGGGCGAGCTCAATGGAAGCTCCCCTCTTGTTTGATCGACGTCCTCAAAGATGGCCCCATGAGGATGGCCCCGAGGCTTCCCCGAAGCCCCCGAGACGCCGCGCACGCGCGCAGGCCCCGCGAGACGCACCCGACCCAGCGACAGCGACGCGACGTGGGCCACACGGGAAGCCCAGGAGAGAGGGCAGCCCACGAGCGGCCAGCAGGAGGGCAGGCCCTCGCCGACGAGCAGAGAGGACGGCGGAGGCCTCTATCCAAAACGAAGGCCCCACCTCGGCAAGAAGTCGCGCAGAGAGGAGGGAGGGGGGAAGGGAGGGGGGGGGGAGGAAGAGAGGAAGAGTGGGGGAGGGAGGAAGAGGGAAAAGTGGCAGAGGGAGCGGGCCTCGAAGCGAAAAGGGGGTAGGAGGGGGCTTCGTCGCCGCCGGAGGTGACGGCATCGGCGAACGACGACGTCAGCAGCAAGGCCCCCGGCTGGCCGGCCCTCCCCGCCGCTGGTTCATTTCTCTCAGCATCGACGTGTCTGCTGTCGGTTCTCGACCTGAAACTTGCAATCGAAAACTTGCAATCGAGAACCTCCCAGGATGCCATGGCTAGATGCTGCTTGCATCGAAGACTTGCGCGCCCGTGGCGCGAGCCACAGCAAGAAAGCCACAGGACATGAGATCGATTCGTCTTCCTTCCTCATCCTCCTCCTCCACCTCTATCCTCATCCGCGCTGCCGTGGCCCGCCCGGGCCTAGGTACTAAAAGAATTAAAAGAAGCCCCAGCAACCCTCCAACATGATGCACCCATTGCTCACAATCGGCACGATGAAGGGCGCAAGATCATTCACCAGGATCCCGCGGCGTTGTAGGCGAGCAGGAAGCCGACGGACTCGAGCGTGCAGGTGATCAAAATCACGGCAGTCGGCACCCGCTCATGGAAATCTCACGGCGTTGTAGGTGAGGCGACCCGCTCATGGCTGGCGTCGTGTCCTCACTCCTCAGGCGTCGTGTCCTTCGTCCTGGCCGGAGTCCTCCTCCTCCTCATCATCCTCTTCCTCCTCAGCCTCCGCTTCGGACTTCTTGGGCTTCTTGCCCCCCGTGCTCTTGCCCTGCTGCGCGGCCTTCCTCTTCAGCTCCGCAATGAGATTCGACTTGGCATCGTTCCCCTCGGCCTTGCCCTTCTTGCCCTTCTTGCCCGTGCCCGCGTTGGCCTTGCGCTTCTTGCCCTTGGTCGGCGTCTCATCGTCATCGCCGGGGTCGTCATCCTCATCGGCGGGCTCAGCATCCCCGTCGGACTTCCCCAGCCTCTCCAGGAGTTCGGCCAGCCCGGCCTGGTACAGGGGGTGACCTTCCTTACCCATGGCCACGAAGACGAGGTCCTCGGAGGCGCCCCCATGGGCGCACACCATTTTGCAATGCCGAAGGCCTCTATTGCAAAATAGCTTGCGGTTTCAAACTGCAAGCCATTTCGCAATAGAGACCTTCGGCATTACAAAATGGTTTGCGGTTTCGAACTTGCGGCGGATAACCCCTTTTTGACTTTATTCGAAGACCCCTTGTTGTCTTTATTTGTGCATATATAATTACATGCATACATATATATATATATATGTATATATATTCCTCCCACTGTTACCCTCGCCCTCCACTCCCACCCAGGGTTCCTCCATCCGCACGCTGAGCGCGCGCGCGTGAGCCTGCGTGAAGCAAATGCCCAAGTAGGGCTTCCGCGAGGAGACGCAGGCCATGGCATAGTTCCCGTTGGGGCCCGTCAGCTCGATGACGCTCTTGAGATTGTGCGAATGGACAATTTCCTCCGCGAGGGGCGGCGGGGTCGCGTGGAAGAACACTGGCTGAATATCCTGGCCAGCGGGGTCGCTTAGCAAATCGAAAATGGGGAGAGAAAGGAAGGAGGAGGAAGAGGAGGGGTGGAGGTGGAGGCGGAGGAGGAGGATCGGAGGAAGACCGATCTTGCCTCCGCAACCCCCTCCGGCCCGCAGACGACAGCAGCGGCGGCTGGGATTTCGGCGGGCTACTCGACCAGGAGCCCTGCCCGCTGCGCATTCCTGATCCTGCGGAGGTGCTGGAGGAGGAGGAGGGGGAGCAAGGGGACCTAGCTCTCCCTCTCTCTCTCTCTCTCTCTCTCTCTCTCTCTCTCTCTCTCTCTCTCTCTCTCTCTCTCTCTCTCTCTCGTCTCTCTCTCTCTCTCTCTCTCTCTATCTATATATACAACATATATATGTATATATATATATATATATATATATTCCCTCACTGCCGAAGTGCGATGTCAATCCTTTTTTTTTTTTTTTTTTTTTTTTTTTTTTTTTTTTTTTTTTTTTTTTTTTTTTTTTTTTTTTTTTTTTTTTTTTTTTTTTTTGTTTTTTCTCACTCTCTCTCTCTCTCTCTCTATCTCTCTCTCTCTCCTCTCTCTCTCTCTCTCTCTCTCTCTCTCTCTCTCTCTTTCCCCATCCCTGCCGAAGATACGATGTCAATCTTATGTTGTTCCCTCTTGTGTGTTCTCACACATATCTCTCTCTCTCTCTATATATATATATTATATATATATGCTTACCTCCCTACTCCCTGCCTCAATTCTGCCCTGGCGTCCTCTTGCCACTCGTAGCCAGGGGGCGAAGTTCCGCCGACCGCAATGCGGTGGTCCTTCCCGAAAATAGCTTTCTTGTCCTTGGCCGAGAGCTTCCAGAATGTGGGGTCCTTGTAGGACTGCAAACTCACCTGGCACAGGATCGACCCGCGGTTCGTCCCCGGGTAGTGCTTCCCCGCGCGGCCGTTGAGGTTCACGGGGTAACGGCTGACGATATGCATCTGGTCCTCCTGCTGGACCATACCTGAGGACTGCTTGCGATACCGCTCGACGATGCTAGCCTCTGTGAAGCAGACGAACACTTCGAATACCTCCTTCGACATCCTCCCATCGTCGTCAGCGAAGTTGTTTAACATGGGGGTGGAGTTCCCGTGCTTCCCACCATCGAAGTTAAAGTACAAGTCCCCGTCGTGGATCCCTGCCAAGCCCCTGGAGCGAACCATGCCCATGATGAGCTTCTTGTGGTGGGGCTGGCGGAAACTTGGGATGCGATGATTTGGGCAAGTGATCGTCTCTCCAGAAGTCCTGACGTCGTAAATGATGCCGACGTACTCGCCCTTCTGGGAGTCCCCTCTCATCTGGCCAGCCGTGGACGCAGCGATCATCTTGGCCAGATCGTTCTCGCTGGACGGCTCCACGATGAACTTGCAGTGCGTCTTGACCAGCGTATTCGCATACTGGCGGTAATAGTTGAGCTTGCTGCGGTCGTCGTCTTCGGCACCTTTGGCGAGCTTCTGGAACTTTTCCTCGACGACGGAGGCCCCGAAAGACTCGGCGGCGCCGCTGGAGCCCGCGGCGTCGCCGCCGGTGCCAGGGTCATCATCTGCAGTGCTGGGGCCTCCAGCGGCGGTGCCCAACCTTTTGCTCTCCTCATCGTACTCCTCGTTGATCTCATTGACAAACTCCACGATGCCCGTGGACTGCACGGTCTCGGCGGCGTTCTTGCGGTTGCGGATGCATCCCTTGATGACCGAGTCGTAGCCATCCTTGCACAGCATCGCCTGACGAAGGAGGAGGGAAGGATCGCGCAACCGGCCCCCTTGCCTACCCCCGGCCTCTACCCCCTTGGAATACGTACTTCTCCATGCATTCATCATCCATACCTCTTCATCCCCCCTGCCTTCTACCTCGACGAGTTCCCCGAGTTGCCCACGGCAACCCTTGCTTCGCTGTGATTTCTGCGGTTTTGAATTCGCTCTGCCGCCCGCGCCACCCCCCTTGCCACAGGATCGCTGGCAGCGACGACGACGCAGGCCGGGCGCGCCAGCCGCGGGGCGGGCATGGAGGAGGGGGGGGGGGGAGGAGGAGGAAGAGGAGGAAGAGGAAGAGGAGGAGGTGGAGGAGAAAGAGGAAGAGGAGGAGGAGGAGGAGAAGGAGAAGGCCCTCAAAACCTCACTCCTCCTCCCAGCCTCGACGAGCTGGAAGGCGTTCTCGGCGGACCCGGGCCAAGTCCCCCGCCAGGTAAGGTCGCGGTCGTCGCTGGTGAATCCACAGGCTTGGCGGTAGGCCTTGTGCGAGGAGAGCACCGAGCGCATCTGCCGAACCTGGGGGTCCCACTGCGTGTAGGAATCGATGAACTCCGTGAGGACGTAATTCTTAAGCTCCAGTTTCTGGTTCGTCAAGTCGATGAGGCCTTTCCCACCAGACTGAGGCCCCGTGCCCTGGATGTACCTCAAAGACAGCGTCTCACCTGTCATGCTCCCACTCATCCAGGCGTCGTGGATCGTTGCCATGGCCCAATGCACTTTTTCATCGTCTTTTGCTTTCAGGGCTAGGTTATATAATTTGGTCAACGCGTTGAGGGGGTTCGCTTGGCCGAGCTTCTCATCGAGCTCAAAAAGCAGTTTCGCGGAGTCGGGGAGGCTCATGATGCGTTTGTCCACGAGGTTGGCCATCTGGACGTAAGTGTCTGAGATGGTCTCTGCGTCGTCCGACTGCTGCACGCCCTCCCGGAAAGCATTTGCCAACTGAACGTTAGTCATCGGCCCATGCGTTCTCTCCTTGCGACGCTTGAAGGCGAGGAGCTCGCAGAGCTCCTTTTGGGTAGGGGGCGGGGGGGGGGGGGCGCTGAGCACGTCACAAACAAACAAACGCCGATGGATCGGGGGACGGGGAAAAGGCACACGGGGGGGAATGGGCAGCATAACTTGGAACTGTCCCTGGGCATGCCGCCACAGCGTCACGCCGTCCGGAGCTTTCCAGGGGAGTCACGGTCGTTGCGTTTGATGTTCAGTTTCGGTCGGTGCCTGCACTGTCATTCGTCGTTGCGTTTATTGTATTATTTTGTTGTTGGTTTTCGTCGTCACAAACAGTTGACGTTTACCAGCGTTTGGTGACAGCCCATGGAGTCGCGCCTCCCCCTCCCCCCGCGGAATCCTGGAGCGCCGTGAGCTTCATGGCGGCGCTGTCCTGGGCGAGGTTGTAGCGAATCTGTCTGCCTGCCCTCCAGATGTCGTCGTCCGACTCCAGGATGACGTACTGGAACGGGCAGCTCAAGACGATCTGTTTCCATGAATCCATGACGGTGGCGTCCTTATTCTCGGAGATGTCTCGAGCGATGGCCTTCAGCAACGCGAGCCGAATCTCGAGCGGGGTGATGCTCGCGATGTTCCCCCACTTTGGCTTGGGGCTCTCCTCCTTCTGGACAGCGCAGACCATGGGGTGGGGCGGCGGCGCCGGACTGCTGAAGTGGAACTCAACCAAGCGCTCGATGTTCTTCACGTTGAAGGCAACGCCGCGGGTGGTGGACAGCGAATGGTTGATGGAGAGGAAATTGTTAGCGCACAAGTAGCGGTTCGTCTCGGCCAGGGCGGTCATGCACTGCGTCTCGTCGTAGGGCGCCTAGGGCAACGTAAAGAAATATGCACTGTTTCTGCGAGCCGTGGCCCTCAGAGCCCACCCTCGTTCCCCAGTCCCCCTCCCAAGGTGGCAGAAGGGGGCATAGTTTCACGTATTGCTGCGTTGCGTTCGCATTTTTTCTGGGCATTCACAGTTCTGCTGCGTTGCATTCACCCGTTTGCAATCCGTGATTGTCCATTCGCAGTTTTGCTTTTGCTGCGTTGCATGTTGCATGGGCCCCTCAGGTAGCAGAGCAAGAGGACAGCAGCCACCGTGGCATCGCAGAGTCACAACAACACATCACATATATAGATATACGGGAAGTTGTGTCGTTTTGTTTAGGGGTTCGAGCTATGGGGGGGGCCATCAGTGGGGTCACGGGCGCTCATTCCAATGCTCCCGCCTGCGACCCAGACGGAGGGCCATCGTCCATGCCGTCGGTCGCCCGGGCCCGGATGGAGAGCGCCTCGGCGGTCTCGATGCCAACCCAGGGCGGGTACTCCTTGATGAGTTTGAGGCACTCCTCAACCTCGACGTAGGTGTTGGCGTTCATCTCCCTCACCTTCTGAGGGTCATCCTCGCGCGCGTCGTGCCCCGGCTGCTGCGGCGGCTGCTGCTGTGGTGGCTGCTGCTGAGCGTCTCTGAGCGCGGCCGCCTTGCTGAGCGGGGCATCCCCAGCAAAGCCCCTCCAGGACCCCCCCCAAGTGCCCCAAGAGTTTCTGAAATCGCTCAGGGGCATTCCCGAATCGTTGCTGGCCCAGATTTGATTCCTCGGACCCTCGAGAGATACCCAGAGTGGACGGGGGCGGCAATTGGCTCCAGGGGGGGTATCCAAGAGACGAATCAGAGGTCCCGAAGAGTCATGGATTCCCCGCGCAGCCAGAGCCTTGGCCTTGGCTTTGGCCTTGGACTTTGACTTCGGGGCCATCGCTGCTCAGGAGCGTTAGTCGGAGTGGGTGTGGAGGCAGCGCCGCGGTGGATCCCATCAGGCTCGAACGCGGGTTGCAGCGGTGGTAGCGGGAGCGGGAAGGGTGAGAGGATAAGGCGGAAGGGCATGGGATTGGCAGGGTGAGAGGATAAGCGCAGAGGGCAAGGAGGCGTGGATAGACAGGGCAGAGAGTGAAGGGCGAACGGGGGTATGAGCGAGCCCGCCCTTGCCAGCTGGAGGCAGCCGCATCGATCACCCCGGCGAACGCGACGCGACTCCGAGGCCCGCCCGCTGCCCCCGGGACCCTTGCGCGCCGCCCGTTCTCTCCGACTGGACAGCCTCTATCTGACGACGCAGCCGCTGCCGCCGTCGTCGTCGTCGTCGTCGTCCTCGTCCTCGTCCTCTGTTGCGGCATGTCCTGAAGAACCGCGCTGGGGGGCGCTTCATCATCATCATCATCATCATCATCGTCGTCGTCGTCGTCGTCGTCGTCTCCGTCGTCGTCGTCGTCGTCGCCAAATTGACAAGGAAATCTGGCCGTGGCGACGAGGATCGCCCAGACAAAAACGAGAGCGCACTGGCGACCAAGTCAAACCAAGCACCAGCGGTGCACGCAGAAACCTCCTATGGAAATCCATTTTTCCAGCGTCGGCCAGATTGGCGCATCTTGCATGGGCGAGGTTTGCAATTGCACACGCCTCCCATGCAGGACCGGGCGCTCAGGATCGAATGACCCCTCGAGGCCCGATCGCGTCGCGCGATCTGGTTCTTGCACAGGGAGGGCCGGTGCAAGAACACTGTAGCGCTCCATTGATGCGACCGCCACCCCTCGTTCAGGCCCGGGCGCTCAGGACTGAATGGGGCGTGCTTGCAAATGCAAACCCCGCCCATGCAGGACGCAGCGTTCCAACGGCCAAAAACAAAATGGGGCCCCCGAGTAAACAAAAAATGTTTTTCGTCGGGCGCCGCGCGCCACGCGGCACTCCCAGGGAGTGCCTCCCCTGCCTCAGTAGCCGCAGATGCCGACGGCGGAGGAGCCTTCGTCGATCTCACCCTTCCAGAGGGTCTCGGCCTCGGCTACCGTCAGCTTGTAGACGATGTGCTGGTACTCCTGGCACGGCGAGGGGAACGGGTAGGAAAGCACGGCGTGGCAGGGGCAAAGAAGATGTGGGCATCATTACATGAAGAAATTGTCGCATTGGCGTGCAAATGCGAAAACAACTGGCATGGCTGGGAGCTGAGGGGTAGAACAAGAAGGCAAGTAATTTGAAAGCCGACGCTACTTGCACGGACGGCCATGGGTGTAATTAAAACAACTAATGACAGCGATAGGGGAAACATCAGAGGGAAGAGCAACGCAGGGCGCGGAATGTTACTCATGGACCCCGTGGCTGCATACAATAATTGTTGACGAACGTCGTGCTTACAGCACGCGGATCACCGCGCTCAGAGACTATCTCGGAAGGTATTCGTAGCGGACCTCACTGAGCGCGGGGCTTGAACGCGAATGGGTGCGCGCACGCATAGAGCATGTGCGTTGCGTGCGAGCGTGCATGTGAAAAGTGGCGCGACTGCAATGCGACGCTCGCTCGGGGGGGGGGGGGGGCAGCGGAGCTCCGGCTCGGTCTTCTCTGGCAGCGCCAAGAAGCACACGTGGATCACGCTCTTCCGGTTGCGGGCATGCTCCAAGAAAGCCCCCTTGTCGTTGAACCACTCCCACTTGGACTCAACACCAGCGCGCGTGAGGGATGAAATGATGTTCCAAATCACCGCATGCTTAGTCTTGAACTGGTCCGATGCCCACACCGCCCTCTTTAACCGCCGGATCGATTTGAATCCCCCCAGCCCTCCTGGGCAGGTGGTCTAGAGCGGCTTTCCCTTGCAACGCCCTTCTTCCCCTCCCCCCCCTGGACCTGGCCGGGCGGGGGCGGCGGGTAGTTGGAGCGTCCGGGATGGCCCGAGATGGCTCCAGGAGCGCCTCAGAGAGCCCAGAAGACCCCCAAGATGGCTCCAGATCGCCTTAGATGCCTCGAGATGGCTTCCAGGATGTTCCAACGAGCTCCAAGGCGGCCCCAAGACGGATCCAAGTAGCCAAAGCGCTCCCCAAGGAGGCCTCCAAGAAGCCAAAATCTTTCGAAACTCTATAGAAAATGTTTGTGATTTGCTTTATTGTCTGTTCGCTTCCGATGGCATTCCGAAGCCTCAAGATGGTTCCAAGCTGGCCTGAGAGGGCTCCAAGAAGGGCCCAAGAGAGCTCCGAAACGGCCCTAAGAGCGCTCCAAGAGCCACAAGAGCACACCAACCGGCGATTTTAGGCGCTCTAGGGCGAGGCTAATTGAAGCCCCCCTCTTGTTTGATCGATGTCGTCCAAGAATGGTCCCAAGAGGCGCCCGGGAAGCCCCGCAAGGTACCAAGATGGCCCCGCAAAACTTTTCAGAAGCCCCCAAAAGGAACCCGCGCGCCCCCCCCGAGGTCACCCGAGGCCCCCCGAGGCCTCCCCGAGGCACCCGAGACGCCGCGCACGCGCGCCAGTCCCGCGAGACGTACCCAACCCAGCGACAGCGACGCGACGAGGGCCGCACGGGGAGGCCGCGGCCTAGGAGAGAGGGCAGCCCATGAGCGGCCAGCAGGAGGGCAGGCCCGCGCCGACGAGCAGAAAGGACGGCGGAGGCATCAAAACGAGGGTCCCACCTCAACTCGCCTGGGCGTCGTTTCTGGCAGGTCGCGGTGGAGATGCGCGAAGCGCTCAGAATTGTATCGAGGGCCCCTTCTTGCCCCCGGTCTCGATCGCAAGAGGGCTGCAGACGCGGAGCCCTGCTAGAAATGCTGCCCAAGTATTCCTCTGGCCGATGTTCGACAGGTCCGGCACGACGAGAACGTCTGCTCTGAGCCTGTCGTGACAGCGACTCATGCCATTCCTCACCAGTACAGGCCCCAACTTGGAAACGGCATTTGGCGTGAGGCTCTCGGTGAGGTATACAGATTTCCCCCTCAGATCGTACGTGGTCGGGCGCTCCCGCTTGCGTTTCCTCAAAGCTTGATCTGTGAAATACTTGTGGTCGAGTTGGTGTTGGTGTTCTGAGAAGTCTACGAGGGTCGCCGCTATGTCTGGCCCCACATCCTCAATATCAATAGTCCCATTGAGAAGCGCTTCTAAAAGTTTCCCGTTCTCTTTATCTTTCTGGAACGACGCCTCTCGGGTTGGCAGCTCCCCCGTCCACCTCTCTACCCCTGCTCTCCCCCCCCTCCTCCTCGTCCTCCTTGCCCTCATTGCACCCCCCCCCCCTTTCGGGGGAAGGTGGGAACGGTGGGCGGGCGGAGAAGCGAGCGGGGGTGGATGGGGGAGTTGGTTGAAGGGCGTGCGAGGGACGAGGGCGAGGCCCTGACCTCTTGGTCATGTTTCTCTGTCCAGGTCTCGAGGTGGACGTTGCCGGTCGAGGGGGTCCCGCCGTTCGCCGCCACGCCACTCGAGATGGCTTGCCGCCTTCCCTCGATGAAACGCTTCTCAGTTTTATCCGTCCGTTCCTTCCTCTTCCCATTCGTGTCGCAGCGAGGCTCCCTGTCCCCCGTCCGCGCGTCCCCGTAGAACAGTGACCATACTTTCTGGAGATGATTTCCGATTTCTCGGCGGCCCGCGGCGGCAGGCGAACCCGGGCGACGACTGCCCTCAGGCCTGGCCCGCTGGCGCCGGGGCCGCGTCGGGGGAGAGGGATGGCCTGGGCAGGTGGATGGGGGAGGGCGGTGAGCAGGCAAAGAGGGGGAGGGGGGGGGGAAGGAGAATAAGGAGGAAGGGGATGGAGCAGGAGGAGGAGGAGGAATTGATAAGCAGATAATGAAGCGGATGGACATGGCGGAGGCCAGCGCGTGGAGAGGGGAGCGCTTGTACTAGAGGGCCAGGCCTCATTGCCCCCTCCTCCCCCTCTCCCCGTCTTGTCGCACTTGACCTCGCCTTGCCCCTCAAGGTTGGAGTATGTTATCAGTATGAGCTGCTCCCCTCCCCTTCATCCGCTTGCGATGCTGCTGCCTCCACCTCCCTCGTGATTTTCATCATCCATGTCCTCAATCTTCCTCCACTCAATCAGTCATGCTGCTCGTTGCCATCCTCATCATCATCATCATCGTCGTCGTCATCACCATCAACGTCATCATAATCTCATTTGAAGCGTGGCGTCCTGCGCTTCCAAGAAGACCTGGTCATCGTCCTCCGGGTCCGTGGTCAGCAATATCAGCTCGTCGTCCAACAGGGAATCCGCTAGACAACCCCTCTGCGCAGAGGTTTTGCCCAACTGCTTGGCGAACGTCTGCTCGACCCCGGACGTCGAGCCACTCCAGGCAGCATAGCGGCTCAGGGCTTCGACCAGGACGTTGATCGGCCTGGCGTTGATGCCTTTCTTAGCATGAGACTGAACGACGTGCTGCCAAGCCGCGAGATTGGTCCCATGCTGAGATTTCTGGAAACTCATAGCAGAAGGTAGATGCACGAAGAACTGCTCAATCAAGATATCGGGATCCAGCTCAAGGGCTGTGGCGAGTTTCCTCAAGTCTCTGCGCCGCTCCTGCTGCTTCTCGCTGGAGCTGACGGTTGCGCTGGTGTCTACAGAAATATCAAAGACATTCATCAGGTGGAGCAGTTCGAACTTCGGGAACTCCGCGTCAATAGCCATCCTAACCAATTGGCACCAATTGGCCATGCGGCCGAGGCACCTCTTCCTGATAGCCGAGGTCACCCGACGCTGCCCCCCGAGCGTCTTCGGCACCCCGTCGACGAAGAAAGACCTCGGTTTAGACAGATGTTGGAGCGCAAGTTGGGTGTACCCGGACTCAAAGCAATACTCCTCCACGAACATGTAGTTGATTCGGTCATAGAACGTCTTGCATTTGGCTGGTGACAGGGCCGTATCATATTCCTCGCTATCATGGTACCTGAGAAGGGTCATGTGCTCGTCGGCGGCGTCCGCCAGCATGGCGCACTGGAGCACCTGGGCGCGCGCGCCACCATTCTCACAACAAACGAATCATCATCGCCGTTGTCTCGTCTGCCCCTGCTGCTCCCCTTACTCCCCCCCCTATCCCGTATGTTCCTAGCCCTCGCTACCCTATTCCCCGAGAATTGTTTCGGGGCTTCCCTGAAAAGAAACTCAGAGGGGCTCTCCGAGTGCCTGGAGTCAGGCGCGGGCATGTTTGCTCCCACGAGCACCCGCTCCTCGTTGATCCAGGTCAGGAAACGATGGGCAGCACGGCCTTGCTTGTCGGTCAATTTGCGCTCCCGATAGATACGCAAGCCCACGAACGACGGGCGGCATTCACCCCCCCTTCTTGCCCTCGCCCCCCATCAGCAATCTGAGAGAGGCTGGGGTTTTAGGATGCGTGCCCAACGGCTCATTACTCTCCACTTCCATGCCATACCTCTCGACGCTCTTGCCCTCCATCTCGCCACCCTCGCCCCTGTAATCCAGGCACTTCCTCCTCCTCTATTCTCCTCCGCCTCCTGCCCCGATGTACCCCGCCCGCCGCCCTGTGCCCAACGGCTGGCGCAGGCCCCTGAATAGAAATTGCAGTAGCTAGCACAGCGTCGATCCAGATGAGGACGCGACCCATCGGCTTCTGCGCAGACTCGAAACGATGCTTGGCCGACCGCATGTTCTTGATGCGCCCCGCATCCACCGCCGCGTCGTCGGTCTCCTGGGGTTGCCGCGCGACCCCGTTGCCCTTTGCTCCTCCTTCGATCCCCTCCAACTCCTCTATCCAATTCCTCTATCCCACCTCGCCCTCCTCCTCCTCCTCCCCTCCTCCTCCGATGCCTTCTTTGCCTCCTCTAGCTCCCCTGCTCCGTCCCGGGCCCTGCGCGGGCCCCGAGCGGGTCGCAACGCCACAAACACTTAGCGTAGACATTTTGGTTCAAGCTGGCCATCCTTGGTGTGACACATGTCGGTTCAGAAAAGGCTCCGTCGCTATGGTGGCTACGGTCAAGACGATTACGACAGAGTCCCGCTGTGGTTAGCGTACGTCTCCCACGATGGCGCTGGCGACGACTCTGGCGACGACAGTTCCGACCGCGGCGCCAGCAACGACGACGACGACTCCAACCACAGCGGGCGACATCGAAAGACGACCCCCGCATCGTCCTTCGCCGCCATGGACACGGCGGAGGCCCCACCTCACGTGGAGCCGCCCCGCGAGGGGGCGCTTGGCGAGGCGCCATGCGTGGAGGGGGCTCTCGTGGACGACGAGCCGCCCGGCGAGACGGCGCAGGGCGATGCGCCATGCGTGGAGGGCGCTCTTGCGGACGAGCCGCCCAGCGAGGGGGCGCCGCCGTGCGATCCATCGTGCGTGGAGGATCTCCCTCCATGGGTGGGCGACGAGCCGCCCGCCGTGGACACGTGGGCGCCTCCTCTGGCGTCGCCTTGCGTGGAGGTGCTTGGTGGCGCGACGCCCCGCCCAGCGTGGTTGGGCAATGGCAATGACTCGCACGGGTTTTCGCCGTGGAGCGCCGTGGACTTGTCAGCGGCCAGCGGCGACGAGGGCGCGCAGCAGGACGACGAGGACGTCGTCATGATAGGCACCCTCCTGCCGATCAAGATGGAGCCAGAGGATGAGGAGCCGCGCGAGGACGCCGTCGCAGACAACGGCGCGGCCGAGTCGCCGGAGGAAGCCGACGCGGACGCGGGCTACGAGGAGTCGCAGGAGGCTGCCGAGGCCTACGCTGCTGTTGCTGCAGTTGTCGCTCGCTCTGGGGAGCGCGACGATCATGGCGGCGACGGCGCCCGCTCACCCGCCGCTGAGCGCTCCGTCTACGGCAGCCTCCTGCCGACCAAGGACAGCGGCAGCACGGCAAGCGAGCACGAGAGCGACATCGACACTGCGACCGTCGACGACGACGATGAGGCCGACGCGATAAACGGGGGCTCTTTCTTCAGGGCAATGCACCGCGGGGATTAGAATGTGATTTATTTGAAAGAGTCCCCCGATCATCACCCTCCAGAACAGTGGTAACCGCGATTATCGTCACCGTAACCGCCGCCATCGTCGGCATCGTCATCATCATTACCGTAGTCGCAAGCGCCATACAGCCATGAGAGGGGCATGATGAGCAGCAGTACGCGCAGTAAGGGGTGGGAAGCGTGTTCTGTCCATTCCCTAACTCGTCTACTATTTTTGTCATCACTCCTCCCTCCCTTTCCTAAACTCTCCTTCTCCTCCTCCTCCTCCTCCCCCCCCCCTTCTCTTCCCCTCGCTCCTCCTCTCTCTCTCCCTCTCCCTCTCTCTCTCTCTCTCTCTCTCTCTCTCTCTCTCTCTCTCTCTCCTCTCCTCTCTTCTCTCTCTTTTCTCTCTCTTTCTCTCTCTTTTTTTTTTTTTTTTTTTTTTTTTCTCTCTCCTCTCTCTCTCTCTCTCTCTCTCTCTCTCTCTCTCTCTCTCTCTCTCTCTTTCTCTTTTTCTCTCTTCTCTCTCTCTCCTCTCTCTCTTTCTCTCTTTCTCTCTTTCTCTCTCTCTCTCTCTCTCTCCTCTCTCTCTCTCTCTCTCTCTCTCTCTCTCTCTCTCTCTCTCTCTCTCTCTCTCTCTCTCTCTCTCTCTCTCTCTCTCTCTCTCTCTCTCCCTCTCCGTCTTCCTCGGGGAAAATCTGGAGAGGCCAGGGCCGCGGTCTGGCTTCGGCCCCGTCGAAAGACGTGGAAGCGAGACGGCCGACCAGGCAGGGGTCCCAGGGACCAGCGCAACTGAACGAGGGGCTGAAAGAAACGCACCGCCGAGGCCCACGACGAGACGCAGTGCGTTTGATTCAAAATACGTTTAAATCAAAATTCGGTCCGTCCCTAAACACGTCTGGGTCGGTCGGCCCCCATTTATACTGATCTGGGTCGCCCCTCGATCTCCGAGCAGCGTGGCGACGGGGCTGTCGTTCTGAGCAGCGCTTAGGTTTGCCCTCGGCCCCTGGAGGTCCACAAGCACCCCCTCGGGGAGATTTCACATCCCGAGCCTTTTCGTTTTTTCACGGTCCTGGGGCCCGCGGAAGACCCCGGGGTAAGAAGGGCCATGGAGGGCCAAATCCCGAAGAGCGTGTTTTTGTTGTTTTCTTCCCTCTTCCATCTCTCTCGCCCCTCCAATTCGCTCGCGCAACCCCGCCGCGAGGCTGAGACGACGACGTCATCTATCATGGCGGCCGCCGCCGAGCCGCCCCCCTACCCCGCCCCCGGGGCCTTGCAGTTCTCGGCGAAGCGATCCGACCAGACGGCGGAGTGCTGCAGCTGCTGGCCAACGCTCTGCTTCTCCAGCGCGATGTGATCCCAGCAACCCTGGAGGTAGTCGTCTGCTTTCCAAAGTCGTTGAACTAGCCTGCAGGAAACGGGGAGGCAGGAGCGGGGATAACATCAGAAGATCTAGTACACAAGAGGGGCGCTTTCGCTGCGAATGTGCGTCGCTTCGACATGCGAGCCCCTTACCCTTTACTCATCATTCCTGCCGTGTCCATCCTTTCCCATCCTCAGCATCCCTCCTCCTGCTGTTACTTTTCCCCTCTCTATTCCTTCCCGTGCTCTGTCTCTCCACCTGGCTCCCTCCAGCCGCCGCCCTCCCCGCCCCCATCTCCTCGGGATTGCGGATACATGTCATGAAACACAATATTTCTTTGGCCGACGCCCCTGGCCCGCACCTGCGGGAGGAGTGGCACTTGTCTAGGTTATGAGCTCTCACGTTCGGAAGCTGCATCTCCATGTCCCTCTCATCACCGAATCTGAGCATTTTCATGGCGCGCCGCTCGTCGGACGCCGCATCAGTGCACACCAGATCGATTGTGAGCCGCAGGTGTGCAAGCAAGTCCCCATGGATTTGCTTATGCTCGTTACGTCGAACTCCTCGGGGAACAATCCACTTGGACTGGGCCTCCGGACCGCCCCCGTCCGGAGAGCTCTGGGGAAGCGAATGGAGACCCCGAGGCCTCAAAACCAGACCCCGAGACCTCAGTTACCCCGAGCCCCGAAATCCTGGAGGTCGCAAGTTGGCAGTGCAGAAGTTCTCGATGGCCTTCATCGTGCCATGAGCGACGGAGATGGAACTAAGATCATTGAACTCCTTGCCGACGGAGATCTGACCCAACGCACCAGAACGGATTTTGAGCATCTTGTCACTGGCCCGATATCTAATCACGAGGGCAGCTTTTCTACCGTCTTGCATTATCGACATGGACCCGCATGTTTTCAGATATCGCCTCATCACGTTGCGGGCCCCCTCGGCAAGGCAATATTTCATGTTGCGAATTTTCTTCGCACGGCCGATTTTGCTCACTCCGACAGGCCCCGTTGCACGTCCTTTCCTAAACTCTTCGAGCACTTGTTTGAATTCCTCCTGTGGAGGCGGTGCCACGCCGCCCGATATCCGCCGCCCCCTCGACAAGAGAGGCTAAGCCGCTAAGCCCCTTCGCTTTCAACCTCGGATTCGTCGTTTCTCCTGGCCCTCTGTTGCTCTAATTTCTACCCCCTCTACCCCCGCTCGATCCATACTAGTTTCGCTCTTATCCCACATCTCATTACCTTCTCCCCCACTCCCATCCCGGGCTTCCCCGTGGCGGCGGCTGGCAGCGCTAGCTGGGCGGATCAACTCTGGCTTGTTCAATGTCATGGCCTCGGCGGCACGTTGATGTATTTTGGACTCCTCATGTTGTTTCAGGTCGGTCACAGAAACGAGGTCACGCTTCTCCCCACGGCCCCAAGTCCGATCTACCTTCGCCTCCATGCAGCAGAGGCAGCCCAAGCGGAACTCGCCCGACGCCCGCGGGCCCAGCAGTGCCGGGCAGCGGATCGTAGCATTTCCTGGTCGAGTAGCCCCCGCAGGGACAGCGACGACCGACGCGGGCCCGTTGCGGCGGCGGCAGCGGCGGCAACGGCGACGGCAGCGACGGCGGCTCAGGAGGCAACGTCGGAACGGTGACGGCGGCGTCGGCGACGACAGCAACAGGGAGGGCGGAGGTTGAGGGAGGAATCACGAGCTAACGACGATGAAGATGACGACGAAGACGGCCCGCGCGGGCCCGCGCCACGCGGGGTAACGACGATCGACGTGGGCGACGGGTGACGACGACAACGACGACGGCGGCAACGCTGATGACGCCGCCGCGACGGCGGCGGCTGCGACGGCGGCGACGGCGGTGGGGGATGGGAAGGACAAGAGAAGGCTGTAAGGGAGGGAGAGGAGGAGGGCGCAGAAAACGACGACGACAACGCCTGGGGGGACGGCGGTGCCGCAGAGCGACGAAAATGGATGGTTGCGGAGCCAGCCAAGATCTGCATGTCCCTGGAATTCTGAACCGTGATCGCCACTGGGAGGCATATGTTACCCGTGCAATCGCTCGCTCACTATATCTCTGATTGCCCGTCGCTCTCGCATATTCCTCCTCCCCCTCCTCCCCCGGCCTCCTTCCCCTATCTCTCTCCATGCCCTCCCTCCTCCCCCCAGCCTCCCTCGTCCCTCTCTTCCTCCTCCTCCTCCTCCCCCTCGTCCTCCTCCTCCTCCCCCTCTTCCTCCTCCCTCTTCCCTCTCTCAGGCAATAACGGGACGCCCAAAGAACCTCCTCCGTCCGCCCCTCCCTCCCTGTTGCTGAGCGGCTGTCGTCGTCGTCACGTTCGGCACGCGTCATCGTTTCCCCGCGTTTGTTACCCTTGCCCCCCAAAAACAAAAACTGTCCTTGCGCTTGTTGCGGGCCCACAAGCACCGCGAGCAGTTCGCCTTGGCGCACTTCTCGAAGTGGACGCGGTCGGGGTCGGCCCTGCCGGGCAGAATTATACGCATTCCTCTTCCCTCCTCCTCCTCCTCCTCCTCCTCTTCCTCCTCCTCTCACATTCCTTCTCTCTCCTGCTCCTCATCTTCCTCGTATTCGTCGTTCGGCCCTCCCTCCATCCTCCCTCCATCCCTCCCTCTACCTTCCTCCATCCATCCCTCCATCCATCCATCCATCCCTCCACTCTCCTCCTCATATCCCTCCCTCGACGCTCCTCTCTCCATCCCTTCCTCCACCCCTACCTCCCCTCCACCCCCCTGCATCCATCCCATCCACAGCTCTCTCTCTCTCTCTCTCTCTCTCTCTCCTTCCCTCCTCCTCTCTCTCTCTCTCTCTCTCTCTCTCTCTCCCCCACTTTCTCTCTCTCTCTCTCTCTCTCCCTGTCTCCCTCTCATCCCCCTCCTCCCCCATCCTCGTCCTCCCCCTCCCCCCCCTCCTCCTCCTCTCTGGGGCGGAAGAACACACAACAAAACGTGTCCTGGGCAGCTTCTCGATGCCCCGCGGAAGCTTCGCGACCCCGTCGGCGGTCTTGAGCCGCTTGACGTCGCCATGCCCCCCCGGCGGCGGGGAAGCCTTCCTCTTCAGCTTCCTCTTAACAGAGGAAAAAACGAGGGGCCCGCCGCGCCGCGGCTGGGGCGTCGACGGGGCGGGCGCGTCCCAGCACTCATCCATGGCCAAAACGGCTCAGGGGTTACAGTAGGATTGGCTTTGCCGGAGGGGCCCTGACTTCATGCACGATGCTTTGGCGCATGACCACTTGCGGACTAATTGCGAGGGCGGGGAATTGAAGGTACAGCATAGCATTGCATAGCATCGCATAGCACACAGCATCGCATGGCATGCACTTGCATAGCATTGCATCGCACGGCATCGCATAGCATCGCACAGCATAGCATCGCACCGCATAGTATCGCAACGCGTAGCAAATTGCAGCATTGCATAGCATACCTCGTACCGAAGCGAGCGACCAGATAGTTAAGAGTGCTTTACTTAGCCCTGCACGCCCAATGTCCAATCCTTCTGCCTTGAAGCGGGATCAGCCGATTAGCCACGAACGCGTCGACGACGACGACGGCGACGGCGACTGCGACCACGGGCCGCCAAAAGTTCCCCCGGAGGCCCCTCCTGGAACGTAAACGTCGACGACGACGACGACGACGACGACGACGACGACGACGACGGGTCCCGGGTCCAATCTCTGGCCGTCGGACCTGCCGTCTCGGACGACGATGGCGAAGACGCCTCCCTCTCCTCCTGATCCTCATCCGCATCGTCTGCCTCCTCGTCCTCTTCCTCATCATCCTTATCCTGGTCCTGATTATGCCTCTCCTCGTCCTCGTGCTCCTCCTCATCTCTTTTCTCGCCCTCCCCTCCCCCATCCCTGCACCGCCCGCCACCGGGCGGTGTGCGTGTTCGTGCCGAACGTGGCGCGCTCTGAAACGGTCGCGGCGCCCGATATATTCTTCTCAAGAGCGACGGCACCACTCTTCTTATTCCTCACCCCTTTCCTGTTCCTCGATCCCTTCGCCCTCCGTATTTCCTCCTCCTTTTCCTCCTCCCCCGTCGCCTCTTCCTCTGAGGTATCTGGGCAGCGTTTCGCATGAGGAAGGAAGTGGAGGAAGAGGAGGAAGGAGGAAGGAGGAAGAAGAGGAAGGAGGAAGGAGGAAGAGGAGGAAGAACGAGGAAGGGGGAAGAACGAGGAAGGAGGAAAAACGAGGAAGGAGGAGGAACCTGGAAGGAGGAAGAGGAGGAAGGAGGAAGGAGGTGGAGGAAGGAGGAGGAAGGAGGAAGGAGGAATAACGAGGAATGAGTGGAGGAAGGAGGATGGAGGAAGAAGGAGGAAAGGAGGAAAAAAGGAGGAATAAATAATGAGGCAGAAATGAGGAAGGAGGAGGAAGGAGGAGGAAGGAGGAAGGAGGAAAGAAGGAGGAGGAAAGAGCTGTTCGTCGTCCACACCAACACAACGCAAACCCCGATTACCATGAGTACATCAGCAGCGACTACCTACGGCGAATCACCACCAGAAAAAGAGGAGGAGGCCGATGAGAGGAAGGAGGAGGCGGAGGAGGAGGAGGAGGATGTGTATGTTTGCGCCTGCCATAGCATAGCATAGCACAACATAGCATAGCATAACATATCCATAGCATAACTTAGCACACCGTAGCACACCCCATTGCCACGGGACACCACGGGGCACCACCGGACACCACGTGACACCACGGGGAAACCACGGGGACCCTCCTCCATTTTTCCATTGTTCTAACACCTGGCAAGGCTCAAGGGGCGTCTCTTCGCAGATGGTTCCCGGCTCCATGGCGAGCGCCCGCACTTGGCCCGCGCTTGATGGGCCGTTTGCTACGTGGATTGGGATGGGAGCCTCGCTCGGGCAGCTTACGGGCCGTTGCCGTTCTTGGCGTCGCAGGAGCAGGGGATCCGGGAGGCGGAGGACTACTGCATCTTCATGCTGTTCGAGCTTGCGCTGCCCCCCTTCTCCCTGCACATCGATTGCAGGGGCACGGTCGACTGCGTCGCTGCTGGCCCTGGCACGGGCTCGAGCTCCAGCGACATGCGGCCGCACCTGTGGGGGCGCATCTGGGCGAGTTTCCAGCCCGACGACTTCAACGACGCCCACAAGGTGAGGGCGCACGCCACGGCCTCGGATGCGGATGCCGGGCGGATGTCGTCGGCGGACAGGCGGGCCAACCTGCGCGCCGACGCCATCGCGAAGGAGGGCGCTAAGCTCCGCGGTCTCAGCGAAGGCGACGTGGACCTTTGGTGTGGGCTCCACGTCATTGCGGAGGAGGCTGGGCGCTGGAGTGGCCAGGCGCACGCTGCAGCCGCTGACGCACTGGCGCCCGACGCAGACCACAGCGTCCTGGAGGGGCCAGGGGGCCACAGCACGGCGCAGACCACTGCGTTCGAGCCAGCTTCTGAGGCGCCGCCCGCCGCAGGCCCTGACGCCGTGCACGTGCTTGCCGCTGCGATTATAGAGCTCGGTTGGCCCCACAATTGGCGCAGTTACGACAGGTGCGCATGTCGAATCGCAGGGCACAGGATTGTCAAAACGACCGTCACGCAAGCGCCCGAGCGCACTCTTTTCTTGTGCTTCAAATGTAGAGGGTGTCTCACAGGGGCCGACCCAGGGAAGGTCCTGAAAAGGCCGTGCCTTAGAGCGCGGGCTGGCCACGGAACTCAGGAGCAGCTCCTCCGGGTGACCAAACGGGAACACCCCCATTATAGGGCCAACCGCAAACACTGGACGCTCGAGGTGCCAACCGCGCCCTCGCGCGACGACCGACTTCGTCTTGCAGCGCTTCATGGGGACCGCGAGCACGCCGCAAATCGAATCGTCCGCGGGGCCGTGGAGGCAGAGCCCGCCCGCGGCCACAGTGCCAGCAGGCGCAACCTCCCGCGCCAACCGCCCACTCGAGATGACATTCTGTCTTGTTTCGGGCTTCGTCGGGAGGACGAAGGCTGGGTAGCTGCGCTTGGGGCGCGCCGGCGCGAGGAGGGGATTTCTCCGCCGTCGGATGCAGAATCCGCGGGTTCAGCCTCTGAAGAGGGAGCCTTGTGAGGCATAATTTGTTTTCTGGCCGTGGACCGCCCGCCGAGGCGCATTCGTAGTAGCCTCTTCCTCCTCCTCCGCCTCCTCCCCCTCCGCCTCCTCCTCCTCCTCCTCCTTTATGTACACAAGCCTTATGTAGGTAGTACGTGCGGCGTTCTTCCTCCTCCTCCTCCTCCTCCTCCTCCTCCTCTTCCTCCTCCTCCTCCTCCTCCTCCTCCTCCTCCTCCTCCTCCTCCTCCTCCTCCTCCTCCTCCTCCTCCTCCTCCTCCCACTCTCGTCAGGTGCACTAGCCCTTCCCCGCCCCTCCGCCGTCCTCGCCGTTCCTCTTGCCTGCCTCTGGCTCCGCCGTCCCTCCGCGGGCCCCCTCCGCTCCTCCTCCGCCGATCGGCCACCCCCCCGAGGTCACGGCTTCCGACTGGGGGGAGTGGAACGTCGAGCGATTCAGCTTGAAGTCTTCCACGGTCATCCGTTTCAGCTTCCCTCCTCTTCCTGATCTTTTCCTTCTGCTCCTCCCCACTCCTCCTCCTCCTCCTCCTCCTTCTCCTCCTCCTCCTCCTCCTCCTCCTCCTCCTCCTCCTCCTCCTCCTCCTCCTCCTCCTCCCCCTTGGCCTGGAGGAGGAGGAGGAAGCCGCCGCCGCCGTCGCCAGCGCCACCGCCGCCGCTACCACCCCTGGTTCTAAGACGAAGGGGCCCCAGTTTGATGAGTGCCAATCGTGCTGGAAATGTTTGAAGCACTCGCGTGGACCGCGTTGTGCCGCAGTGCTTGTGTGCGTGCGTGCGCGCGCGTGTGTGTGTGTGTGTGAGTGTGTGTGTGCGTGTGTGAATGCGTGTGTGTGTGAATGTGTGAATGCGTGTATGTGTGTGTGCGCGTGTGTGTGTGTGTGTGTGCGTGTGCGTGTGCGTGTGCGTGTGCGTGTGCGTGTGTGTATGTGTGTGTGTGCGTGTGCGTGTGCGTGTGCGTACGTGCATGCGTGTGCGTATGTTTTGTTGGGTGTGTGAGTGCGTGTGTGTGTGCGTGTGTAACTGCGTGTGCGTGCGTATGTGTGTGTGTGTGTTTGTGTTCGTGTGTATGCGTCTGCATGTGCGTGTGCGTGTGTGTGTGTGTGTGCGCGTGTGTGTGCAAGCCTATGCGCGTGTGAACGTGTGGGCATGAATCAATGTGATCGTCTGGCAAAATGGGTGCCGACGAAGAACGCCAGGTTAGCGGTGATGAGAATGAAGCAGCCCTTAATACCCAAAGTGCCGTA
This sequence comes from Prorocentrum cordatum, assembly GCA_963575745.1. Classification (NCBI taxonomy): domain Eukaryota; class Dinophyceae; order Prorocentrales; family Prorocentraceae; genus Prorocentrum; species Prorocentrum cordatum. The sequence continues at coordinate 5,670 of CAUYUJ010019544.1, read as the reverse complement.
CTGCTTGGTGCAACGCACCAAACTACCAGATGCTACACGTAGTCCTTAGTTTACTACGACCCCCGGTAAACTACGCCACGTTCGCGACCAGGAGGTCACGATCCCGTGTAAATTACGCCTGGTTCGCGCCCCCCGTCGCCACGGCCCCGTGTAAATTTCGCCAGACCCGCGGCCCTGATAATCTGGTCCAGAAATTGCAGGCAAAAGCTAATGTCCGACGAATCTGCTTACTCAATACAGGCAAGGAAGGACTGGCACTGAGCCCGCGGAACATGCGGATCCCCAACCAACAAATACCCGCAAATCTGCTGACCACACATCAAACAGGAAAGGCTGTGATTGGGCTCGCAAAAACTACGGGCCAACGAAAAAATGACCCGCAAATCTCCTCACCAGAGACAGCTGGGATTCAGCTCGCAGCAACTGCGAGCCAACACAAAATTGCCAACACATCTCCTCTGCTCGCGCAAGTTGCGGGTCAACAGAAAATGGCCCGCATATTTCCCCACCCCCAGAATAGGAAGATGGGTTCGGATTCCGCTCGCGGAAACTGCTTGCCAAAAGATATGGCCCGCACATTCTTTATCCAAAAACGAGCCCAGGAAGAGCTGCAATTGAATTCGCAAATTCCGCGGGCCAAAAAAAAATGGCCCGCACATCTCCTCACCCCCGCCACAAGCAAGGAAGGGTTCTGGTCACTCGAGCGGGCGAGGAGCAGCAGGGATGTTAGCGGGAGGCGCGGGCAACAAAAATGTTCCGCGAATTTGCTCGCGGCCAACAACCAAAAGACCCGCAAATCTCTAGGCCTCCTAGATGGGGTCGGAGCAGATGTAGTCGGAGGGTCACGCCGCATCGCCGATGTATCGGCGATGCATCAGCGATGCGGCTCGATGTGGGGCCTGATTTTCTCCATGCCGGCGTCGCCGATGCATCGCCGACGTCGGCACTGAATGGCCGATACGCGTCGATGCATCGCCGATGCATTGGCGATGCGGCGCGATTCCCCGACCCCATCTACTCGGACCCCACCTAGGAGGCCTCCAGAAACTGCGGCCAGCAAGCAATTTCCCGAAAATCTGCCCGCCCTGAAGGAACAAGGAGGGGATCCGCCCACTCAAGCTGGCAAGGAGAGGCAGGGGTGCTGTCGGGTGCAGATCTGCGCCCCCGAGCAGGAGGAGGAGGAGGAGGAGGAGGAGGAGGACAAATCAGGACAGCGATGGGTTCGCGGGAAAGTGCTGACGAGGAGCGCGGGGCCAAAAGCAAATTGCGACCTTCGGTGCTAGACCCACCCAGCTTCCCCAAGCTCCCGGGGCTTGCGGAGGCAGACCGCGGGGAGACACAAGTCAGGAGGGAAACAAGAACACGCACACAGACACAATTAATCGTCGATTCCCCAGAAAATATGGGAACTAGGAGAAGTAGTGGGGAAGACAAAAACATTAAACATACATGAAACTATTAAGAAATCGTTTGTGTGTATTTTTTTGTGTGTGAGTGTGTGTGTGTCCCAGGGCCTCTTCAAGAAGGCGCGCCCAGCTCGGCTTTGTAACACATCGCTTGGCACTGCCTGTTTCGAGCTGCGTCCAGTCGTGGCTACGAGGCCGCCCAAGGGGAGGTCCTGCAGGGACAAGAGCACGCCAAGAAGCCTCGACCCTCGATCATCGGGCTGTCCTCCTCCCAGGGTGCTGCCTGATTGCCTTCGTGTCCCCACATAGTTTCGGGCCTCGCTTTCTCTGCGGTCGACCCCTCCGTCCGTGGTCTTTCCCTGGACCTCGCTTCGCTTCGTCTTCGGGGCCATGCGTCGGCCCCCTTCTCCCTTCTCCCTTCGCCCCCGTCCTCCTGCTCCCCCTCCTCCTCCTCATTCTTCTCCTCCTCCTCCTCCTCATCATCCTCCTCCTCCGGCTGCAGCTGCCTGAGAGCTAGCGCTTCTGACTCCAGTCCTTCTTCCGAGAGCTCCCTCCTCCCCGATGCCTGAGGGCCCTCCCCCAACAGCCAAATCCCTCCTGAGAGCCCCGACAGCTCATCCCCAAAACTCGAATCCCTCCTCCTCAGAGCTCCCTTCTTCCTCCACTCCCACATCCCTCCTCCGGAGAGCTCCTGCCCCAATCCCTCCTCCCCCCCCCCCCCCTCCTCCTCCTCCTCCTCCTCCTCCTCCTCCTCCTCCTCCTCCGCCTCCTCCTCCCGAGGCGAAAGACGCCCTCGCAACCGCCCTCGATTTCAAGCCCGCGCGGCTGCCCGGAGCGGGGGGCGTGCTGCGGGCCGCGGTTGTCTCCACAGAGGCGGGGCTCGAGGGAAGAGCGTGTTCCTCGAAGACGCCTGCGGCGAGCCGCTGCCGGCCCCCTTCCTCCCCCACCCCGCCTTTTGGAGACATCTACAGTGGAGGCCCATGCCAAGAAACACCCTGCTTGCCTCCAGGGTGCCTTGGGTTTCTTGGCTTTCGATGAGTTTGCCATGGACAGCGTGACGTTCCCACGCCAAAACTCTGTGGACGTCCTGGGGTCTCAGGGTTGGGTTTCTTGTGCAAGGTTTCTTGTGGTCGGGCCCCTACTGTACCCAGAGTTCCAACGCATTGAAAGAATCACGACGGATTTGTTTCACAAATTTCGGCCCCCAGGGGCCCTCGCCGGGCCTCGGGAGCGTCAAAAAACGGCTCGCGATGAAACACTGGTCTTGGGGAATGGGTCGAGACTTCCGGGGACCCCGTATTGAAAACAACACGATATTGGATCTCTGGGTACACTTAGGTCGGACCTGTCCCCCTACAGGCGGACTTTGAACGAAAAGTCAGCAATAGTCAAACAAAAAGCTCCAAAATAGTCAAAACCAATCAACATAGTCCCATACGATTCTTTGTTGAATCTGGAGTGCTCCTCCTGTAGAGGAACAGGCCCGACTCAAGGGTGCACATGACTCCCAGGACGACCACCAGGACGAGCGACCCGACCCAGGGCGAAAGGACGCGTGGTGCGCAGCGGCTCCTGTGAGAGAACCACTCGAGTGAAGCGACACGATATATATATATATATATATATATATATATAATGTAAATATTGTGTATATATATATATATATTATATATATATATATATGTATGCTTACGCCTCGTACAGATGAGCAAACAACACAAAAACGTGAACTGCTGGCGCTCCGCGCGGATTCCTTGGATCGGAGCCGGACCCCCCCAGTGCCGGGGCGGTTCGCCTCGACGGGCGCAGGCGCCGCGGCCTCTCAGCGCAAGCCGCGCTCCACCTGCCGAGTGCGCGTCGGCTTCGGCACGCCTTCCGGGCCGTCGGGCAGAGAGGTCGCTCGGCACCGGGCGGCGCGCTCGCGAGGTGCTTCGGGGCCCCAGGGCCCTCGCCTTCCAGGCATGCGATGCGGAGGGGGGGAGGTGGACGAGGAGGTGGTGGAGGAGGAGCAGCAGGAGAGGCAGGAGGAGGAGGAGGGAGGTGGGAGGAGGAGGGAGGAGGAGGGGAGGACGGAGGAGGGGGGGAACAGGGGGAGGAGGGGGGGCGGGAGGAGGAGGGACGGACGCAGGAGAGAAGATGCGGTGGGGACGGTGCGGAGTGGGAATCGAGGCGGAGAGGGGGAGAAGGATGAACACTTGACTGGCTCCGACATGACGCAAAGGCAAAACAAAGAGTGTGATCCGGATTGGGAGAGTGAGGAGGGAGGAGGATGGCGACAATTCGCTCCAACGTTGCGCTACCAACCCTGGTAAGCTCCCGTGCCGCTCATCACCCTCCCTGGAGCTCACTCCAGAGGCTTTCAGAAGCGACCGAACATTTGCCAACAACAGTCGTGATCCTTTTTCGCCGTGCACCACTCCACATCCCGTCTAATCCCCTCCCCTTCCCCCTCCTGCGCTCCCGCTCCACTCTGGGAGGCCCCTTCCTCCAGGAAGCCCCTTCCTCCTGGAGGAGGAAGAGGAGGAGAAAGAGGAAGAGGAGAAGGAGGAGGAGGAGGAGGAGGAGGGAGAGGAGAGGGAGGAAAGGAGGGAGGGCGCGAGAGAGGAGGAGAAGAGGGAGAGATGCCTCCCTCCAGGCGCGGGCGCCGCCATTGCCGCCCGCCGGCACGTGGCACGCTCCGGCGAAGGCCGCGCCGCACGGCCGGCCGCGGACGCCCCCGCCGCGCCCCGCCGGCGCGTGGCACTCGGCAGCGCGTGCCGCGACGGGCAGCAGGCCGCAGACGCCGCCGCCGCCGCCGCGCCCCGCGGGCACCTGGCACGCGCCGGCGGGGGGCCGCGGAGGCGCGCGGCGCGCCGCGGACGCGCCCCGCCGGCACGTGGCACACGCCGGCGCCCGCCGCAAAGCGGGCGAGCAGCCGCACGCGGCCGCCGCGGACGCGCCCCGCCGGCACGTGGCACGCGCCGGCGCCCGCCGCTGCGGGCGGCCAGCTGCGGGCGCCGGCGCAGCCCGGCGGCACGGCGACGCTGGCCGCGGCGGGCGTCAGTATCGTTGAGCCGATGCCTCTCCTGAAGTCGGGCCTGTCCCTCCACAGGGGGATCTATCCAGAAACAGTCAAAAAAGAGTCTGGGGGCTATGTTTTATAGTATGTTTGCTGTTGCTGCTGTTGTTGAACATTATTAATTCTAAAGAATAATTATTGTTGGGCCCCCTGGTGCGCGCCCCCCCCGCCGCGCCTAGGCCGCAGCCACATTTTCATTATTTTCGTGAGGAAGCCTCAGGTAATTCGAGGTTGATCAAGATCCGGTTGTTTTGTTGTAATCCGTTTTCCCTTGCAAAAAACACTATAAAATGACATTTCTTGTTCTAATATAATCAAATTTCAAGAATCCCTTGCAAAAAATAAGGTAAAGTGGACATTCGCGCGCGCAAGACGAAATCCTTCCAAAAGCTTAGTGTTCGCAGCGATTTTAACATAAAAACATCAAAAAACCAATGGTTTTTCAACAAAAAAAATGTCAAAATCTCATCCCGCGCGCTCTTGCGGATTCGTAGGAAACCCAACACTTTTTAAACATTTCTGTCAAACGGGCTTTTGCGAGCAACTTTTTCGAACTTCTGCGACAACGGTTGCGCACCTGCCAGGGCCATCATCCCTGTCAAATAATACCATGCGGGACACATTCGTCTCTCTGTATTATGTATTGAATGGCACAATTGCACCATGCTGGGCACATGCGCGCCCCGAATAAGTGACCAAGTTCTGTGGGTGTGTACCCCACGCCAGTGTAGTAGCCACGGTCGTCCGCACGCCACGAAGTGAAGTGTCCCAACGTCATAGGGCGGGAAGCTGGGTTTGGGTGGTCGCGAAGAGTCGTTTGGATATTTGGTAGAGCTTGTAATGCCCCCCCACGAAGTGGGGGTATTGCCTGGTGTCGTATGAAAACCCTGGCACTGGGGAGAACACCACGCGTTCGGGTAAAATGATTGTTGTTGTTGTTGGTTGTTGGTGTGCTGTTGATGTTGTGGTTGTTGTTGTTGTTGTTGTTGTTGTTGTTGTTGTTGTTGTTGTTGTTGTTGTTGTTGTTGAACATTATTTCTTCTTAAGAATAATTATTGTTGGGGCCCCTGGTGCGCGACCCCCCCGCCGCGCCTAGGCCGCAGCCTCATTTTCATCATTTTCGTGGGGAAGTCTCAGGCAAAACGGGGAGTCCGGATCCGGTTGTGTTGTTGCGATCGGTTTTCCCTTGCAAAAAATAAGCTAAAG
>CAUYUJ010019543.1:154411-177382 GCA_963575745.1 Prorocentrum cordatum | reverse complement strand
CACGCGCACACGCGCACACGCGCACACGCGCACACGCGCACACGCGCACACGCGCACACGCGCACACGCCGCACACGCGCACACGCGCACACGCGCACACGCGCACACGCGCAGGCACACGCGCACACGCGCACGCGCACACGCGCACACGCGCACACGCGCACACGCGCACACGCGCACACGCGCACACGCGCACACGCGCACACGCGCACACGCGCACACGCGCACACGCGCACACGCGCACACGCGCACACGCGCACACGCGCACACGCGCACCACGCGCACACGCGCACACGCGCACACGCGCACACGCGCACACGCGCACACGCGCACACGCGCACACGCGCACACGCGCACACGCGCACACGCGCACACGCGCACACGCGCACACGCGCACACGCGCACACGCGCACACGCGCACACGCGCACACGCGCACACGCGCACACGCGCACACGCGCACACGCGCACACGCGCACACGCGCACACGCGCACACGCGCACACGCGCACACGCGCACACGCGCACACGCGCACACGCGCACACGCGCACACGCGCACACGCGCACACGCGCACACGCGCACACGCGCACACGCACACACGCACACACGCACACACACGCACACACACGCACACACACGCACACACACGCACACACACACGCACACACACGCACACACACGCACACACACGCACACACGCACACACACGCACGCACACGCACGCACACGCACGCACACGCACGCACACGCACGCACACGCACGCACACGCACGCACACGCACGCACACGCACGCACACGCACGCACACGCACGCACACGCACGCACACGCACGCACGCGCACGCACACGCGCGCACACGCGCGCACACGCGCCTACACGCACGCACACGCGCACGCACGCACGCACGCACGCATGCACGCACGCACGCACGCACGCACGCACGCACGCACACACGCACACACACGCGCACACACACACACACACACGCGGCACCCACAAGGCGAGAGGAGACAAGAGGGAGGCGGGAGGCGGGAGAAGGAGGGGGAGGAGGAGGAGGGACGCGACCACAGTGCCCTATTCAAAACGAATACCCAACCAAGGAGGGTTGGGAAATTACCCTGGCGACGTACCCAACCCCTGCGCAATGTGGGGCATGAGTAGTTTGGGAGACGTTATACGGAGGTGATGACGTGACATGGCCGCATATACTTCTGCGAGCGGCATTAGTGAGGCTCGCAGCCCCCCAAGGATTGCGATGTCTCGCTCAGATCTGCCTGGTGCTTTGCTCCGCTGAACCCGCCACCAGCCTTCGAAAGTGGCGACGGTCTCGCAGATCGCAGCCCCCCAGGGACGGCGAGGTCTCGCTCAGATCTGCGCGGTGCTTCACTCCGCAGGACCCACCATCAGCCCTCGAAAGTGGCGACAGTTTCGCAGATCGCAGCCCCCCAAGGACGGCGAGATCTCGCTCAGATCTGCGCGGTGCCTCACCCCGCAGGACCCACCAGCAGCCCTCGAAAGTGGCGACAGTTTCGCAGATCGCAAGCCCCCCAGGGACGGCGAGGTCTCGCTCATATCTGCGCGGTGCCTCACTCCGCTGGACCTACCAGCAGCCCTCGAAAGTGGCGACAGTGTCGCAGATCGCAGCCCCCGTCGTCGGCGAAGAGAGGGCAGGAGGAGGTGGGAGGCGGGAGGAGGAGGAGGAGGAGGAGGAGGAGGAGGAGGAGGAGGAGGAGGAGGAGGAGGAGGGACGCGACCACAGTGCTCTATTCAGAACGAATACCCAACCAAGGAGAGTTGACTAGGAAAAAGGAATTCCCAGAATTCTCGTTTTTTTTCAAAGTGGGACTCCGACTCGGAGATCCCCCACATCCCCTGACATCTGGCCGGTACCGCGTCTCCCGGCTTCCGGGGGGGCCCCCAAGACGCCCAAGGACAGCCCAAGACGACCCCAAGGAGCCCCCAGAACGCAAAGAACGGCCCAACACGCTCCCGCGCAGCCTGAGACACCCTTCCGACGGCTCTCCAGGCCTCCAGGAGGCCTCCAGAACCCCCAGGGGTCCAGAAGCCACACCCCTGAGGGGCCCGGCTAACAAAACCCGCGAGGCACAAACAAAAAACAGCGATGAACAGCGCCGAGGAATTGGAAAAAATGGGCATCCCACAATTCCTTCCTTCTTTTTGTTTTTCAAGTTTGGCCCCCGGTTTACTTTTGCCAGACCACAATTCAGACCCCCTCACCTCCCCCAAAAAACCCAGGAAGCCTCTGAGGGCCTCAAATAGTTGAATACTTAAAGGAAATTAGTTAATGACTTCTGCGTTTCCGTACTTCCCCTTCTATACGATTCCGAGGCTTGCACAGGGCCTCCAAGGGAGTCCCTGGACGTAGGAAGCGACCAACATGAGATTACATGAGTTGGCCGATCAAGCCTAGCTACGACTGGGGCATCGGGACCGCGGCCTCGAGCGCGAATGGGGGTACCGGGGCCTCTGGGGCGCCCCTGGGACGGCTCCCGAGGGCGCCGGAGGCCGCCAAACAGATCAAGAGGGCGCACGAGCCTCGAAATGTAGCTTGAAAATGCCGACGATGGCTCCAAGAGGGCTCCCAGGAGCCCCCGAGACAGCCCAAGAGGGCCCCAAGAGCCCTCCCAAGAGGGCCCCAAGATGCACGAATGGCCCCGTCCCCGTCGGAAAACGTAAATTTTTCAGGGATTCGCCTCTTGCCTTTCCAGGGGAACGAAGACGGCCCGAGAGGCCGCCAGGATCGCCCCAAGACAGCCCAAGAGGGTTCCAAGACAGCCCAGAAGGGCCCCTGGCTAGCCCAAGAGGTCCCCACGACGGCCCAAGAGGGACCCAGGACGGCCCGAAGCAGGGGCCCAAAGAGGATGCCCTACGAACATTTCAAGCCCTCCGCCCCCAGAGGTCCCAAGGAGGCCCCAAAAGGCCCCCAAAACGCCCCAGACGAACCTGGCCTCCCAGAGTTTCCGGAGGCTTCTCCAGCGGAGATCCACGCGGGGGGGAGGGAGAAGGAAGAGGAGGAAGGGAGGAGGAGCAGGGGGATAGAGGGAAGATACAGAAAATATCAGGACGAGGAGGAAGAAGAGGGAAGGCTGAGCAGGAAAAGTGCGCAGAAGGACGAGGGGAGGAAGGGCGAGGAAACGAGCATAGGCGAAGAGAAGTGAACACTGAATAACGAGGATGCGAGAAGAAGCAGTGGGATCCCCAATTCGGCCAAGAGGCCCCCAAGAGGGTCCCAAGCGAGCTCCAAGACGGCCCAAGAGGGCCCCAAGACATCTCATCAGAGCCCCAAGACGGCCCAAGAGGGCTCCAAGAGAGCCCCAAAAGGCTCCCAAGACAGCGCCAAGGGGCCCAGAAGACGCCCCCAGGAGAGCCCTGGAGGGGTCGTGGTGGTGGTGGCTGCAGTTGGCTTCAGTTCGTGCGCCGATTGGTCCTACCGACGATTAGGATGGTCGTGGCGGTGGCACTTGCCGTGGTGGTAATGATAGTGGTCGTGGATTCGCGGCAGTGGCAGTGGCAGTGGCAATGGTAGTGGTATTGGTGGCGGTACAGGCAGAGGTTGAACCAATGGCCGTTATAGTGGTCGTGGACAGTGCAATCATTGTGGATGGGGTGGTCATGCCCAGAATGGACATGGAATCCGACATGGTCATGACCGCGGTGATGGCGGAAAGGGCGGTGGTAGCCGTGGCGGCATTGGCGGTGTTGGGTGTGGTCGCGGGAGTGACTAGAACCTAAGCGCGCGCGAAGCGCGCGTGGTTCTAGTATATATATAAATCGGTATTCCGCAAGGTTATCAGAAACAGTTGTCTTTTTTACCCTATAGGCTTACGCCACACCCGCCGACCCCTTGTTTTTTTTCGGGAGCGCGGTCCTGTGGACCATCGCTCGCAGACGGCAGGCGTCGGTCCAAAAACCGGAGGAGTGGTTCTCGAATGGCCGACGGCGTATCCCGCCACCGTGGCTGGGTTGCGGGTCTGAGGGCGCTCGGATAGTTGATGCGATGTCGTGGGAGGAGGCCCCACGTGGGCGTCTTGGAGGTGGTATCTGGGCTTCTTGAGGGTATTTGGGCCTCTTGGGGGGTTTCTGGGGGCCTCCTGGTGTCCTTTGTGGCTTTTTCGGGGATCTCTGGTGCCTCTTGAGGGGTTTTTGGGGCAGGCTGGGGATGTCTCGGGGCCGGACATTGCCCTGTGGGGTCTCTCGTGGGGCCGACTGGGGGCCCTCTTGGGCTGTCTTGGATTTGTTTTGCCGTTTTTGGGCGATCTTGAAGGTTCCGTGGCCCGTCTTGGACGTTGTGAAAGCCCAAAAGGCGAATGTGCGAAACATATACGTTTAACGAACGGAATGGGCAGACATTTGTTTCTTGGGGCCCTCTTGGGGCGCACCTTGGGGGTCTCTTGGGGCGTCATGGGGGCTTCCGAGGCCGTCTGGAGGCTATCGTGGGCGTCTCGGAGCGATGTTTCGGCGTCTCGAGGCCCTCTTGGACCGTCTGGGGGGCGTCTTGGTGCCCTCCTGGCATATTTTGGGGCGCCTGCCAGTGCAGTGGCAAATGCCACGAAAACTGCCTAAGTCGGCCTTCGCCGTGGACGGTATCCACGTCGCGCGTGACGCAAAGAAGGGCATCCTCAAATGCAAGTCATGCAAGTGATACTCCTGTCAGCGCCAATGCCATCACGAGTAGCGGCCCAAAGAGGCGCCCGCAGTGGAGTGTATGGTGGGGTGTCGTGGGGCGTTTCGTGGAGGGTTTCGTGGGGTGCTTCTTTGGGTTTCCCGCGTAGTGTATGGTGGGGTGTCTCATGTGGCGCTTCGTGTAGTGTTGGCTGATGTGTCTTGTGTTGTGTTACGTTTGGCATTTCGTGGGGTGTTTCGTGCGGTGCTGGTGCTCCGCGCGGCGTGGGCCCCTGGTGCCTGGATTGCGGGCTAGAGTAGCGCGCCTCAAGTGGTACCACCTGAGGCACATCTGCGGAAACCGGGGGGGAATAATCTTCGGAGGACGGGGCCGAGGGGGGGGACGGGGAGGAGGACGAGGAGGAGGAGGGCGATGAATAGGATATAGGGGGTGAAGACAGCGACGGCGGCGACAACGAGGGCAGAGGGCTCATGAATGTTGATCGGTATCTCGTGTTTTGCCTTTCGGGGGCCTCCTGGAACCTGGTTCGAGGCCTCGCGGTCGCCGTTTTGGAGCCTCTTGGGGCCGTTTTTTCGCCGTTTGGGGGGTTCCTGGGGCCTGTTTTCGACCCCTTGAGGCTCCTTGGGGCTTTTTGGGTGTTTGTTTTGGCTTCCTCGCGCGACCTCTTGCGGCAGAACACTGGAGCTTTCGGTTCGTGGTTCCCCTCTAGGCTCTCTCTGGGGCCCGTCTTGGGGCTCCCTTGGGCCGTTTCGGGCGCCTTTTGGGCCGTCTTGGAGGCCTCAGGGGCCGTCTTCGTCGTGGGAGGCCTCCTGGGCCGTCCTGGGGCGGTGTTGGGGGGCTCTTGAGTCGTCTTGGACCAGCGGACAGCTGAAATGGCGATTTTGTTAAACATGACGTTTCACGAAGGGAATGAGATCATGTTTGCGTCGGGGGGGACCCTCTTGGGACGCATGTTCGGGGCCTCTTTGGGTGTCTTGGGGGCTTCGGAGGCCGTCTGGAGACCATCGTCGGCGTTTTTGCACGGTGTTTCGGCCACTCGTGACCTACTTGGACCGTCTGGGGAGCGTCTTGGTGCTCTTGGGCCGTGATGCCCCTCCCCCCCGCCCCTGGCGCGCATTGTCCAGGACCTTCCGCGGCCGGGGGGGGGGGGTCAAATTGCCGACTTGGGGTCCCCGGGGGGTTGTGAGGGGCTGGAGACCCACAAGGGGTCGGCGGACGTGTGGGGCCCCAGAATTCCCGAACAACCGCAGAAACAAAACAAGAAATCTTCACAAAAGAAAATGTTTATGCTTTTTTTTGTCTGGAGTTTCTCCGGGGGGGTCAGACCGAGTCTTGTTTTAAACTGCCGGGCCCGATAACCACCGAAAACACATACAAAAACCTGAGTTGTTGTTTTTTGTCGGGGGTTGTCCAGGGGGTCTTCAGAAATAATATTATTTCAATTGTGGGGCTCCAGGACCCCCGACAAACCACCGAACTTGTTCATGGGTTTCTGGTTTCCCCATCCGGAAAAATATTCTAGAACGCACCCAATAACCAGAGAAACGATACATGAGCAAATCCGAGTTGGGTTTTTGTTTCGGGGGGTTCCCGGGGGGGCCCCAGAACCACCGAAAAACGACAGAAAAAAGTCCCGAGTTGAGGTGTGTTTCGGGGGGGTCCTCAGAAATGGTAGTGCCTTTTACTGGTGGGGCCCCAGAACCTTCGAACAAAAACACGAAAAACCTCCGTCCGAGTTGGAAGGTTTTTCGGGGGTTCTCCGGGAGGTCTTCAGAAATGGTATTGTTTTTAGTTGTGGGGCCCCAGAAACCTTTCGCAAACACCGAACAACATCTGGGTTGGGAGGTTTTTCTGGAGTGTCCCGGTTTTTCTTGTCAGAAATTATATTGGTTTTTATGTGTGGGGCCCCAGAACTCCCGAGGTGGTAGTCCGGGGATCTTCAGAAATATTTTTTTATGGGGGGGGGAGGTTCCCCGGAAAAACTCCCGAAAACTCCCCTGAGTTGGTGGGTTTTTCGGGGTCCCCCCCCCCGGAAAACCACAGAAAAACACCGGACAAACGTTCGATTTGGGTGGTTTTTCTAGGGTTTCCCTCCTTGGAAAACATACGACAAACCCACGAGAAAACCGCGAAATGGAGGTCTGGGTCCCCCTCCCCTGGAAATTTTGGAAAACACCGGACCCCCCCCCTTCGTACATTTTTATTTTAATGCAAAACCCGAGTTGGGGGGGTCCCGGGGGGGTTGGTCAGAATTGCGATTTGAAGGGGTTTGCCCGATCGCTCCCGGGCGCCCCCCGAAGAACCTCCGAACAAAAAGTTCAAATTTTCTTGTGTTTTTGTCCCAGCTTTTGTTTTCGGAGGTTTTTTTTGTTTTTGAGATGGTACTGCTTTCAAGTGTCGGACCCCAGCCCCCCAAAAAGCCCAAGCTCCCCTCTCCCCCTTCCCCCCCGGGATCCGGGTGGGAAAAACACAAAACAAATAAACCTTGTCGATATTTTTCAGGAGGGAAGAAACACACAGAGACAATGAATCGTCGATCGCCAGGAAGATGTAGGAAAATATGGGAATTGGGCGGGAAGACAAAAGCCCCGAAAATATGGGAAAATATGGGGGGAGCGTTTTACTTGCGTGTACTTAATATTTGTGTGCCCTTGGGCCCCTTGAACTTTTCGGGTTTTTTCCTGAGTTGTCCGGGGGGTCCAGGGAGCTCCTGCACTGGTCTCCGATCGAGGCGAGGAGGGCCGCTCGGCAGCCCCATCCACCTCGAAAGGACGGCGAGGGCACGGGAAGCCACCTGGGTCAGAGTAGCTGCGCCTGCGAGGAGACCTCGGCGTGAGCATACAGTCGGTGCTCTGAAGAAGGAACCCTTTTCGCTGGGGAGGGGCTCGGTGTTCCTTGATTGTTCTGCAGCTTGCCTCCTGTTTTCCTGAGGTTTTCCATGGGAAATCGAAGTTCAACTCATGGGAAAAAGGGGCCCCGTTCCTTATTTAGGGTTCCTTAGGTCAACGCCCCGGCTGTACGGATGCAGGAGCCCACGACTACGGCCGAGCGGAAGTGAAGGCACGTGGCGCCGGTGGAGCCTCCCCCCCCGGGTTCCTGGAGCCGCCCGCCGGCCCCCCGGAGGCCTCCTGGGGTCTCCCGAAGGCCCCCCGGAGGCCTAAAGCTTGCCCACGAACGCTAGCGAGCGCCGCCCGCCTCCTCCTCTTCCTCCTCCTCCTCCTCCTCCTCCTCCCTCCTCCTCCTCCTCTCCTCCTCCTCCCCCTCCTCCCCCTCCTCCCCTCCTCCCCCTCCTCCCCTCCCCCTCCCTCGCGAGGCTGCGCTGGGCCGCGTGTTCGCGCTTCTTCCGGACGGGCGGCTCCTCCCGGCGCTGGAGGCGAAGACGTGGGCGGCCGAGGCGCCCCGACCTGGAGAGCCCCCCGCGCGAAGCCTCGGGCGGCGCGCGCCGAGCGGGCGGGCGCCGATTCCGCGGGCGGGCGGCGGCGGCGGCGGCGGCGCCGACGCCGCGCGGCGACGGCGGCGGCGGCGGGCGGCGGCGGAGGCGCTCGCCCCCCCTGGCGGCGGAGGCCTCCGGCAGGGGAGGCCGCTCCGAGGAGGAGGAGGGAGGAGGAGGAGGAGGAGGAGGAGGAGGAGGAGGAGGGAGGAGGAGGAGGAGGAGGAGGAGGAGGACGAGGAGGAGGAGGAGGAGGAGCACGTCGGGAGGCGGCGGCGGCGGCGGCGGCGGCGAGCACCCGGCGCGGCGCGGCGGGCACTCCGTGGCGGCCCAGGCCTCCGACGGCGTGGTGGTTTCGGCCGGCGGGTGTGCCTCGATGGCGGCCTCCGGGGCGCCGTCGTCGTGCCCAGGGGCTGTCATGCACGGGCCCGGGATGCAGAGCTGCCGACTGCACGTGAGAGTGGCCTTTGGCCAGAGTGACCTCTGGTGCGGGCTCTCACAGGGGTCCCCCCAGCATCTAGTCGGGCCTGTCCCCCTCCGGGGGGACTGTCGACGAAAGGTAAAAGATGCCCCAAAAGATAGTCCAAACATAGTCCACTAATAGTCTGGGTGCTATTCTTTGGGTATTTTGGGGGGTATTCTTTATTTTCCGTCGAAAATCCCTCTGTAGGGGGACACGCCCGACTTACGATCTGCCCCGTCGCGCCCCCCGAGGGCCGCGCACCAGAGGCCACTCGTGCCTGGGATCACTCCATTGCGTGTACAGTCGGGGCCCTGAAGAAGGAACCCTTTTCGTTGGGGAGGGGCTCCGTGTTCCTTAAGTGTTTCACATATTGCCTCAGGTTCCCCTTATGTTTTCGATCGGAAGTCGAAGTTCAACTTATGGAAAAAAAGAGGCCTCGTTCCTTATTTAGGGTTCCTTAGGTCAACGCCCCGACTGTAGCCGAAGCGGGCCCCGGGGCAGCGGTCGGGCCATCTGGGGGCGCGTGCGGAGAGCATCACATGGTCGGATGTCTTCAGGAGGGAAAAGCCACACAGGCACAATGAATCGTCGATCCCCCAGAAAATGTGGGAAAGTATGGGAAGTGGGGGGGAAGACAAAGACCAAGGAAATATCGGAAATATGGGGAGTCCGCTTATTTGTGTCTATTTATTTGTGTGTCCCAGGGCCCCTTCATGTCTGGGGGCGGCAGGGAGGAATGGGTGGGGGGGCCCTCGGGTCTGGGCGCCGATGAGGGTGCGCAGCAGTTGCACGGATGGAGGGAGGGCCGTTGTTCAAGTGTGGTTCTCGCCTTGCGTATACCCCCGCGCACGTCCTGCCCAAATCGTTCCAACGGTCACACGAATGGATGGGGGGGGGACGATTCCTTTTTTGGTGGACCTGGCTTTCAAGCTTGTGCAGCAGCTACAACAGCATGAAGGCGAATCCTTTTGAACATGGCCTTCGCTTGAGATGCCACCACATCTTCTTGACCAATATTGTGATTCTGCGCCACAGTTACACGAATGGAGGACGGCTCGTTTTCAAGGCGGGAGTCTCGCTAAAATTGTCCTTGGTCTTTTTGGCCCACTTTGCTCGCGCTCTTCACAGCTGTAAGGATGGAGGGTGGCTGCTTGAGGCAGCGGGGCTCTTGTCCGAGCTGCGGGGCGCTCGTGTGTCCAGGGGGGCGCTCCCCGCAGCAAGCAGGGCGAGGGTGGGGCTTGCGCAGCGAGGAGGGAGAGAAAAGGGGGCTTGGGGCTTTGGGGACTCGCAGCGAGGAGGTGGCGCGCCCTGCAGTGAGGAGGGGGAGGAGGAGGAGGAGGAGGAGGAGGAGGGAGGAGGAGGAGGAGGAGGAGGAGGAGGAGGAGGACACAGAGGAGGGGGAGGAGGAGGAGGAGTGGAGGAGGAGGAAAAATAGGGGAGGAGGAGGAGGAGAGGAGGAGGAGGAAAAAGGGGGAGGAGGAGGAGGAGGAGGAGGAGGAGGAGGAGGAGAGGAGGAGGAGGGAGGGAGGAGGAGGAGGAGGAGGAGGAAAAAGAGGAAGACTGGGGATGCATCGCCGCTCTCTGACGCAAATCGCTGCGCCCCCTCTGAGGCCTCCAGAGAGGGGCGTCGGCACGGACGCGGCGCCCTCCTGCCTCCTCCTCCTCTTCTCTTCCTCTTCTCCTCCTCCCCTCCTCTTCTCCTCTCCTCCTCCTCCTCCTCCTCTCCTCCTCCTCCTCCTCCCTCCTCCTCCTCCCCTCCTCCTCCTCCTCCTCCTCCTCCTCCTCCTCCTCCTCCTCCTCCTCCTCCTCCTCCTCCTCCCTCCTCCTACGTTTTCTCTTCTCCTCCTCCTCCTCGTCCTCGTCCTCGTCCTCCTCATACTCTCTTCTCCTCTCTCAGGATACCCGCCTTCTTAGTGGCGTCATCATCATCATCAGCAGCAGTATCAGCATCATCACCATCATCATCATCACCATCATCATCATCATCATCATCATCATCATCATCATCATCATCATCATCATCAGCATCATCATCATCATCAACATCATCGCCACCACCATCGCCATCATTTCAGCAGCATCACCACTACCATCATCAACATCATCATCATCAACATCATCCTCATCATCATGACCATCGTCGTCGTCATCAACATCATGATCATCGTTGTCGTCGTCGTCGCCATCGTCATCATCGTCGTCGCAATCGCCACCATCATCACCTTCGCCATCGCCGTCACCATCGTCATATTCATCGTCATCGGCATGGCCATCGTTCGCGTTCTCCTAATCATTATCACCATCAATATTCCCATCTTTATCATCATCATCATCACCACCAGTATCACAACCATCATGCTCATCAGCATCGGTATCGCCCATCGCCAGCGCCATCGCCATCGTCCTCGCCATCGAGATCCTCATCGCAATCACCATCATAATCATCATCATCGTCGTCGTCATCACCATCATCATTCATTCTTGCAATTGCCATTCTCACCACCATCATCAGCATCATCATCATCATCATCACCATCATCAGCATCATCGACATCATCATTACCATCATCATCACCACCCAGTACCATCAGAGTCGTCACAGTCGTCCCCCTCGTCACCATCGGCATCATCGGCATCATCATCACCATCAGCATCCTCACCACCAGCACCATCATCAGAATCATCAGAATCATCAGAATCATCATCATCATCATCATCATCATCATCCACACCATCGTCATCGTCATCCTCGTCATCATCACCGTAATCACCACCATGATCATCATCACCACCATAATCACCATCAACACCATAATCATACTCATCATCAGTATCAGCATCATCATCCTCATCATCACCGCCATCACCATCACCGTCGTCAGCATCATCATCATCGTCGTCGTCGTCTTCGTCGTCGTCATCATCATCAGCATCATCATCATCATCTTCATCACCATCATCACCATCATCCTCATCATCAGTATCGTCATCGTCATCATCAGCATCAGCATCATCACCATTATTATCATCACCATGAGCATCAGCATCGTCGTCATCATCACCATCGTCATCGTCATCGCCATCATCATCGTCAGCATCGCCATCATCACCATCATCGTCATCACCATCATCAACATCATCATGCTCATCATAATCATCATCGTCGTCGTGAGCAGCATCGTCACCAGCATCGTCATCGTCATAACCATCACCATCATCATCATCACACTCATTTTTACCATCCATCACCGTCACCATCACCATCACCATCACCATCAGCATCACCACCGTCATCATCACCATCGTCATCATAATCACCACCACCATACCATCATCAACATCCTCCTCCTCATCATCATTGTCGTTACTCCCTAACGCCTCGTCGTCCTTCTCTTTCCTCTTCTTCTTCCTACTCCCTAAACACTGCTTGCACGTAGGGCTTCGCATTTCTCTTCGAAGGAACTGGGCCTGGCTGGCGGTCTGACGGCTCCGTGCTCGCCGTCGCTGTCCCGTTGCCGTCTCGTCGCTGCCCGTCGTCTGGGCCGGGTTGGCGGCTTCACGGCCCGAGCTCGCCGTCGCCGCCTCGTCGCCGCCCGTCGTCTGGGCATGGTTGGCGGCCTGACGGTTCCGTGCTCGCCGTCGCCGCTTCGTCACCGCCTGGAGTGTACAACACAGATTGCATCACACAGATTGCACATCATAGATTGCCCAAGATAGATAGCACCGCAAACATTGCACCACCTAAGCTGCACTACCTATGTTGCACAACATAGCTTGCACCGCACATTCTGTTCTACGTCAGCTGCGCTACAAATATTGTACTACATCTGTCGCAGAACATGCATCGGATCACGCAGGTGGCACGACGTCGACTGCACCACATAGATGCACAACATAGGCTGCACCACCTAGATTGCACCACGTACATTTCACCACACATATTGCTCCATAGAGATCTCACAACACAGATTGCACACTACCTATTGCACCACATGTGCTGCACCATGCCGACTGCACTGCATAGATTGCACCACGTATATAGCGCCACGATCACTGCCCACATAAACTGTACCACGGCAATCGCACCTCATAGATTGCGCACCACATAGATTGCACAACATTGTTTGCAACACATATACTGCACACCTTTGGTTTTCCAACATGGAGTGCGTAACATCTATTCCAGCTCCGCATGTTCTCCTTTTCTAAAGAGAGTAATATATTCTACCCCCCTCCCGAGGCCGGAGTTAACGATCCCCATTCGCGATATGTAATTTGCGTCTGATGTGGACCCCTTTCAGGAGGAAAAGAAACACACAGACACAATGAATCCTCGATTCCTCAGAAAATATGGGAAAATATGGGAAGTGGGGGGGAAGACAGAAACCCAGAAAATATGGGAAAATATGGGGAATCTTTTTATTTGTGTGTATTTATTTGTGTGTCCTGGAGCCCCTTAACCCTTGCTCATCTTACATATCAATTCATACCATCCCAGCCCAGCCGGTATCGCCCCCCACCCGCCACCCTTTGCAACAAGCTATGCGCGCGCACTCGTTTATCACAAATCAAACGTGTCCAACAAACCCTTGCAACAACCAAAAACGGAACGAAGTGCGCAGGCGCGCGTCAGCGCGCGCGCGCATGCCGAAATATGTCAAGCACAACATTCTGTAAGGATTTCAAAATCGAGAGTCAGGAAAACGTGTAAAACACAGGGTTTCGCAACAAAGGTTTTGAAACAAAGCCTGCGCCCGCGCTCTTGCAAATACTTGGGGGAGCCATGGGTTTCCAACGTTTGCATAACATGTTACCAGGCGGGCCTCTCGCGCGCGCATGTCGAAATCGCTCGAACGCCCTTGCGCGCGTGTTGTCGCAATAATCTTTCGCAACAGATGGGGCGACGTGCGCGCGCGTGCGTCGCCGCGCGCGCATGCCGGAATCCTTCACACATTTCAGGTTTCGCAAGGAATGTCCCGAATACGTACAAGAAACACATGGTTTTGCAACAAGTCGCTACTAGCAACCCCTTCGCCTAATTTTTGCAGCCTTCCACTCTTGTCCCTTGCATACGGTAGGTAGGGTTTGGATCATGCGGAAGGACTGTCTCCTCAGTAGCGATAGCTACTCAAGCAAAAGCGCGCCAGGCGGGCCCGCCTCACGCGCGCGCTTACGGATGCACAATATTTCAATTCGTATCGCTTTGTTTGATGGACTTACGCAGTCATGTACTCACCAGTTCGTAGTGGGAGGTTCGCGGCTCGTGAGCTATGAGAAGGAGAAGACCAACAAGCAGAACAAGCCACCAGTAACAAGGCACGTTTGCCGAGCATGACGATGGATTGGCAAAACACTGGGCAGCAGCTGAAAGTTTGTCCACGAGGCCAGGAGGCTTCCCCTTCAGGCACTGATGATGAACATGATGTGTTTGGTGCGCTAGAACGTCCACGTGGCTTTAAAGAAGCGGCTCAAGTCGTCCACCGAGACCCTGGCGATGTCAGGGGCCCGGCTCTACGCTCCTCGCAGAATGCGAGCATGAACGTCCCTGTCTTCGTGTCTAGCGGCGACAGCTCCCCCTTTCGGCCAGACGCGCCTAGGCGGGGCGATGATTCTAACGTGGGCGCAAGGATACCACCCATCGAGGTATCTTCGGATGATGAGGTAGCTGACATTTTTCGTCATTGCCCGATGACGCTGCTGGAGCGCGCGAGGAGGGAAATGATCGTCGAACCGATGGTTTGTTCGAGCTCTTGTGTCAGGGGCATGAAACCCGGTCCAGATCAGAGCTCGGCGTTATTGACGACCCCGATGAAGGTCCGTTCTCTGGCGGCGTTTCACGAACACTAACGGTTAAACAACCCCGATATGGCGTCACCTGGTTGAACTCGCCGATAACCAAACGATCGAAAACGGTGGGCCCATTTGAGGAGTTGGGCGATGCCGGTCTGGGAATTGCTGAAGACCGAGGCGCAGATCGCATGGCGCCCCCCTCGTCTGGGGCACAGAGACGATATCGACCGGGGCGGCCGACGGCAAGGCCTGCCGGGCCTCCATTGCAAGCGCCCGCCAGGGGCTCGATCTAACCAAGGGTTCGATCTAGCGCGCAGAGGGTTCGATCTTGCGCGCCCGCGAGGCGGCGGGGGCCGCGGGCGACGTCGGGGGCGTCGTCGCGATCGCTGCGCACTGCTCGCTCGAACGAACCGAGCTATCGCGCGCAAGAAGGGTGCTTCCACACAGGGTCGACTGCGCCGATGCCCCTGAGTTCAGGTCGCCAGGAATGATTGGCGCGTGGAAGAAGCCGGCGCGCTTGGCGTGCTCAGCGAATTGCTCCGAGTGCAACTGAAGCTATCTATGCCGTGGCTGCTTTGTTCCCTGCGCGCGTCGTTGCGCGGCCCTCCGCCGCCGAGAATTGGGGGGGCGCGGGGGGGGGGGTCGCGCAGCCCCAGTGGAAGGTTGAGAAAAAGAGGCGGCGCGCGCGCAGGGGCGGGTCCGGGCCGCGGGACTTCGGCAGAGAGCCGCGGCAAGGCAACGAATCGAGGAAGACCGGCGGGCTGCCATTCGCGCCGCGGAACATTCCGAGGGGCGCCCGCGCTTCGCGAGGCTCGACAGATCCGCGAGGGCTTGGCGCGCCGACTGAAGGCAAGTGGGGCGGCCGAGAGGCAGGGGCGAGTTGCTGCTGAGACTGTCGCTGAAAAGGCTGCTGCTGCTGTCCAGGGGGCCAACCAAAGTCAACCGACGGCGGTGGATCATCGGACTGCAGGACTCAAGGCTGCAGTGGAACGCAGTTCTGAGTTGACCACTGAGGCCAACATCGAGATTCAGCAGGCGGCTGGGAAAGAGGGCCGAGCGGCCAAGCGCGCTGCAGACGAGAGTGCAGCTTTGTTGCGTCGAGCCCGAGGCGAGGTCGATGACTCTCGGCAGCGGGGGCGCGCCATTGCCTTGGAATCAAGAGCCTCACCCCCGCGCGCAACTGCTGAGGCCAGGGGGGGCTTGACTGCGAGCTCGCGCGGTTGAACGGGAAGCCAATGCCGAGCCAGGCGCTGCATCCCGCGGCGCGGAAGCAGCTGCGACGCAGACCATTAAACGGTGGGAAGCTCGTCGCGAGAGCAATGCCGCGAGCTGTCGGAGCAGCATGTTCGAAGAAAGCTGAGAGAGAATGCTAAGAGAAAAGGTCGTCAGTGCCTGTCAGAGCGCCGGGCGTGGCATCGGGCTCGCGCGAAGTAGCGCGCCCGCCTGCTCCTCGCTTGGCGGTGGGTGCTGTTTCCCCGTGGTGCTTCATTCGTTCGCAGACTGCGGCTCGCGATTGTCGGCGCTGCGCGAATGCCTATTGTGGGGGCCATTTTGACCGGGGAGAAAATCGTCGCGCGACGCGCCTCGCTGCGCCCGTTCGAAGGGGAAGGGGGGCGGGAGGGCGGAAGAGGGAAGCAGAAGAAGAAGAAGCAGAGAGCGAGCGTCAGGTTGGAATGGGCATGGAAGGGCGCGCAGCCGCTCAAACTCCCCCGGGCGCAGGGCCATTCGACTGTCGACCTATTCCGGGGAAGCCGCTCGGCGATGCCGCGGCCTCCTCGGAGCAAGGGGTAGAGAGCGAGGTCGCTCGGCGCTCGCGGGCGTTTGAGGACAGCGCAATGGCCGAGCGCAATATGTTGACTTCTAGGTTGCGCGAGGCAGAAACTAACGTGAGACGCCGCGCTGTGGCCAATAATCAACGAAGAAAGTAACGCGCGGAAAACTGTCATAGGCAGAGCTGGCCGCCGGAAAACGGCAAATGGAGCAAGGGGGGGGCCGGGGGAGACGATGGGCGTCGGAAAGAGGAAAGCGCAGACGGGGCCGCTGCGGAGGCGGCGCCCGCCACGAGGTTCCCAGGCTTCACTCCGAGACCCCAGATGCCCGGAGGTGGAGGCGATGGTGGCGGCGGTGCGCCGGAAGGGGAAGAGTTCGATGATTCTCCCCCGAGGGGCGCTGCCCCGTCCGAGAAAAAGAAGGCCCGGGCTGGCCCGGCGACGGCGGCGGCGGATCCGACGACGACTTAGATTTCGGACCAGGTGAATCTGAGGATGAGGGCGAAGGCCCCTCGGGCGACGTGGATAGCGATGACGGAGACGAGCGTCGTAGGCGTTGCGGCCCTCTGGGTGGCGATCCTCCGCTGGGGGATGGAAATCCGGCGAAACTCCCGCGTGGTCTTCTGGGCGCGGGAGGCGCAGGGACAGATATGGGGAAGATGGACGAGGTTGTCCTCGATCCTATCCTTGGTGCCAGTTGGTGCAAGACGTGAATGAGAACCGTTGTTAGGCTTGTCTCATCTAGCTCCTCGAAGGGCATGGGCGACCCCTTGGGTCAATGCCTTTGAGATCAAGGGGGCCTCTATAGGGGACCTCGACGATCCCGGCGAGCTTGGGGGACTTGATTTGATGATCGCCTCGGACTTGATGTAGAAGGTTGATAAAATCTCAGAAGACGCGAAGGCGCCGCCACCCATGGGGCATCTGGCAAGTGAAACCGACCGCCTGGATTCGAAGTATTTGAAAAAGCCGAGAATGCTCTCAGGGCGCGCCATTTTGCGGACCATTGCCGTGCCTTCACTGCCCGACAGGATCACGGTTTGGCGTTTTCGCGCGAGGGGCTGATGAAATTCACGGGCCGAGGTTCGGGCGAGCCAGCGGACGGCGATTTCATCTCTACGATGAATGGATGCAACCCGTGAGTGAAATAGAAACGCCCCGCAAGTCGTTCCGACGCGCTATCCAGTGACATTTCTAGTGGCAGATGCAGATGTGCCCGAGCATGGCGATGCCTCTTGCCATGTGCGAACATAGTGGGGATGAGCGCGGCAAGGGCGTCAAGTCGCGCGAGTGGCTGCATGCTCAGATTGGCGGGCGCGCGCAGACGGGCAGAGGGGGGCGCGGCCGAGAGGCCCGGCGGAAACGGTCGAACGCCCGCGGCCTCCCGGCGGGAGGCCCGGGGGGGCGGGGGCGATAAGAAGCGGCCGCTTCGCGTGCCTGGCGGGGGGATCTCGAAGAAAGGTGTTGATTGCAAACGCGTTATTCAGGGAACATGTAAGTATCCCAGGGGCGAGTGTCGAGCGAGCGCCCTGGGGGGGCCGCCCCCGCTGCCCGCGCGCTGCAAGGCGCCCCCCCGGGCGGCGAAGGCGGCGGCGGAGGGGGGGGGGCGCGGGGGGGGGTGGCGCCAGGAAAGGCGGTGCGGACGTAGAAAAGAAACGCGGCAGGAGTCGAGGACGCGGCAAAGGTGACGACCGTCCACGGTCACGCTGCTTCCCTGCGGGGGCGCATTCTGCGGGCTTAAAGAGGTGGCGGAAACGTTGGGAAACGTCAAGGGCTCCAGAACCGCCTAGCGAAGCGCATGGCGAGCTTATGAAGGCGACGCAGATGCGCAAGGGGACGCGGGCGGCTTGCCGCGATCCGTACCCGGCTCGTCCAATGACGACGCTGGCGGCGCCAGTGCCCCGACCGGTGGAACTCGGGCCCCGAGCGTGGCAGATGCCAGGGGCCGATCTAAATTCAAGACAGGAGTCTATGGTGCATGGGAAGGAGCAAAACTGCCATCCATGATAAACGCCGACTGCTCTCTAGACCAGTTCCACCCGATCGACAACGTCAAGCCGACGCCACAATGCCAGGATTTGGCCAGGGAAATTGTCATGCGTCTCGCGCAGGTCACCAACGCATCCATGATTCATCGTGTCGGCATTTCGATGTCCCGCACTGTTGCGCGGCGATATCTGCGGCGATCGAGGGCGCCGGGCTGCGCGCGAGGTTCCCGGGGCAGAACGCGATGGCAAAGGCCATCATCGCTGAGTGGACGGGCAAGTCAGAGGAATGGGGGCGATGCGTGGACGTAAGTGTCCGCGCCCTTTCAGACTCCACTGCTATATTTTCCGCGGGCGTAGGGGAGAAGTGGAGGGGCGCAGTGCTTCGTGGATTGATCCGCGACCGCGCGGGCCGATGCGATGGCATCGTAGAAAGAGGCTCTACGCTTAACAGGGTTTGCAATCTTGACCGGTCGCCGAATATCGCGAAGCTGGAGCGCGGCGGACGCGCGTTCCGTTCGGTCCAAGGCGAGAGCGCTCGGGTGGCCCCGTGGGGTGGTGTCGGACTTGACGCGATGGGCGGCCGCGCATTGCGTGGCACGGCGAGCAACGCAAGCGGGAAATCATGTTCCAAATTGGAACGGCATGTGCTCGAGCAGATAATGCAAGTGGTTAACCTTCTAGCCGGCTGCGCGATGACTCAGGGATCTCTCATGGTAGTATTGGGGTGTGCGATGCCCATTCCTGGGGCTTGGCGCCGGCTAGTGGGGTTCATGTTGCCACCGGGGCACCCTGGCAAGTCGAGCCGCGGCTGCGGCCAAAAAGGGAATGCCCTACTAGGAGGAAATGGGAAATTTGCAGAATGCCGTGGGTCAGGGGCGCTTAGATGGATCGAATCGGCGAGCGTTCTGCAGGAGACAACTGGCACTCTGGGCCCACGTTGGCCGGCAGAGCTGGCGATGCATCTGTTGGGGGCATGGGGATGCATGTTCGACGCGCTATTCATCTATGCGTAGAAATGAACCGGGCTCCGCCCGACGACTTGCGCGGGCACTGCGCGCCCGCGCGACAGAGAAAGCCGGGGGACTTGCCTCGAGGAGAGGGTGACCATCTCGGGGTTCTTAGTCGCAACCAGTGACGGCCACTTACAGCCATTCAGACCAGAGATGATTACGCGCATGTCGTTGATCGACTGCATCGACGCGGGCCCGCCAGAGTTCGCGGAGCGGGGTGTGAACGAGAGCGTGGTCGCGAGAGCTCCCTGGTTTGATCCATCTATGCGCGCCTTTCCATGCAGCGACAAACCGCGTTTCCCGGGCGCGGCCCCTTCGGTGGCCGATGCCCGACGACCGCGTGGCGGAGTGCATTCGCGTGATCAGCGCGCCCGTTGCCAAGGTCAGGACAGCGGGTGTTCGACCCACTCGGTGGATCGAGACGAATGAATCCCAGGGGAACGCCGATGAAGAACTTCCAGAACCAATGGAGATCAATTAGTTCGTTCGTGGACGATGTGATACTGTCGCGCTGGGCAGCAATTGATATTTTGCCCCCTTGCTTTCGAGGCTTGCGAGCCGCGTCAGGCAGCGATCAGTGTCGGGCCCGGAGAATCGCGGGCCTCTTTCTCGGGGGCTTCTCTTGTTGGACAAATCGTGCACCCCGAATCGGTCGTATATTCTGACTTGAGGTTGTCGCGGCGCACAATGGCACAATTTGCTCCGAATAAGTTCTCGAGGGTCGTTGTGCCCAGTCTGAGGAAAGAACTGGCGGAGGTCAGCATTGGAAATGCAATCTCGGATAAGCGGCCCGCGAATCGCACGCGGCTGTCGTCTGCGCCCAAACCATCTGAAGATTACTTCAAGAACTGGGCGATTGAACGGTCGGCTTCAAGACGGCTGTGCACGGCTTGCGATCGACGGGCGACGCTGTGCGATGTCTTCGATTTCGGAAGGATCCGCTGTGCAACTTGCGATGACTACGCTGCATTAATCTTTCCGCGTGGCCTTCCCGAGGGCTTCGGTGACTAAGTGCCGCGAAGGCTGGCGTCCCATGCAGTTGACGCGGACAGGGTGGGGGCCAGAATCAACGCGGGCGCGTTCGTCTGCTGCGCGGACGACAGGGAGGGATCATCAAAGCCAAGAAAATCCGAAAAGCGAGGGCGGACGGCGTTTGCGCGTTCGAGGACTCCCCTTGCCAGTCCGTATACTCATTCAAATTATCCAGCGGCAGCTGAGCTGTTTGGCGATGGGCGCAATGTGACTCGCGACGTCAAAATGCTGGCCCCTACTTCTATGATCGGCCGATCTGACGGGTTCAAGGTCGTTGATCAGAACCCGAGGGGAAAAGAAGCAATGGAATTGCTCGGATACGGAGAACATCATGCGCGTTGCGATGAGGCTCTATTTCGTCTGCTCTGCAATCGTGCAAGATGAGCCTGCAGCGATATATCCTTCCGCCGACCCAGCAATATGTTTTCGAAGTGGATTTTCGGGCGATGATAGATCCCGATCCGTTTGAACCAGAGAAAGATGGAGTTCGGGGAACGACGCCTGTTCCGACATCGATAGTTGGGGATCTCGTTGGAAATTTCATGGAATACGAGACGCGACCATCTGATATCCAACTTGAAAAGGCGAGCCGCAGAGCGCGCGCTACGATGTGCAGCCCGCGCCAGGAAACATAGATCGAGCACGTTCAAAGCGACAGGTCTCGTTATGGTCAGCATCTTATCGACTATGTCACAACAGACTTCTAAGGGCACCAGCGGATGGGGCGGGGCGGCATCGGATACTGGGCAAAGGAGATGGAAGCGGTGTCGTTCCGCCTTCCATACGCAATGTCTCCCAGCGCAGAGATGCTTGAGCTTTGCAAGCGGCTTGCGCGCGTCGCTCCTGGTTCTCCAGTATTATATGATGAAGGAGCCCAGCCCCGCCGGAGGTGGGTCTGGAGATCGCAGGAGAGCCTTTCTGAATACCACAACGTTGGCGAGGCCCTGCGCAAGTCAAAGGATGACCCCGACAAGACTTCACCCGCCGCTGTTGACGAGGGCCATGTTCCCGCTGGTCCCAGGCGAGAAAAGTGCGAGGCAATGCGCAAACGCAAACCGGCCTTGTTACGTCAGCATCCCCGTGGTGAGCAATTCTATCCTCTTGCAGGTAGGCGTCGACGGCATGTGACCGGTGGCAATGGGGGGGGGGGGGGGTCTTTGGATTGCCTCGGCATGGTTGGCGTCGAGCCCAGATATTGCGAAGCTTGAGTTCCCCGTTTACGACGCGGTGGAAAGCCGAGTGAGAGACCCGACGCCGAAGGCTTTGAAGTTCCAGCCAATGGTTTTGGAAAGGAGACTATTGCAAAGCTGCAGAGAGCAAGCTCCGGCCCGGGCACGGAGTAGGCGCTTGCGCCGTCCATGTCGCGCGCCGTCCAGCTGTGTATTTGTTCGACTTTGGGATTTCTATGTGTTTCGCCGTTTGTTGCGAAGGAAGGCAACGTCGCGCCGCCAGCGGCGGTGCGTGGACACTGCCGCCAGGTGACCTCGTTCCACATAGATATGTGTGCTCCTCAGCAGAGGGCAATTTCATATTAGGCCAATGCTGCATCATTGCCGAAAGATGTCAGCATCATGGAAGAAGAACGGGAGACTTACGGAAGGTGGCGCGCGGAGAAATTAGCGCTCCAATCTCGTATGGGCGGCGCGGCCTCACCCGCGCGCAGTGGCTCCGAGGGCTCAAATAGCGAATGCTCTGCATCACTGGAACAAAAGGGAAAGACTTCCAAGCCGATTGTCAAAAGCGAGAAGAGATCGCCGCGTTCCGCCCCCGCCAACATGCGGAGTGATCTCGACGCAGATTGGGGGGGGCCAAGGATCAAAGAAGCCCCCCTAACGAAAGCCGCGATTTCGAGATGAGAGAAGAACAGGAAGAAGACGCGCGCCCGCCCGGCGACGGCGTCATCGCCGCGCAAGCGGCAACAGTCCCAAATCAGACGCTGTGCGAGCCTGCGGGGTGCATTCCGCCTGGACTGGTTCTGCCAACCGCGGACAATAATGAAGCGCCCAAAGTATATGGCAGGGGGCTTTTCGGCTGGCCGCGCCGCCGGCCCCGCCGAAGAGCGAGCAGATATCGAAGACAGTGTTTCGTGCCAAACTATTGAAGAGGGGAGCAGCCCCTTACAAATAATTGCAACGTGCCGAGCACTCCCGGGAGACGGAGACGCTGCTAGTTCCCTCGCTGGGCGACGAAGAAGCCGGCGTCTTGGTGCCGGAACCCAAGCTCGCAAGGATAATCGAGGCGGCGCGCTCTGCCGCCCCCTGCCCAGGTAATCCGCGGCGGACACCGCTCTTGGATCGCGGTGATGAGGTGTTTTCTGTTGGATGCAGTGCTTGGGCTGCTGCGGGACCTAACGTCAGAACAAAGAGAGGGCGCAGACGCGTGCCTCCGATCGCACCGTGGCTCGATCGGGGCCCGAGATTCCTCGTCGGGAATGCACGAATTGCTGCCTTTTTACCCCCCACCGGCCGACCGCCCATTGCATGTGTGCTTCAGCGGAACTAGCGAAGAAGAGGCTGCTCGGCTCGGATCTCTGATCCTGGAAATGGCGAAATATAGTGCAGCTGATGTCCTCTGCTCTGGGGGATGGGTCGAGACGGCCCGCGTCGTCGAGACGTTGAAGAACAAGGGTCTGGACCGCCCGCGGTCCCGGCCGACGCGCGCACTCAATGGTTTACCCAAGAATTCTTTACGCTTCGCGTATCCCCACCAGCCCATCTCACAACAGCAACTCTTGCGAAGCGTGCCGACAGTTGTGTTTTTCTGGCGTGTGTCCGCTTGGCCCCGCATATCTCCCCTGTTCCTCCTTCCTCCCGCCTCCTTGTACATCCTCCTTGTGGGGGCAGCG
>CAUYUJ010019543.1:136911-151911 GCA_963575745.1 Prorocentrum cordatum | reverse complement strand
GCGGCGTCGGGGCTCCGCTGACCGATTACTAGATGCATATATGTATTTCTGGTATATGTTTTGTGTGTCGACGTATATGTATATATATATATATATGTATTTATCTACAAATATATATGTATGTATATATATATATATATACAACACGGACGCAGTTGAGAGTCGATGGGGGGAGGGGGCCTGGCCCGCGGCTTAGGGCGGGGCCCGGGACTCTGGGACGGGACCCAGGGCCTCATCATCGTAGGATGCTCATCATTATCATCATCGCTATGATGGTGGGGGAGGAGGAGGACAGCTACCAACTGCGCGTTGGCGCCACCGCCGCCCCCCCGCGCCCGCCGGCGCACCCGCGGCGCGGCTGCGGGAGGGGCTGCGCCTCAATTCCTGCAGAGGCGGCCTGCAGGAATGTTTCAAGTTTGGCGCATTGTATAAACGCCCGAGCGGCCCGCCCTTTTTTGGGGGGCTGGCGGTTCACGGGGGAGGAGGTGACCATCATCATCGCCCCTGCTGCGTTCGCCTTCCCTCGACGACGATGTCGACGACTTCCCGCGTTCTGGCTGAAAGGCGGGCCCGCTCTCCCTCGTTCGGGCCGCTTGTTTTCTGGGGGGTGTTCTAGGAGTCGTTCGGGCCGTTCGTTCGTGTGCGCATGCTTCTGGAGTTTTCCGTGCGTCGTTCGGGCCGCTCGTCCTGGTGCGAGTCGTTCGGGCCCCTCCTCGCCAGCCCATCTCGCAGCAGCAACTTTCGCGAAGCATGCCGACAGTCGTGTTTTTCAGTCGTGTGTCCGCTGGGCCCCGCGTATCTTCCCTGTTCCTCCTTCCCCCCGCCTCCCTGCACATCCTCCTTGTGGGGGGGGGGGGGGGGGGGGGGCGGGGGAAGGGCGAGGCGAAGGAGGAGGGAGAGAAAGCGCTCCTCGCGGTTTGAGTCGTTTGGGGTTGATGTCCTCTGCTCTGGGGGATGGGTCGAGACGGCCCGCGTCGTCGAGACGTTGAAGAACAAGGGTCTGGACCGCCCGCGGTCCCGGCCGACGCGCGCACCCAATGCTGTACCCAAGAATTCCACACAAGTATCGGGTGTCAAGTTTGTGGAAAATGACGAGCCAGCGGTCGGGCATCGGGACCGCTGGGCGGAGAGTTACGGGCGGACAGCGCCTAAATGCTGCGGCGCGTAGCACGGGGCAGACTTCGGGCCGCCAGATGCGAAGCCCATCGTCGCCCGCTCGTCGCGGGGGCACTCGGTGAGAGCGCTTCAGCCTGAGCGCATCTTCCCCCGTGACCAGCCGACAGGTGGCGACGTGCCAACGGCGATGGTCTCCCCTCTCACTGCGTCGAGCGTCTTGCCATCGATGATTGACAAGATGGTTCCTCCAGAGATCGACGTCAACGTGTGACGCCAGTGTCGCTATGCGCCTGCGACCCCCGTCAAGTTGCATGACTGTCCAAGACCGGGCGACTTGGTCGCGGAGACGACCGAGGACAATGCGCATTTTGCAAGAAAAGGATGGTTACAGTGTTGATCAGCCAGAGCAGTTCCCACGTTGGTTGCGTCTGAACGGATCGTCCAGGCCGCTATCCGACGATATTTTTGGCGCGAGGGTGTTCGTTGTAGGCAACCCAGAGAAACTGATTGGGCGATATATGGCAATTGTCTCTCATCGCACCTTCGAACATGCTATCTTCTGGGCCATGCCCGACGGCTCCTTGGCGTCCGAGTTCCGTCCGCGCTGGGATGAGATAAACCTGATCCTGCGGATCGCCGTGTCAGATGCACCCGTCCAGACGGAGTCGTGGACGGTCGTGTTCGGTCGGCGTTTCGGAACAGTTTGGATCACTCCATTGCCAGACTCGGGATGCGTCGACTACGCTAAACACAGGGAAGGGTATGTCACGCACGGTGATTTAAATGTTCGGAGGGCTTCAGGAGACTTTCAGCGTAAGGTGGCGCTTCCTCCGCCCTGGGAGGATGGCTACCTCGCATGCTCACATGCGCGTCGCAATTTTTTGGGCACGATCAGCTGCTTGCACTGCTCGCGGCCGATGCTGCGCGAGCCGAGGCTTGGGCCCCCAAGCGCGATTCGGCCTGCAGTTGCATGGGGGGCGCTCGGCCGTGGGATGTTCATGAGTATGGGCATCGGCCCTGGGACTGGGAAGCGCATTCCTGCGTCGACTGCGAGGCCTCCGGCATGCGCAGCGGGAAAGACCACCGAGAAACACATAGCTAAATCAGGGCAAAGTTGGGGATATCCAGCGGTGGCAAAATGCCGGCGCAAATTTGCTCTCTAAGCCAAAGCAGCCCATGCGCTTCAATGCGTGACCGTGCTTTCGTGGCGGCCCGCGTCGGCGGAGGATACTGTGCCAGATTAGGTCCACGCGTGGCTTCAAAACAAGGCTCTGAAATTGGGCGAACGTTGGGTGAACTTCCAGAAGCACATGGGCGCGCCGGCCGTCGGGCCCAAGGCTGTTGTCCCTGCTGAAGTTTGGATGCCGCCCCTGAGCTACCGCGTCCAAGCCGACGGGCAGAATTTCTGATGTTTGGAGCCTTTCCTGCGGGACAACTTCAGACTGTCTGAAGAGGCGCCCGACCCGTCGAGCGGGCGGGGGGCATGGCATCTGGGAGAATGTCTTGGATTGATATCACTTCCCTATTCTCGAGTACCTCAAACGATATGCTGTGGACCCATCTCAAGGGCAACTGGGGCCCCATGGAGCTGATTGAACAAGACGGTGCAGTAGAAGAAGAATGATAATAAGGAGATGACCGCGCTGCTGCGTCTGCCGACGGCGCTGCATCCTCGTCTCATGGAGATGCAAGTCACGGACGCATTCCACCGCCTAGGCAGGGGCACAAGCTCGCGCGGGCCAGGACCGCCACACGGTGGAGATGCATCTCGTGCTCAGAAGCGCAGCAGCAGTCTTGACCGGCCTGGTCAGGCCGCCAGCGCGCGCCTTCGGGCGTGGTAGCCAACAAAATGGCGATCGGAACAGGGCATGCCGCTGCGGGCGTTCCGGCAGCGTGGCCCTCTCGCGGTCGGTGGATCTTCCGCGAATGATTGGCGCACATCGCTTGGCGCGCCCCCTTGGCGAAGGGTCGAGCCGCGGCCGACCAGGAATTGGCATCCGATTGGTGAGCCTGCTTCGAGGCCGACGCCTTGGCCGCCTACGCTGATTGCGTCGGCGGCGCGCGGCAGCTACGCAAGAGCCTGTTGCGCCGTGTCATCGTGACTATGGCCAGCGGTGGCAGGGTGAAGCGGCGTCTTCACGAGCCCCATTGCTTGCCGAGACGTCTGGCCGCTAGGGGGCCCTGGCTGGCGGACTCAACGCGGCGATTGGAGTCGTGAGTGTCGCCGTGGTGATCAGGGGTGGAAGAGCGACCGCTCCAGCGACGGGCATGGGCGAAAGGTCGACCCGATGTCCCAGCCTGACACGGCCCCCGCGGTGCGCAGGTATGAACCGCGGGCGCGCCGAGGTCGTCGACGGGCCAGTAGCGTCGTGGGATGGCGGCTTGGCGGCCCGCGCGTCTAATGCTATTCTTGGCGGGGCGCGTCGGGGGGCCCTCGATTTGCCCCATTGGGCGATGACAGGAGTACTCCTTCCACTGCAGCCTGCGCCGCGCAATTCTTTCCGGTTTGGCGCGGTGATGGGCCCAGAGTGACCCTTGGGGAAGGGGTGAAGGCTGTTCAGCGCTCTCTGGACTTGCTGAAGTCTGTCCGGCATGTCCCGCCTCTCCTGCTCGGGGCGTTCGCCAGTGCGCTGACGCCCGCCCCGGCGCCGCGATGTCGCGCCAGGTGCCCGCGCGGGGAGTCGTTACTAGCGCTCCTTCCGCTTGCTTTTACAGCGCTCCGCTCTTCCCCCTTGCAGAGTGTAGGTGGGGCGTGGGTCGCGTGGAGGGACTGGACTGTCTCCGAAGCTGTCATAGCCGCTCAAGGAAGAAAGCGTGCGCCGGGCGGGCCCGCCTCGCGCGCGCGTGGATGCACCTTGCTTTTCTTGAAGTAGTTCTGTTTGACAGACTTACGCAGCCATGTGCCCACCAGTTCGTAGTGGGAGGTTAGCTCTTCGTGGGCTAATAGAAAATGAAGGTCGACAGGCAGAACAAGCCATCAATCACAAGACACGTCTGCCTAGTATGACGATGGACAGGCAATGCACTCAACGGCCGTTTTGAGAAGAAAAAAAAAACCTGCGTTCGCGGTATTGCGGATTCCGAAGACAACCGTCTATTCCCCAACGTTGCATCGACCTCTGCCGACGGGCCTCTCGTGCCGCATGTCGAAATCATTCGAGCGCCTTGCGCGCGGGCTGGGGAAGCACGATCAGTGTCAAATAATACCACGCGGGCCACTCGCGCGTCGGCTTCGCGCGCGTGTCGAACACAAGCAACAATCCTGATCGTCGACGCGGGGACATTGTCATCGCCGCCATCGTCAGCGTCATCGCTATTCTCATACTCGCGTTTACCGTTGTGGGCGTCGCCATGGTACCGCGCCCGCCCAAGCCACCGACTCGCACTGAAGTGCCCGTTTGGCAATGCCCAGCGGTCAGCGCCACCACGGCCGCGTCGGTTTCGCCAAACTAGCTGGCCGCTGCGCGCGCGCGAGCATGCGCGGGCTAGCGCGCCCGCAGAGTTCCACCAGCCAACGTCAAGCACTCATCGCAATCGCCGCCGCGTGGGTTTTGTAAACCAAGTTGCGTGTGGGTGGGTGGGACGTTTGCAAGGACATTGGACGTGTCAACTCGTTTGTAATAATCAACTGCGCCACGTGGACTGCTCCACAACTCTTGCACAACATCGATTGCCAATCATCGGTTGCACAACACATGTTGCACAACATATGTTACACCACGTGCACTGAACCACACATGTTGCGCCACGTAGATTCCACAACACATGATGTTAGAGACGCACGATTTGGGATCCACGCTGGTTAACATACTATGTTTTTTGTGTCGGGGCGAGGAGGGGGGATGAGGATGCGCGGGGGGAGGATGCGGAGGAAGAGACAGTCGAGGAGGACGAATGGGCGGAGGCTCAAGCGGAGGGACAGGCGGAGGGGGAGGGGGAGGGGAAGGGAGAAAAAGAAGAGGAGCAGGAGGAGGAGGAGAAGGAACAGGAGGAGGAGGAAACGGAGGAGGAAGAGGAGGAAAACGAGGAGGAAACGGAGGAGGAAAAGGAGGAAAAGGAGGAGGAAAAGGATGATGATGATGATGATGATGATGATGATGATGATGATGATGATGATGATGATGATGATGATGATGTTGATGATGATGCTGATGATGATGATGATGATGATGATGATGATGATGATGATGATGATGATGAATGATGATGATGATGATGATGATGATGATGATGATGATGATGATGATGATGATGATGATGATGATGATGATGATGATGATGATGATGATGATGATGATGATGATGATGATGATGATGATGATGATGATGATGATGATGATGAGAGGAGGAGGAGGAGGAGGAGGAGGAGGAGGAGGAGGAGGAGGAGGAGGAGGAGGAGGAGGAGGAGGAGGACGAGGACGAGGACGACGAGACGAGGACGAGGACGAGGACGAGGACGAGGACGAGGAGGAGGAGGAGGAGGAAGAGGAGGAGGAGGAGGAGGAGGCGGAGGAGGAAAATGATGAGGAGGTGGGAGGAGGAGGAGGAGGAGGAGGAGGAGGAGGAGGAGGAGGAGGAGAGAAACGATGAGAAGGAGGAGGACGAGGAGGAGGAGGAGGAGGAGGAGGAGGAGGAGGAGGAGGAGGAGAGGAGGAGGCGGAGGAGGAGGAGGAGGAGGAGGAGGAGGAGGAGGAGGGAGGAGGTGTGACGGCAGAGTAGGGCTCCCCGTAAATCATCGGGCCATCCGAGAGGCGCCCTACATCGGCACGGCTGCGAGTGGGAGGACGCCACCGCCGCGCCGCCCTTGGGAGGAGGGGAGGAGGAGGAGGAGGGGCGGAGGAGGAGGCGGAGGAGGAGGAGGAGGAGGAGGAGGAGGAGGAGGAGGAGGAGGAGGAGGAGGAGGAGGAGGAGGAGGAGGAGGAGGAGGAGGAGGAGGAGGAGGAGGGCGCTCTACCGGCCCTTGGGGGGTGCGCTCGCGCCGTGCTGCTACGGAGCGGCCGAGCGATGGGATAGCCACGCCCTGCGGCTGCCGGAACAGCGGTGGGCAACGTAACGCCGTCGATCTGGACGAGGGCTGGTCTTGCACACGTGTCGCTGCTGCTAGAGCGGGCAGGAGTGGTGTGGCGACCGGCACCAGCCGCGGGCTCGATCTGCATGCAGGTCGCTGCCGGTAGCGATTTCGCCGTGCTGCAGACGTGCCGCGGGACACGGCCGTGGCCTGCTCGGCAGGATGCGGCCGGGCAGCCAGGCCAGGCATAATGCCGCTTTGGTGGCCTCGGAACCCGAGCATCGCGGCGGCGGGGGGCGGGAGCCGGGGGGCTGCCGAGCAGCGTTTGGCCTCCATTTGCTCGCGGTGTTGCCAGTTCTGGCCGTTGTGGTGTGCCCTCGAGTCCACAGCCTTTTGGGCTGCACTCCTCCTCCTGGTCCTCCCCCTCCTCCTCATTCTCCTCCTCCCCCTCCTTCTCCCCCTCCTCGCCCAGTTGTCCGAAGCCGTCTGGGGCTCTTGTGTCCCTCCTCTTCTCTCTCTGTGCTCCTCCCCAGCCCCAAACCGCCATTCGGCGGGATCTCTGATCCCAGCCGCCATTCGGGGATGCTACTGGCCTTCCCTAACTCTTCCCCTCTTCCTCGTGTTTGCCTGGGCTGGCGGTTACCGAAGTTGCGGTGTCCCCTCCTCCCTCCTTGCTCTTCTCTATCATCTCCTTCTCTCCTGAGCCTTCTCCTCCTCCCGTTTCCTTTCCCTCCTTCGTCTGGCTGCCTTTACTTTGCTTTCCCCCTTCCACTTGCTGCTTGGCAATGGCCAGTCGCCTAACCGCCTAACCGCCAATTGGCGATGTCGTTCCCTGTGTTCGTTTCGTCCCCGTCGCCAGTCTCAAAGCCGCCGATTGGCGACGCACGAGCACTCCGCCGCGACTTGGCGACGCCATCTTTTGGTCATCCGTCATTGCCTTTATGCGTGCTGGGTCATCTGCAGCTTCTTCCACTCCTTCAGCGTTGACCTGTTCGTGTGCAGCTTCGTTCACGCCTGCTATCTGCACATGGTTTGAGAAACGGCAGGCCAGAGTTCCACGGGTCCCGAATTTTCATCGCCAAATGGGACGACTGGCCCCTCCATGGACATGCCGCGTGCTGTGGCCCTTGCCACGCTGCCAGACCCCTGACGTGGGGTCCCCGCTTGGGGATGTGCCCATCCGCCCGCTCTTGCCCCAGGGCGTTGGCCTTAGTATCCGAACTTGGCGTTAACTTGAGGAGGAGGGGGGGAGGAGGTGGAGGAGGAGGAGGAGGAGGAGGAGGAGGAGGAGGAGGAGAGGGAGGGGGAAGAGGAAAATAACGAGGAGGAGAGAGAAAGAGAGAGAGAGAGATCGGACAAGTAAGCGGGAGTCCCGTCGACAACCGGCGACTGCGGTGGCCGAGGCCGCCATCTTTTTCTTGGCGGCGGTGCGCACCTTAAAATACGGGGAGTGCTGAAACAACCACACCCGGGCGCAAAGCGACTGAGGCAAGTGACGGGGTGCTGAGCAGGTGAAGGCGCCCCGCGAAGGACAAGGGCGCGGGTCGACGAAGCCCCGGTTGGCGGCCGGGGGACAGAGGCTTGGCCGCTGAGCGGCTTGCGAACGACAGGGCGTCCCCCGCCGCCGCAGCCAGGCCCCGATGACGCGTGGCCGCGCGGGCGAACGGGCTGGCGAGAAGTGGGGCCTACGGTCATGGTGGGGCCCGGGGCGGGCAAGTATGACACAGGGAGGCAAGCAGTGTAAAGTGCATTTGTTTTTCAGTAGACGGCAAATGACGCGCCGTCAGACGACTGAATCTCGAGAGAGTGGAGTGAAACAGACACGGCGTCAGCGAGCGCCAGCCAGTGGCGCGTGTGGCAGGCGTCAGCACCGCAACAGCTGTGGGTGCGGCTCACACAGACGGGCAGCGCCCTTGTGAGGCAAGGAAGCGGCGCGCCCGATGCCGCGGGGCCGACAGAGATGGTACATTCGTCGGTCTGCTGTGGGGTCGGACTGCGCGCGTGCGCTGTGTAGTCGGACTGTTGGCGTCGGACGGCCGTGGGGTCGCCCAATTGTGGCCGCGACGGCTGGTCGTGCGTCTGCGGTCGGTTTGCCAACAGCGTGACCGCCAGACGTTGCAGTGTCGTGGGGCTGCTCGCGGTCGTACATCGTCGCGGCGACGTGGGGGGCGGCGTCGAGCACGACCAGATCGAGGCCAACGTCGTCTTTTACATCCCCGTCGCCACCCTCCTGCGAGCGG
This sequence comes from Prorocentrum cordatum, assembly GCA_963575745.1. Classification (NCBI taxonomy): domain Eukaryota; class Dinophyceae; order Prorocentrales; family Prorocentraceae; genus Prorocentrum; species Prorocentrum cordatum. The sequence goes on along the minus strand of CAUYUJ010019543.1, from coordinate 143,547 downwards.
CACCCCTGCCGCGGCGACGCAGTAGCAGAAGCGTCTGCTGTGGTTTGGGACTGGGCGGTCGGACAACGGAGTCGGCTGGTTATGAGGTCGGACTGCGGGGTCGGACTGCTGGGGGGTCTGACTGTGTAGTCGGTCTGCTGCGGAGTCGGACTGCGCGTGCTGCGTAGTCGGGCAGTGGAGTCGGACGGCCGTGGAGTCGCCCCGTTTCGGCCGCGACGGCTGGTCGCGCGACTGAGGTCGGTGCGCCGACAGCGTGGCCACTGGCCGTTGCAGCGTCGCGGGGCCATTCGTGGTCGCGCATCGCCTCGGCGGCGTCGTCGTCGCCGCGGGCGAAGAAGGTCGACCAAAAGCCGACCGCGTCGGAGAGGCGCATGAAGACCGCGCGGCCATCGGCGAGCTGGATGGCGACGCGTTCGCTGGAGGCGTCCATGACCGTGCCGGTGCGTCCGCAACAGGGGTTGGGCGGGTCGGCAATCGTGGCCTGCTCGCCTCTGGAGTAGTTTAATGGAGGACCTTCCTCGCTCCCGTCCTCCGAACGCCGCCGCAATAGGCCAGCGTCGACGTTGTCCTCCGCCAGGCCAGGGTCGCCATCGCCGTCGCTGTCGTCGCGTAACTCGCAGAGCGAAGCCACGTCGAAGGGCCGCGCTGCGACCGCGAGGCCACAGTCGAGCTGAACGGCGACGGCGTCGCGGCGAGGTCTCAGGGCGGCGCTGCTGCGCCCCCGGCGGGAGCTGGGCGGGTCAAGGATCACGACGCTGTCGCCTCGGGCGAAGAGCTCGCCACGGGGGGCCTCGCCTTCGACGCCCAATTACTCGGCCTCGCGCTCGGCGCATATAACGCCCGGAGCTAGGGGCGCCCGAGCGGCGTCAACGGCTTCGAGGTTGCTTGCCCAGATGGCGGAGATGGCCACGTAGAGGCGAATGTCTGCACTGGCTGCGTCGTTGGTTAGTTGTTCCGGCGGCGACATTGCCGACGACGCCGACGCTGGCGACGCGCCTCGCGGTTGACCCGCTCGCGCGTTGTCATGTGCTTGCACGGGCAACTTCGCTGCGGGACTGGCCGTGCTGGGTCGAGGGTCGGCCCGAGAAGCTGCGTGGGTCTGCTCGTGCTTTGGCGCGGTCGCCGGACGGTCCACGCGGCGCCGCGGGACTGCCCCATGGCGGGTCGGGGCAGGTCGGCGTCGCGGACGGACTCGGCGGGGTCACAGTGAGCAGGTGCCCTTCGAGGTCGGACTGTGGAGTCGGACTGCTGCGCGAAATTGGCGCAGTGCGCGCGACTGATGTCAAGCGCGCTCGTGGCCGCTTGGGGCGCGGCGCGGGTGGCGTCGTGTCTGGGGCCTACGCGCTCTGGAGTCGGACTGCGGAGTCGGACTGATGCGGGGTCGGACTGCTGTGGGGGGGCTGCTGTGGGGCTGGTCTGCCGTGGAGTCAGACTGTGGGCAGTCGGCCCGGGGAGTCAGCCAGCTGCGGAAGCGGAGCGTGGAGTCGGACTGCCGTGGGATCTGGCTTCGTGGTCGGAGCGCAGTGGAGTCGGGGTGCGCGCGCTATGTGGGCGGACTGCGGTGTCGGACTGGCGTCGGCTTGCCGTGGCCACGGCGGCCGGTCGCGCGACTGGCGTCGGCGCGTCAGCCGCGTGGCCGCCGAGCGTCGCAATCGGGTGGTGCTCTGTGCGGGCGTCCACCGTCGCGCGCGTAATCCGCCATGGCTGCTCGCGCAGCCTCGCTGGGGGCCCGCGCGAGCATGGTCTCCCACGGGGGCCGTCTGCGTTGTCGTCTTGGGCCGTGCCAGCGGGCGGGGGGGCGCTGCTGCCGGCGTCGTCGTCGTCGCGGTGGTCGGGGTCGCCTCCGCTTCCCCCCTCGACCTTGCCCCGCCCCCCTTGGCGTGGCTGGGCGAGAGAGGGGGGGGGGTGACGGGCCTCGGGCTGGCGCCGCCAGAGAAGTGCTCGAGGGGTGGCGCCTCTGGGCATGGCGCGGGGGGCGGGCGGGCGGGTCGGTGGGGGGCCAGTGGGCGGTGTCGCGAGAGTAGGGCGTATCGGTCCGATGTTCTGAGTAGTCACCTGATATGCCTCGGACAATGCCGCGCGAGCCTGTGACGGGGCGTTGCGCCTGGCCTTGAACGGCGACCTCAGCGCCGACATGGGTCCTCGGCGGCGCCCGGGTGGACGAGCGGCGGCTGGCAGCTCGGCTAACGGTGGCTGAGCGTTGGCCCAGGTGGCGCGCGAGATGCCGCCGCCGGTTGCAGGCCTGGTTGCATTGCGCGGTGCCGTCTCGATTCTCGTCGGAGTCCGCGCTGGCGCGCGCGGGGGCGCGAGGGTCCGCGCCCTCGCGCAGGGCGGCCGCCGGCGTCGTCCGAGGTGCCCAGGCACTGCTGACGTCGTCGCCGCCGTCGTCGTCGCGATCAGGGCCGCCCCCTCTTTCCTCCTCGCCCTGTCCGCGCAGCCGAGGCCCCGGAGGGGATAGGTGGGGGGGGATAGGGGGGGCCGCGCAGCGCTGCCTCGATGTTCGCCTGCGCGGGCAACATAGCGGGGTCTTTGGCCACAGGAGGGGCTCCCAGACGCGGGGCTGGTGTCGACCGCGCCCGGGGTCGCGCCCTCGGCCCCCGCGGCGCCATGCTGGGTCGCTTGGTGGAGCCGGACGGTAGCAGCCGGCGTCGGCGCGTAGCTGTCGCCGCGAGGGAGGACGTTGCGGGGCGCGGCCAGAACGACCAATTGGAGACCCATGGACGCGGCCACCGCGATCGGCGGCCAGGGCGAGGCAAGCGCCAGTGCTGGCGCCTGAGCTGGTGTCGTCGCTGGCGCAGGCGCTAGGGTTGATGCCGGCGCAGGCGCAGGCGTCGTTGCTGGCGCTGACCGCGCTGGCGTCGGTTCTGGCGACGGTGCTGGCGTGGGCGCAGGCATGTGTGCGTGCGCCGTCAGTGCTGGCGTCAGTGCTGACGTCGGTGCCGGCGTTGGTGCCGACGTCGGTGCTAGCGTAGGCGTTGGCGTCGGTGCCGGCGGGGGCGCAGGCGTCGGTGCTGGCGCTATCAGTGCTGGCGCCAGTGCAGGTGTCGGTGCGGCGTCGGCGATGGCGTAGGTGCCGGCGTAGGCGCCAGCGTCGGTGCTCACGCCGTTAGTGCCAGCATCGGCGCTGTCGTCGATGCTGGCGTCGGCGCTGTCGCAGGCGCCAGCGTTGGTGTCGGCGTTGGCGCGGGCGTCAGCGCTGGCGTCGGTGCCGACATCGGTGCTAACGTAGGTGCTGGCGTCTGTGCTGGCGGGGGCGTAGGTGTCGATCGATGCTGGCGCCGTCAGTGCCTGCGTCAATGGTGGCGTCGGCATGGGCGTCGGTGCTGGCGCGCGCGCTGGCGTCTGTTCCGGCGGAGGTGCAGGCGTCAGTACTGGCGCTGTCAGTGCTGGCGTCGGTGCGGGCGTCGGTGCTGGCGTCGGTGCCGGCGTAGGCGCCGGCGTAGGCGCGGGCGTCGGTGTTGGCGCCGTCAGCGCCAGCCTCAGTGTTGTCGCCAGTGCTGGCGTCGGTGTTGGCTGGCGTCGGTGCTGTCGTCGGTGCTGTCGTCGGTGCTGTCGTCGGTACTGGCGTCGGTGCTGGCGTCGGTTCTGACGCGGGCGCCGGCGTCGGTGCCGGCGCGGGCGCAGGCGGCGGCGCTGGCGTCGTCAGCGCTGGCGTCAGCACTGGTGCCGACGTCGGCGCAGCCGATGCTTGCGACGGCGCGGGCGTCGGGGTGTCCTGGCGCTGGTCGCGGTGACGGCGTTCGGCGCGGTCGCCGGTGGCCGCGCGGCTGGTCGCGCGACTGGGATCGGCGCGCCGGCTGCAATGCCATTCGACGCGTTTGTGCTATGGGCGGGGGCGCAGCGTAGAAACGCGGCAGGAAGGGGCCGCCCGAAGATGACGAAGATGGCGAGCTTGGTGGCCCGATAGGGGGGGGCAGTCCCGCCGTGACTTGGGCGGCCCGTTTGGGGGAGGCAAGTCCCCCCGCGCCAATGGAGCCGCGGATGTTGCCGTCGTCCTTGTTGTTTGTGCCGTCGTTGGCGAGGGCCGTGCCGACGGCGGCGAAGATCGCGCCGGCGGCGCCTAGGGCGGCGTTGAACGGGTTGATGCGGAGAGCCCGGCTGGCCGTAGTCATTGCGCGGCGGCCTAGAGCACGGTCGGGGGCGATGCCCGCGCCGAACACACGGGGGGGGGGGGCCACGAACCCGAAGACCACGCCGACAATGCCCAGAGCGACATGAAAATAGTTGGGGTCGGGGGCCCGGCTTGCCGCCAAAGCAGCGCGACGGCCTTCATCGCGGGCGCGCAGAACATCGCGTAGGTCTCGAGGGTCAGCGCGGTGGCCGCGAAGAACGGCGCAAAGTAGGTGTAGGTCGTGCCGTAGGTTGCGGATGTCTGATCTGGCCGTTTAGGAGGAGGAGGAGGAGGAGGAGGAGGAGGAGGAGGAGGAGGAGGAGGAGGAGGAGGAGGAGGAGGAGGAGGAGGAGGAGGAGGAGGAGGAGGAGGAGGATGAGGAGGAGGAGGAGGCGGGGAGGAGGAGAGGAGGAGGAGGAGGAGAGGAGGAGAGGAGGAGGGAGGAGGAGGGAGGAGGAGGGAGGAGGAGGCAGGAGGGAGGAGGGAGGAGGGAGGAGGGGGGGAGGATGGAGGAGGAGGAGGAGGAGGGCGTGGCGGTACTACGTGAAACGCAAACGTCGCTCAGGGAGCGCAGGCTGCCCAGGCAGTGCCAGTTGGTGAAGCGTGCCCCTGCGTACGTGGCCGGCGCTGCATCGCCAATGCGGCGTGGCCGTGAACATGTGAGGGCCGAGGGACGGGGCGCCAAGGTGTCACGACCTGGGTCGTGTCCGGTCTCGCGGGCCAAGAGAGGACGCGGAGCGCTTTGCGTCTGGGATCGCTCTGAGCAAAGTTCGGGGGCCAGAAGCGAACCCTACCCCTACCCCCCACGATTTCTGAGGGGGAGGGTGGGGTTCACTTCGCTCGGGAGCTCCCGAACGAAGTGGGAGGCGTCGTCACCTCGTGGCCGCGCTGCCGCCGCCGGCGCCGCCTTCCTCGCCCCGCGCTCGGGGCGGCGGGGGGGAGGCCTGGGCCGCGGCGCGCTGCGGGCCCGCCTGGCCGGACAGCGCGGCCCAGTCGAACGCATCATTCTCGCGCTCGATGGCGTGCTTGCTGGCGTCCAGGGCGACCTCCGGCTCGCCCGCCTGCGGAGTAGGCCAGCGGCCGCCACTTGGGCGAGGACTCCCTCCGCGACGCCCTCGCTCGCCGCGAAGTCCCGACCGCTCGCCCGGGGCGCCGCCGCCACCGCCGCAGCGGGTGGCGCAGTGCGCGGTCCCCTCGCCCGGCCAGCGTTGGCCGTTGCGGCGGCCTCGCCGCCGCCGCCCTTTGCCCCCGCGCTGCCGCCTCCCGCGGAGCTGCCGAGGGAGCCCTGTCTCATGGCGCTGCCGCCGCTGGCGGAGCCGCCGCTGAAGCTCGCGCGTGTGGCGCTTCCGCCGCTGTCGGAGCTGCCGCCAGGGCCCTCGCTCCTGGCGCTGCCGCCCTTGTCGGAGCGGCCGTCGAAGCCCGTGGCGGAACGGCGCTGCCGCAGCTGTCGGAGCTGCTGTCCGAATCCGCTCCAGCTCCGCCCCCGGAGAGCCGCCGTCGGAGCTGCCCGAGCTGCTGGCGCTGCTGGCGCTGCTGGCGCTGCTGGCGCTGCTGGCGCTGCTGGCGCTGCTGGCGCTGCTGGCGCTGCTGGCGCTGCATGCAGCTCGAGCCTGCTGCTGCTGCCGCGCGGGGCCGCCGCCACCCCTGGCGCAGCCGGCGGAGCCCGCGAGCACCATCCTTGCCACCGGGAATGGTGGCAGCCGTGGCCTGCACGCCCGCTCCGCTGAGCTGGATCCAGCCGAGCCGCTGCTGCTACCGCTGCGGCCGCGGCGGGTGCGCCGGCGCGAGTGGCGCGCTCGCGCCTAGCCGCCGCTCGCCCTGGGGCCGTCCGCGGCCACCGGTGCCGCCTCCGCGGGGGGTTGTTCTGGCGGTGCCGCCTTCGCGAGGGGCTCCAGCGGGGCCGCGGGGGGCGGGGAGCGGCTGCGCTCGCGGCTGCTCCGGGGAGCGGGCCTGTGGCTGCGCTCGCAGCTCCCCCTGGGTGTCGGCGAGCGGTTGCGCTTGCGGTTGCTCCGGCGAGTGCGCCTGCGGCGGCGAGCGCGCCCGCTCGGGCTTCGCTCCTTCCGCAGGCGCCGGTGCCGGCGGCGAGGCGCTCGGGCGCTGGGGCTGCTGCTGGGGGAGCGCGCCCTGCGCCGGCGCAGAAGTAGGCGGCGCCCGGCAGCTCGCCTCCGGGCACCTGGGCTGAAGGGGCGCTCCTTCAGCTCGCGGCCTGCTCCCTGCGGCGTGCGCCCGCGCCGCCGCACTGCCCGCGCCGGGGGCGCCGGCCGCCTGCGGTGCTGGGCGGAGCGTGGCCGCCCTCGGCGACGCCAGCGGCGCGTCCCCTGCAGGAGCTGCCCTCGACGCCAGCCGAGCCTTTGCGGGGGGTGCAGCAGCCCTCCCTCGACCTGGGGCTGCCGTCGGCCGCGGCGCCTCCGATCCCTCGATCCGGGGCAGCCTTCCCTCGACTGGGGGCTGCCGGCGGCCTCGGCGCCCCCGATCCCCTCAGGGCCCCCGCCGGCGCCGCCGCGGGGGCGCCATGCCGCTCGCTT
>CAUYUJ010019543.1:94411-134411 GCA_963575745.1 Prorocentrum cordatum | reverse complement strand
TCATCACATCATCATCATCATCATCATCATCATCATCATCATCATCCCCCTCCTCCCCCTCCCCCCCCCCCCCACCCGCCGCCTCCAGCGCGCGCGCGGCGTGGCGGGCGACCTCGAGCGGCTGCGCGTCGTGGCCGGGGCCGCGGGCGCCGGGAGGCGGCCGGCCTCGACGTCGTCGACGCCGCTGTTTCTGCCGTCGTCGTCGTCCTCGTCGTCGTCGTCCTCGTCGTCGTCTCTGTCGTCGTCTCTGTCTTGATCGTCGTCGTGGCGGTCGTCTCCGTCGTCGTCGTCGTCGTTGTCGTCGTCGTTATCGTCGCCGTGATCGTCGTGGTCGTGGCAGTCGTGGTCGTCGTCTTTGTCGTCGTCTCTGTTGTCGTGATCGTCGTCGTGGTGGTTGTCTCCGTCGTCGTCGTCGTCGTCGTTGTCGTCGTCGTGACCGTGGTGGTCGTGGTGGTCGTGGTCGTGGCTGTCTCCGTCGTCAATGGTGGAGGGGGAGGAGGAGGCTGGTGCGGAAACCCACATTTCGAATGCTCGAAGGAGGAGGATGACGACGAGGACGAGGACGAAGGATGAGGACGAGGATGAGTACGAGGACGGGTGGCGAGGAGGAGGAGGAGGAGGAGGAGGAGGAGGAGGATTCTCCTGGGTTCCCCCCATGCGCACACACGTGCAAACACACCAACTCTCCGTCGCTCCCGCTCCCCTCCTCGCTCTGCGCACCCGCACGCGCACAGGAAGCATCCCTCCGGCCCCGAGTCGCCTCCGAAGCAACAGAAGAGGCGATCTGCTCCGCAGCACGGGCGAGGGCGGCGGCGGCACCGGTGGCAGCGGGGGGCGGGCAGTCCTCGGCCGGCGTCGTCGCGTCGGCCATCGCGGCAGGGTCGCGGTCTGCGGACCGAGCCAGGTAAGTATTCCATCCACGGGAGGGGGCCCCAGTCGGAGGTTGACAGACCTCCTACCCTGACACGTGGATCAGCGAATGGGCCGTTTTCGGTTCGCGAGGGGGCGCGTTGCGGCCGTCATGGTTGCGGGTGCAGGTCCGTCGGTGTCGGTCCTAGGCCGTCGGTGTCGTTTTTGCGGGTGCAGGTCCGCCGGCGTCGGTCCTGGGCCGTGCTCACCGAGGGGAGGTTCACTAGACACTAGAGGGAGGCTCGTCCACCGCCGACCCAGGGACCCGACCAGGGGCACCAGCACTCGCCACGGCTCGGTGTGCACACGCCGCCTGGAACGCCTCAGGAGGGCCGCAATGAGGCGGGAAAACATCACGGCGAATTCGAGCTAGTCTGGACGCCCGAAATGGGTACGGAAAGAATGGGTACGATGCCCAACAGCAGTTCCTGTTCATTTTGAACAGGACTCGCTGTCCGCGCCGCCGCGGCCCGTGTTCATTTGAGACAGAAGGCCGCTTGCCCAACAGCGGCCGCTGTTGGTTCGGGACAACATTTGTTGTTGGGCATGTTGCCCATTCTTTCGGTACCCATTTCGGGTGTCCAAAGCTAGGTTTTCATGACTCTTTTTGGTGGGGGCCTTGGAACTTCTAGCAGTACATCCAGCAGCCAGGCGGCGTCCGTGCGTCGTGGCTGTGGACCCACAAGCAGAACAACACTTCACCCCGAACTCCCTCATTAGGTGGAGCTTGTGAGATGGGTGCAACATTAAAGCCCCGACATACTGATCACCACGCAGCGGCGCGAATAGGGAACTATCCTCAAAGCCAGGAGCAGCGTCCTGGCCGCTCACACCGGCATCGGCGACGAGAGAACGAGGACACTCCTGAGCCGCCACGGCGACCAGCTGAGGCCGAGGGACCATCTGCTTACAAAGCTTGCACCGCCACTTGCCCACGAAAGGCTGGAAAACATGCGTGCTAGGGCGGGGGCCAACTCCAACTTGGTGGGACGGGGGACGCGCGCCTTGGGAGGGCGCGTCCCGGCCCAGGGCTCGAGCTCTAAAGAATTCAACAGCGCACGCCTCGCCCTGCGGCGGAGCATCGCCGCTGTGGTACCATATGCATCAGTGCGCGGGTGTGGATGTTTGGGGCCCTCTTGGAGGCCTCTTGGGCGCTCTTGGAGGCTTCTTGGAGGAACTTGAAGGCATTTTGGACTCTCTCGGGCCGTCTTGGAAGCCATCTTAGACCATCTTTGACGACTTGGTGGCCCAAGATGCCAACGTGACCATCTTAGAGGCCATCTTGAGCCGTCTTGGATAATTGTTTGTGGACGTCGGGGTGGTTTATGCTGCCTTGTGCGGCCTTTCGGGTGGCCGGCGGGACGGGCCGAAGCCCCAGAGGGAGTTCTTTTGGAATTTTGGAAAAAGAGCCAAAACCAGTAGCGAAAGGGTTCAGCACGCCGGGCACCCCTGTGATGAATCAATTGGAGGCGGCAGATTTGAGTGGCCTTCGGCCCATCCCGCCATCGTGTCTGGGTTGTGGGTCTGAGGCCTGTCGTATATGTGTTGGGGTGTCGTGGGGGGGCCTCTCGGGGGCCTCTTGGAGGCGGTTTCGGGGCCTCTTGGGGGCCTCTTGGGGCCTCGTGGGATATCTGCTGGGCCTCTTGGATGCCTCTTTGGCGCATCTCGGGCGCCTCTTGGGGCCTCCTGGGGCCTCCTGGGGGCTTCTCGGGGCTTCTCGGAGCGCTTCTTGGGCCATCTTGGAGCCCTCTCGAGCCGTCTTGGGGCCCTCTTGGAGGCGTCTTGGGCTGTCTTGGGGCGGTCTTGGGAGCTTCTTGAGCCATCTTGGAGCGTCGGAAAGCTGAAAATGCGAGAACCCCGAACTCCTTCAACATACCTTTTTGTAACATCGACGATGTTGGCCTCTTGGGGCTCTATCGGGAGGCCTCCTGGAGCGCTCTTGGGGCCTCTTGGTGCCCTCTTGGGCCGCCTTGGAACCACCTTCGGGCGCCTGGGAGCACTCTTTGCTTCGGAAGTACGAATCTGCTGTAATGTGCAAGGGTTTATTCAGGAGGGGAAAAAACACACAGACACAATTAATCGGCGATTCCCAGAAAATATGGGAAAATATGGGAAGTGGGGGGGAAGAAAAAACCCCAGAAAATATAGGAAAGTATGTGGACTATTTGTATTTGTGTGTGTATTTATTTGTGTGTCCTGGGGCCCCTTCATTTATGGCCATGTGGGCGCGAAGATGGAACACTTTACAGGGGTGCGTCGCCTCGGGGGCTTGAGAATAACGCAACTTGCATGGGCTTGTGGCCTCGGGACGCGAACATCGCACAATGTATATGAGGGATTCTGGTTTCGGGGACGCGACGATTGAGAAATCTGCGAGGGTTTGTGGCCTCGAGGACGCGACTATAGTGTAATTCGGTACGGATTCTGGCTTCGGGGGCGCGACGATTGAGTAATTTACAAAGGTTTGTTGTTCCGGGGACGCAACATTTGAGTAATTCGCCAGGGTTTGTTGTCTCGGGGGTGCAAACATGGTACTCTGCGAGGGTGAATGGCCTCACGGACGCGAACATTACGTAATTTACAAGGGTTTGTCGCCTCGTGGACGCAAGCGATGAGCAATTTGTTAAGGTTACTGACACTCGGGGGCGCGAAAAGTAGAGAATTTACAAGGGGGTGGCCTCGGGGGCGCCGCAACTGCGGTGTAATTCGCGAGAGATCGTGGCCCCAGAGGCACGAACGTAGTTCAAAGTTACGGGAGATCCTAGCCACGGGGGCGCGAACCTGGTATATTTCATTAGGGGTCGTGGCCACGGGGGCGCCAAGGCGGCGCAATTTGCGAGGGATCGCGGGTTCGGGGACGCAAGTACAGCGTACTTTGCGGGGGATTACTGCGTCGGGGGCGCGACCCTCGCGCCTTTTTTTGCGTGACCCGTGGCCTCGCGGGAATGCAGAGTACCACCGGCTCCTTGTCGGCTCCCCCCCTCGCAGGCAGGATTGTAACACTGGGCACTGGAAACTCTGGAATTGGTGCAGGGAGCAGGAAGCCTACGCCTCGCAGCCTGATGGCCCCACAGGGGGGCCGGCGGATTATTATTCGTGATGCGATTCGTACAACGACAGTAGTAATGAAAACGCTAATCATCGTACTGCACATACCCATGCTAAGATGAAGAATAGCACGACTGTGACGAACATGATTAATAATAGTAATAATACCACAGATCATTATGAATAGTCGAGCTGCTGCTAATAATGAGAATACGAGTCTTGTCTCCAATACTACAAAGAACATGTGAGCAACCATAATTCTACACATAATACTAATAACATAAGCCGATGACGAATCTTACTACCATTCTAAGTATTATCATACTAGCGTGACTACGCTTCATAAAACTCATTACGACGAAGAGTAACATAAATATGAGTAAAAGTAGCATTCTATTAACATTCGTACTAATACTAATCATATCACGACTACGACTCATAGTAATACTACTACGATCAAGAATAGTAATATGGAACCTAATATTATTCATGAGAATACTAATAATAACACTACGAGTTCGTCTCATGCTGCGAATACGAATCGTGGTAATATTCATAGCATTATGAGGAATACAAAGAATACTAAGGAAACGAATCATCACTGTCTTATTGATAAGAAGAAGTCGGTTGTTAATCATAAGAAGAGAGAGAACGCGTTTCACGGGCGCTCGCCTTGGGAACAGTCGGCGGCGCGTTTCAAACCTGGGCCTGGGCCCCCCCCCAACACTCGGCGCCGTCGATCAAAACCAGGGGGACTCCCCTCCTCCCCAAGCCCCCACCCTCCCGGACCCCCCCCCCCTCCCAAGGGGGGGGGGGCGCCGGCGGCCGCCAGCAGCGCCCACGGCGGGGACGCAGCGACGATGACCAGAGGCAGCCTAGGGGGGGGGGTTCAAACCCTTCCCCCCCCCTCCCAGGGGGGGGTCCGAACCCCCCCCCCTCGGCGCCGGCGCTGGCGGCGGCCAGCAGCGCCGGCGTTGGCGCCGGCGACGGCGGGGACGCAGCGACGATTACCACCACTACCACCACCACCACCACTACCACCACCACCACCACCGCCACCAACAACACCACACAAACACCACCACAACCACCACATCCACCACCGCCACCACAAACACCACCGCAACTCACCATCACCACCACCACCACAAAAACCCACCACCACTACCACCACCACCATCATCTACCACACCACCACCACCGCCACAACCACCACCACTACCAGCAGCACGACCCACCGCCACCACCACGAACCACCACACCACCACCACCACCGCCACCACCACACCACCACAACAAACGTCCACAAACCACCGCCACTACACAACCCACCACCACCACCACAAACCACCACACCACCACCACCACCACACAGCTCACCATCCACCACCACGACCAGAAACCACCACCACTACACCACCACCACCTACCTACCACCCACCACCACCCGCCACCACCACACCACCACTGCAAACGCAACAACGACCACACACCACCCCACACCGCCACCACCACCACCACCACAAAAAACGTCTGCAAACCACGCCACCACCACAACCCACCACCACCCCCACAAACCAACCACACTCCACCACGCCACCACCACAACCCACCACCACCACCACAAACCACCACCGCACCACCACCAAACCACCACCACCACCACCACCACCCACCGCCACAACTACCACCACCACAACAAACCACCGCACCACCGTCACCGCCACCACCACCACCACAACCCACCACCACCACCACCACCGCCACCGTCGTCCTCGTCGACGCTCCCCGCCACCGCTGCCCGCCGCCGCAAGCGCCGGCGCCAGCCAAGAAATGGACATCGTCGTCCCCGCCGCCGTCGCCAGCCGCCGCCGACCCAAGCGCAGCGCCGGCCCGAGTAGAAGGGAAGCGGGGGGGGGGTCGAACCCCCCCCTCCGTCACGAGAGGGGGTGGGGGTTCGAACCCCCCCCCTCCGTCACGGGAGGGGGGGGGTGTTCGAACCCCTCCCCCCCTCTAGTAAGGGGGGGGGGTCCAGTTCCAGCCCCCCCCCCTTCCAAGCGACCACAGAGAGCGCTTTTTCTAAGAAGAAGAATTTTACGAATAGGAATATGAAGAATAATGATTCGAATTCTCAGACGAAGTACCATTATAATGGCAAGATGAAAACTGTTTACAGTAATGATGAGACAAATGCTATCAATACGCACGAAACTATTTAAAGGCTGCCGCCTCTGCCGCCGACCCCAAAAAGGACTCCCGCGCGGAATCCGCTGCATGTCTGTGTACGGTGGTCGCATTGGGACATCCATTCTTTGGCGTTGTGGCCACGTGTTATCGGAAGATACGGTGCCGAGGGCCGGCGCAGTCAGCCGTGTGCGGCGGTAGTGCTGACTTGGCATTGGGGTTTCCTCGGCGCCTCTGGGGCCTGCTGTGGGCCTCTCGGGGCGGAAGGCTCGGATTTTCGGTTCGTGTTCCCTCTGTGGGATTCCTTGTGGGGCGTCCTGGAGCTCTCTTGGGTTCCTTTGGCGTCTCTTGGGCCGTTTTGGTGCTCCCTTTGGCCGTTTGGGTTTCCAAAAGGCCAAAAGAGGGCCGCCAAAGGCCCCAAGATCGTCCGAAGACGGCCCGGGACGCCCCAAGTGGGCGTGTCTTCAGGTCCTCAGGCCACCCTCCTCAGCCTCAGTCCTCACTCTTGGGGAGTGTTGGAAGGGTCGCATCTCCTCGGCCCAAATCTCTTGGAGCCCCCCACGTTTGACGGGCCATGAGGGCGGCAAGAATCCCCAAAGCGGGACCAAGAAGGCCCCGAGTCGCTGAAAAAGCGCGCCAAGAACGCCCAAGAGGACTCCCGGCCCAGAAGGCGGGGAGGCTGGCGGGGCGTGGTGGGGGGTCCTGGCGGAGATTTTGCAGGGTGGGGGGTCCTTAACAACCTTTGCCCAGAGGCCTGGGGAGGCTGGCGGTGTCAGACGTGGTGGGGGCGTGGTGGGGGTTCCCGGCGGAGATTTTGCAGGGTGGGGGGTCTTTCAAAACCTATGCCCAGAGGCCTCGGGAGGCTCGCGGTGTCACACGTGGTGGGGGCGTGGTGGGGGTTCCCGGCGGAGATTTTGCAGGGTGGGGGGAGTCACAAGTGGTGGGGGCGTGGTGGGGGTCCCGGCGGAGATTTTTGCAGGTGGGGGCCCTGAAAAATTTATGCCAGAGGCTCGGGAGGCTGGCGGTGTCAGGCGTGGTGGGGGCGTGGTGGGGGGTCCCGGCGGAGATTCTGCAGGGTGGGGGGGGTGTAAAAACTTATGCCCAGAAGCCTCGGAAGGCTGGCAGTGTCAGACGTGGTGGGGGCGTGGCGGGGGTCCCGGCCGAGATTTTGCAGGGTGGGGGGTCCCTTAGGACCTATGCCCAGAGGCCTCCGGAGGCTGGCGGTGTCAGACGTGGTGGGCGCGTGGTGAGGGGTCCCCGGCGGAGATTGTGCAGGGTGGGGGGTCCTTACAAATTTTGCCCAGAGGCCTCGGGAGGCTGGCGGTGTTAGGCGTGGTGGGGGCGTGGTGGGGGGGTCCCGGCGGAAATTCTACAGCGTGGGAAGTTTCTAAAAACCTATGGCCCGAGGCCTCGGGAGGTTGGCGCTTTCATACGTGGTGGGAGGCTGGCGGTGTCAGACGTGGTGGGGGCGTGGTGAGGGGGCCCCGCGGACATTTTGCAGGGTGGGGGGTCTCTAAAATTCTTCTGCCCAGAGGCCTCGGGTTCAATCGTGGTGAGGGCGTGGTGGGTGGGGGTCCCTAAAAACCTATGCTCACAGGCCTCGGGGGGCTGGCGGCGTCGGACGTGGAGCGTGGTGGGGGGGTCCCAGCGGAGATTTTGCAGGGTGGGGGGTCGCTAAAAACCTTTACCCAGAGGCCTCGGGAGGCTGGCGGTGTCAGACGTGGTGGGGGCGTGGTGGGGGGGTCCCAGCGGAGATTTTCCAGGGGGGGTCCCTAAAAACCTTTATCCAGATGCCTCGGGGGGGGCTGCGGGTGTCAGGCGTGGTGGGGGGCGTGGTGGGGGGTGCCGGCGGAGATTTTGCAGGGTGGGGGTGCTGAACTACCTTTTCCCAGGCCTTCGGGAGGCTGGCGGTGTCAGACGTGGTGGGGCCGTGGTGGGGTGTCCCGGCGGTGATTTTGCAGGGTGGGGGGTCCTTAACAACCTTTGCCCAGAGGCCTCGGGAGGCTGGCGGTGTCAGACGTGGTGGGGGCGTGGTGGGGGGTCCTGGCGGTGATTTTGCAGGGTGGGGGGTGCCTAAAAACCTTTGCAGAGCAGGGCGGAGATTTTGCTGGGCCCAGAGGCTGGACGGTGTCAGACGTGGTGGGGGCATGGTGGGGTGGCGGAGGTTGCAGGGTGGGGGTGCTGAAAAAGAGGCCTCGGGGGGCCGGTGTCAGACGTGTGGGGGGTCCCGGCGGAGGTTTTGCAGGGTGGTCCCTAAAAATCTTTGCCCAGAGGCCTCGGGAGGCTGGCGGTGTCAGACGTGGTGGGGGCGTGGTGGGGGGTCCCAGCGGAGATTTTGCAGGGTGGGTTGTGCCTAAAAACGTTTGGTGCCCAGATGCCCAGAGGCCTCGGGAGGCTGGCGGTGTCAGACGTGGTGGGGGCGTGGTGGGGGGGGCGGAGATTTTGCAGGGTGGGGGGTCCCGGCAGAGAGATTTTGCAGGGTGGGGGGTGCCTAAAAACGTTTGCCCAGAGGCCTCGGGAGGCGGTGGCAGACGTGGTGGGGGCGTGGGGGCGTGTAGGGGGTTCTAGAAATTTGCAGGGTGGGGGGTTTTTAAAAACCTTTGCCCACAGGCCTCGGGAGGCTGGCGGTGTCAGACGTGGTGGGGGCGTGGTAGGGGGTTCTAGAAATTTGCAGGGTGGGGGGTTTTTAAAAACTTTTGCCCAGAGGCCTCGGGAGGCTGGCGGTGTCAGACGTGGTGGGGGCCTGGTGGGGTGTCCCGGCGGTGATTTTGCAGGGCTGGGGGTGCCTCAAAACGTTTGCCCAGAGGCCTCGGGAGGCTGGCGGTGTCAGACGTGGTGGGGGCGTGGTGGGGGGGGTGCCGGCGGAGATTTTGAAGGTTGGGGGGTGCCTAATTATTCTGACGGAAGGACCCCACATGATAATCTTGTTAGCTTGCATCCGTATCCTCCTGGCTATGGCAAACACCCTCCTCTCGCCCTCTCCTCTGCCCTCTTTTCTTCCTTATTATGTTTATCCCCCTCCCCCTTCCTCTACTCCTCCTCCTCCTCCTCCTCTTCCTCCTTCTCCACCTCCTCCTCATCATCGCCCTCCCCCCACCCCTTCCCCCCTCCTCATCTTCCTCCTGCCGCTTCTCTATGTGCACCTCCCTTTCCCCCTGGTCGGGGCAAGCAAGTCGATTTTCTTCGGCGCCGTCGCCGCCTCGGCCAGCACGCGCGCGTTCGCCGACGGCTAGATCGCGAAGCCTGTGGGGCGACCCCGCGGGCCATGCCTTTGGGACAATCCCGCGGGCCGCTGGGGCGCGAGGGCAGGCCGTCGGGACAACCCCGCGGGCCAGACCGTTGGGACAACCCCGCGGGCCCATCCCTGGAGGTCTTCGCTTTCTCATCGAACTCCTTGAGCGCCTTCCGCAAGGACGCTGGCGGCCCTCGCTCCAGGAGGTCCCTCCTCCTCTCCTTCCTACCTCCAATGGATACGTGCAGCCCGGAGGACATTACACGACCCACCCCTTCTGCGCCTCCTCCTCCTCCTCCTCCTCCTCTTCCACCTCCTGCTCCCCCGCCTCCTCCTCTTCATCATCATCATCATCATCATCGTCTTCATCGTTGTCATCATCATCATCATCATCACCATCGTCATCATCATCAGCAACATCATCATTATAAACATCATCATCGTGCTCGTCGTCATCATCATCATCATCATACTCATCATCATCAGCATCATCATCATCATCCCTCCGCGCCCTAGTGGATACGTACCGAAGCACGACCCGAAGGAAGCACGCCTCCTCATCCTTTTCCTTTTCCTCCTCATCCTCCTCTTCCTTCTCCTCCTCCTCCTCTTCCTCCTCTTCCTCCTCCTTCTCTTCCTCCTCCTCCTCATCATCATCATCATCCCATCATCGTATTCCCTCCGCGTCCCAGTGGATACGTGCAGAAGCACGACCCAAAGGAAACACGCCTCCTCCTCCTCCTCCTCCTCCTCCTCCTCCTCCTCCTTTTCCTCCTCCTCCTCCTTCTCCTCCTCTTCCTCCTCCTGTGCCCGATTCGGCCGCCGATGGGTTACCACCGGCGGCCCGGGGACAAGGGGTTACCCCTGCCCCCGATTCGGCCGAGGATGGGTTACCACCCCCGGCCCGTGCGCAAGGGGCTACCCCTGCGCCCGATTCGGCCGCCGATGGGTTACCACCGGCGGCCCGGAGACAAGGGGTTGCCCCTGTTCCGATTCGGCCGAGGATGGGTTACCACCCCCGGCCCGGACGCAAGGGGCTACCCCTGCGCCCGATTCGGCCGCCGATGGGTTTCCACCGGCGGCCCGCAGACAAGAGGTTAGTTACCCTTGCCCCCGATTCGGCCGAGGATGGGTTACCACCCCCGGCCCGGACACAAGGGGCTACCCCTGCGCCCGGCCGCTGTGTCGTCGTCGTCGTCGTCAGCTCCTCAGTCTCCCTTTCGGGCACGCAGGCCCATGACAACAACAACTTTGCCGACGACAAGCTCAGACGAGGCTACCCGCACTTCTGTGTCACCCTTTTTCGGGCACGCAAGCTCAGAAGGGACGACGGTTACAAGAATTCGATGACCCGCTCGCATTGCCAACATGAAGTGCGGGACCCATAGGGAGGGGGCTTCCGCTTGAGACTTCCTTACAATTCACTCACAGACGAGGCTCCCCTCCAAATTCAAGCTTGGGGAACCCAAAAGGGACGACAGTTACAGGAATTGGATGATCCGCTCGGATTACCAACGTGAAGTGCGAGACCCATAGGGAGGGGGTTCCCGCCTGACACTTCCTCACAATTCACTGACAGACGATGTTCCCGCTTGATACTTCCTCCAATTTCAGGCCTGAGGAAGCCAAAAATTACGACAGTTACAGGAATTGGATGATCCGCTCGGATTACCAACTTGAAGTGCGGGACCCATAGGGAGGGGGCTCCCGCCTGAGACTTCCTCACAATTCACTCACAGACGAGGCTCCCGCTTGATACTTCCTCCAAATTCAGGCCTGAGGAGCCCGAACATGACGACGGTTACAGGAATTTGATGATCCGCTCGGATTACCAACATGAAGTGCGACACCCATAGGGAGGGGGCTCCCGTCTGATACTTCCTCACGATTCACTCACAGTCGAGGCTCCCGCTTGATGCATCCTCCAAATTTTTAAGCTAGAGAGTGATGATGACGAAACCATGACATGAGCGAAGGATGAATGAGTGAGTGAGTGAGTGAGTGAGTGATGATGAAGAAGATGATGATGATGATTATGAGGATGAGTGGGTGTGTAATTGATCGAGTGATGATGATGCTGATGATGCTGGTGGTCAATATGGTGTGTGATTGAATGTGATGGTGATTGTGCTGATGATGATGGTGATGATGAGTGATGGTGATGATGATGATCAGTGATCGAATGATGATGAGTGATGATGGTTGTGATGATGGTGGTGGTGATGATGATGAAAATGATGATGATAATGGTGATCATGCGAATGATGATGATGATGGTGATGATGATGATGATGCTGATGCTGATGATGATGATGATCATGATGATGTTGTTGTTGATGATGATGATGATGATGGTGATGATGATGATTAGTGATGGGTGGGTGATGATGCGGGTGTGTTCTGGTTCTGGTTTTTGCGCGGGGTGTCCAGAGAAAACAAGAACCCCACTTTGGACGTGGGGAAAAACGTTTGCCCAGAGGCCTCGGGGGGCTGGCGGTGTCAGACGTGGTGGGGGCGTGGGGGGGGTCCGGGCGGAAATTTTGCAGGGTGGGGGTCCCTTAAAACCTTTGTCCGCTGGCGTGCCAAATTTTGCAGGGTGGGGGTCCTTAAAACCTTTGCCCAGAGGCCTCGGGAGGCTGGCGGTGCCAGACGTGGTGGGGGCGTGGTGGGGGGTCCTGGCGGAGATTTTGCAGGGTGGGGGGGGTCCTTAAAAAACCTTTGCCCAGAACCTGGGGAGGCTGGCGGTGTGAGACGTGGTGGGGGCGTGGTGGGGGGTGCCGGCGGAGATTTTGCAGGGTGGGGGTCCCTTAAAACCTTTGGCCAGAGGCCTCGGGATGTTGGCGGTGTCAGACGTGGTGGGGCGTGGTGGGGGGTCCCGGCAGAGATTTTGCAGGGTGGGGGGTCCCTAAGCCCAGAGGCCTCGGAAGGATGGCGGTGTGAGACGTGGTGGGGGCGTGGTGGGGGGTCCCGCCAGAGATTTTGCAGGGTGGGGGGATCCTAGAAACCTGTGACCAGAGGCCTCGGGAGGCTGGCGGTGTCAGACGTTGTGGGGGCGTGGTGGGGGGTCCCGGCGGAGATTTTGCAGGGGGGGGTCCTTAACAACCTTTGCCCAGAGGCCTGGGGAGGCTGGCGTGTCAGACGTGGCGGGGGCGTGGTGGGGAGTCCTGGCGGAGATTTTGCAGGGTGGGGGGTCCTTAACAACCTTTGCCCAAAGGCCTCGGGAGGCTGGCGGTGTCAGACGTTGTGGGAGCGTGGCGGGGGGTCCGGGCGGAGATTTTGCAGGGTGTGGGGTGCTTAACTACCTTTGCCCAGAGGCCTCGGGAGGCTGGCGGTGTGGACGTGGTGGGGGCGTGGGGTCCGGCGGAGATTTTGCAACTACCTTTGCCCAGAGGCCTCGGGAGGCTGGCGGTGTGAGACGTGGTGGGGGCGTGGTGGGGGGTCCCGGCGGAGATTTTGCAGGGTGGGGGGTGCCTAAAAACGTTTGCCCAGAGGCCTCGGGAGGCTGGCGGTGTGAGACGTGGTGGGGGCGTGGTGGGGGGGGGTCCCGGCGGAGATTTTGCAGGGTGGGGGGTCCCTAAATCTCCGACGTAGAGTTCGTCAATATCTGGAGGATGAGAGCACAGTGAACAAGTGCGCACTGGAACCCCGCACGCCTCGGGGGTCGATGGATATATGTATATATAGAGAGAGAGAGAGAGAGAGAGAGGGATGGTCAGTTGGTTGCTAAAAAGTACAAATGATGTCGCACACGCCTCTGGGGTCGGCGGATTAGGATGAATAGTATTATGACGAAGAAGAAGAAACATAACAAGAAAACGAAAAAGAGGAGGAGGAGGAGGAGGAGGAAGAGTAAGGAGGAGGAGGAGGAGGAGGAGGAGGAGGAGGAGGGGGAGGAGGAGGAGGAGGGATGAGGGAAAGCCCGCTGCAGGTGGTGGCGCGCGGACGCCAGCGCCGAGGCCCCGGGCTGGCCGAATCCCCGACGCCGCGCGCCTGGCGGGAGGAGGGCCTCCTGCGGGTCTCGCCGCGGCCCCAACCGTGTCGATGGGCGTGGGGGCGGCCCCGCGCTCGTCGGCATCACGGGGAGGAGGAGGAGGAGGAGGAGGAGGAGGAGGAGGAGGAGGAGGAGGAGGAGGTCCTGGGAGCCACTTGTGGCCTTTCCTCAGGCCGTCTTGGGGCGCTTGAGTGCCGTCTTGGGCGCCGCTGGGGCCGTCTTGGAGCTCTCGTGGACCGTGTGGAGGGAAACTTGGGAAAGTTTTGGGCCGTCTTGGAGCGGTTTTGGGTGCCTCGCGGGTGTTCGCCCGCGCCGCGACGGCCGAAGAGGCGTGTGTGCGAAAAGTGGGCGATTCCCATCGGACTTCGACGATTTCGGCTTCTTGGGGGCTCCCTGGGAAGCTCCTTGGAGGCCTCTTGGGGAGTCTTCGCGGCTTCTTGGGCGTCTTGGATCGATCATTCGGCGACGTGGGGGTGTGTTGGGAGGCTTGGCGAGTTGTCTTGGAGCTACGGGCGGGGCCTGCGGGGCCGGGGCCGCCCCTGATGAGTTCGGGGGTGGGTCGGATCCGACGAGGGGGGGGGGGGGGGGGGGGGGGGCAAATTGCCGGTTTGGGGCCCCGGGGGGGGGCTTATGGGGGGGGGGGGGGAAAATCTCACGCGCCTCGAGGCCCGCAAGGGGTCGGCGTACTTATTTGCTTGTACATGTGTGTATATGCACATGTAAATATATACGTGTGTGTATATATGTGTGTATATATATATACACATACATGTGTACACTTTCCTCTGACAGGCGGTGGATCGCCGTGGGCGTCTTTGACGAGCAAACGAAGATGCTTACAGGGGTAGCGCGTCTTCAGCTACGAATTGCATACGTGCCCCCTTTCTGGTCCACGGAAATGCCCCCCGCAGACGCGAGGAGAGAACGACGCGCCTGACGGGAGCAAGCAGTCCAGAGCAAGAGCGAAATAGGTCGCGCACATCCAGAGCGCTTCAATATGCTCCTGCCCGCGCGTGGCCCTTTGTAAACGCCGCGTTCACGCGGGTGCGCGAGATTTTGGCGCTAGGCACAGCCGGCGGTGGCGGACCGCTTCGCCGTCGCACAATTATCAGATATCCAAAGATCAGAATGCTGACCGGGGGCTATTGGAATCCGTGCCAGCGCTTCGCACCAAAGTCGGTCGCCTAACATGCCAACATTCTCATTTCTGTTATTTTCACGACGATGGCGCGCAACGTCGCAGCCCCAATTCGGCGGAGGACAGGGGGGGGAGTAGACCAACAAAAATGAACTTCTAGCCGTGCCGACGTTCCCTCGAGCGTAAACGCCTGCGCGCTTCTGTCGGTGCCAGCAGAGTTTCAGATGAGACGTGAAGCGCACAAAGAACCGCGCAGATGCCTCCAAGAAAAATCAATATGTCCCCATAGAGGCTCCACATATCAAATCAGAAGACCTGCGAGATGCCGTCCACGAGACCAAACAACTTTTCAAATAGCCCAACAAGAGCGCCCCTCAAGGCATCCAAAGAGACTTCCAGCATGGTTTTGCCGAGCTCTTTCGGCGCCATTTGGGCATCCTCCCGTAGGATGCCCTGGGTCCTCCTCGCGGCTGTCTTGCGCGCCTTCCTGGGCCCTTCCTGAGCCCAGGAAGGCGCGCAAGGCAGCCTGGAAAGAAGAGTGGGCCTCGATGCAGCATGGTCGTTTTAAGTGGCGTCATCGGCAGCCAAACTCATACACCCCACTTCATCGTTCAACGCCTCTCTGGTCCCAGGGCGGATCCAGAAAGGCGCCAGGCGCATCGAAGAAGCCCCAAGGCTCCTGTAGCCAGGACCTTCACATCGAATTACCGAATATGTTACCACCAACGTAGAGAAGGCACCCGAATCGCCCGTGCAATCCTCAAGGGCAGATTGTGATGCGAATCCCTTGGGCGCAGTTAGAACCTAAGCGCGCGCGATGCGCGCGCGTGGTTCTAGTATATGTTTTATATGTTTTATATGTTTTATATGTATTGTATGTATGTATGTATGTATGTATGTATGTATGTATGTATGTATGTATGTTTGCATGCATGTATGCATGCATGCATGCATGCATGCATGCATGCATGCATGCATGTACATATACTACGAAGCATCGAGTGCACCACATATATTGCACTACATCGAGTGCCCAACGTAGACTGTAAACATATTATCTAGCTAGAAATATTTGCTGGCTAGCATGGTGCAGTCCATATGGTGCAGATGACTTTCACATGCGAGTTGACACATCCCGTACTCTTGCAAATATCCTACCCGCCCACTCGCAACTTGGTTTGCAAAACCCATGCGGTGGCGATTGCGATGGGTGTTTGGCGTTCGCTGGTCCACCTCTGCGGCTGCGCCAACCCAAGCACGCGCGCGCAGCGGCCAGCTAATTTGGCACGACCGACGCGGCCGCGGTGGCGCTGACCGCTTGGCGCATCCCAGCTGGCACTTCACTGCGAGTCGGCGAGTTGGGCGGGCGCGGTATCATGGCAACGTCGACAATGGTAGACACGATGATGACAGCAGCGATGTTGGTGACGATGTCGATAATGATGGCGGCGCGGCCAGTGCGGGCGCCGATGTTGATCACGCCGGCGACGAAAACGGCGTCCTCGCGTCGGTGGTGATAGTTCGACGTGCGCGCGCGGCCGGCGCGCGAAAGAGGCCCACATGGTTTTACGTGACACGGATCGTGCCCCCCCCCCCAGCACGCGCGAAAGGGCGTGCGAATGACGTCGGCTTGCTGCGCCAAAGGCCCGTTTGGCCGAATTCCATGAACATGTTGAGAAACCCGCGGCTTTTTTTTCCGAATTCGCAAGAGCGCGAGCGCAGTTTTTTGTTTGTTGTTCTTTGTTGCTTTGAGTTGTTTTGTGTCGTTGTTGTCTTTTCCTTTAAAAAAGGTTGAAAACTGGTGCTGCGAAGCCATATGTATTTCATGTGTTTGTTGGGGCTCTCGGTTGTGGAATCGCTGCGAAGCCGAAGGTTTTCGACGGATTTCAGCGCGCGCGCGACGACGCGCGTGCGCGCACTTCGTTCCAAGTGCAAGTGCGCAAGTGCGTTCGAACGATTTCGATATGCGCGCGCGAAGCCCGTTTGGTAGCATGTTATGAACATGATGAAAACCAGGTTTTCTCAAGAATTCGCAAGGGCGCGCGCAATTTTTTGATAAGAAAATCAGTTTGCGAGGCCTTGTGTGTAGATATATGGATGTTGGAGTCAACTTTGAAGTCCTTACGACATCGAACGTTTTAGAAGGATTTCGGTATGCGCGCGCGACGACGCGCACGTATGCACTTCGTCATATATGTTGCAACGGATTCTTGGAAACCTATGATGGTTGATAAACGAGTGCACGTACATAGTATT
Source organism: Prorocentrum cordatum (assembly GCA_963575745.1). Taxonomy (NCBI): domain Eukaryota; class Dinophyceae; order Prorocentrales; family Prorocentraceae; genus Prorocentrum; species Prorocentrum cordatum. The sequence continues at coordinate 117,653 of CAUYUJ010019543.1, read as the reverse complement.
TATTGCAGAGGATGGCGGGGGGCGGGAACTGGCTCGGTTGGGATGGTGCGAGTTCATATTTGGGATGGACGATGGGGCAGATTCGTATCTCAACTACAATACGAAAAGGGGGAACGATCATCCCTGGAGCGGGGGTAGAGTGCATTCTCTTTTTAAGCGGAGAGTCTATGCAGTGTACTTTGCGTTGTGCAATTTAGGTGGCGACAGGGCGGCGACGACGACAACATAGCCGCCAGACCGAACGTCAGGCCCACATGACGGGCGGCGACGAGGCGACGACCAGCGGTCAGGCCCAGTTCCTTAGAACTTAGAGTAAGAACCCGTCAGTGCAAGCACTGCTCGGGAAATCTATGTATAATGTGTGTGTATATACAGACAGCGTGTTCTCGGACAACGTGTGCTGGGTTCGCATGGGCTGAGCATGAATTCAGAGGGATAGTGCACAGCAGAGGCCCATCTCTGTGAACCGCCGGATTTGGCCTTCTTGGTAATCCGGCGGCGGTAGACGTCAACCATTGCAATCGGCGTCGGTGATCATCATCATCATCATCATCATCATCATCATCATCATCATCATCATCATCACCATCGTCATGGGTCGTTGTGCTGTCTCGAGTCGCGTCCTGACCCGCCGGCCAGGGCTGGGAGGCTGCGCCTTAGTTCAGCTGCAGTCGAGTGGCTGCGGGATGACGGCTGCGCGGACTGCCCTCTTTACATCCGCCCTGTGCCTCGCCGTAGGCACGGGGCATTGTGAAACCTTCCGTTTCATCGACGCCCCTGTGCCGGCAGGCAGGGCGCTCCAGGCGCTGTACCGGTTCTACGTCTACGCGAGCAACGACGAGAGAGTCGAGGACGGAGATCAGCCCTACGTAGAGTTCAACAGCGTTGTCGAGGTGCCACTGACGGGTCTGCCACCCGAGTACAGTGGACTCAAGGTCGGGGATACGGTCCCTGACCACAGTATCCAGCTAAGCATCATCCCCTACTCGGATTTCTGGACCGTGGTCGATCCGAAACAGTTCTGCAGCGCGCAGAACACGTTGTTGCTGAAGTCGGCGCCGGAAATGAACGTGTACTCCACCACGTTGCTCGTCAGGGTGGCGGCGAATGCATTGCCCGGTGCAGACCCCGTGGCCCCGCAGTTGGGAGACTCCGTGCGCTTCAACATCACGCGCAGCAACGTGTACGCGCTGGTGATCTCCAACTGCGGAAACATCCAAGACTCCAAGCTTTGGGGGGGAGTCACGGCTGCGAACGCATTCGGGTACTTGCCTGGCGATCAATATTACAAGATGCATTTCTACGGTCTGTTGTCGATCTTCTACCTCCTTATCGCTGTCTTGTGGCTCCTGATGGTGTGCTCTTGGCGGATGAAGGGAGAACATCTACATCACCTGCATCACTGCATTACGTTCGTGTTGTTCTTGGGTGTCATCGAATCGTTCTTTTCTTGGTATCGAAGACGCCTACGGCGAGCCACCGCCGCTCCCTGCCTTTTGCAAATGCCTATGTGATCAAACGTTGGGCCAAAGTGTGTCCAAACTATTGGACTAGATGTTCCCCCCAGCGTTTGTGGAAACTGTTTGGCGGGGAGCGCTGTGGGGTAAAGGAAAAGGAAAGAGAGATAATGAGAGAACGAGAGAAAGAGAGAGAGAGAGACTCACCAGCAGAGAGAGAGAGAGAGAAAGAGACACAAATAGAGAGAGAGAGAGAGAGAGAGAAAGAGAGAAACAGAGAGAGAGAGAGAGAGACACATAGACAGACAGACAGGCAGACAGACAGACAAACGGACAGAGACAGACAGACAGACAGACAGACAGACAGACAGACAGACACAGACATAGACACAGACAGAGACAGACAGAGACAGACAGAGACAGACAGAGACAGAGACAGAGACAGAGACAGAGACAGAGACAGAGACAGAGACAGAGACAGACAGACAGACAGACAGACAGAGATATATATAGAGAGAGAGAGAGAGAGAGAGTGAGAGAGAGAGAGAGAGAGGGAAGGAGGGAACATGAGGAGGAGGCGAGGGAAGAGGCGAGGGAGGAGGAGGAGGATCAGTGTAAACCCAAGACTCATCAACGATGTTGGAGTAAACCCTCCCTCCAAGCTCCTTCTTCATAGGCCCCATACAATGACTGTGCGATCGGGAAGACGGTATTCTGTACCACGTGCGTCTTCCCCGAACCGTCCTGGCCCAGCCGGAACAACTGCGTGATTTTCCTTTCGCTCCAGGGCTTTTCTTGCACGCCGTCCTCCCAGGCGTCGCAGGCCTTGGCGACCCGGGTGGCGCAACGTGTCCGGCCCCGCGCGAGGCTCTGGCCTTCCGGCAGTGCAGCGACGAGGGCGGCGATGTACGCGCTGGGCGTGGAAAGCTTCCTGCCTCCGAAGCTGGCCTCCGCGGGGGCGCCGCCAAGGCCGCCCGCGCCCTCGCCCGCGCCGTCGCCAGCGCCCCTCGCCATCCTCGTCACGACTGCCCCGGAGGCGGTCGTTGCGCGGGGTCGCGACGGAGTGCCGCGCCTCCCGCGTCGCCATCACCAGCGGACGCGGTGCCCGGCCCCGGGCGCAGGGGCAGCCGCGGCCTCCGCCTGCTCGGGCGCGCCCGTGCCCTCGCGGGCCGCCTCGGACGTGCACGGGGGCGCGGGGAATTCCTTGGCCAGCTTCGCGAGGCGCTTGCGGCGCGCGAAGCGCAGCACGTCCGCCACGTCCGGCTCCAAGGCGACGCCCCGCGTCGGGACCGGCGGGGGGTGCGCTCGGACCACCGAGGGAGGCGCGGCGCGACCTGGTGCTCCACGCCCTCGCCCGGCTCGGCTTGAGTCGGGCGTGGTCCTCTCGAGTTCAGTCGGGCATGTCCCTCTACAGGATGAATATTGAAAATCGTCGGGAAATACAATTGTGGCGATGTTTCATGCCATGTTCAAAGAAACGCAAAATAACCTTTTGGACATAATTTTCTAGATACTGGCTAGGCGAACGCACGACGCATCCAGTTGGAAAACACGATGCGCCCGGCGGCGCCATCATCATTTGTTTCGCCACACTTGGTCGCGGCAGCGCGCGTTGTCGCGTTTTAGCAGAGACGCGCGTCTATGGCGATGTGGCTTGTGCAACGTGCACAATGAGGGTCGACCGCGCGCTACCATCATGGACTGGGCGGCGCGTCGCTGCGATTAGATTTGCGCGCGGCGCGAGCAATTCGACGAATGCCCTTTGGTCAGCCGACAGTGGCCCTGCAGATTTGGATCCCTGTTTCTATTTCCATTTTGTTACGCGCGTCCGCAAAATCCGCCCGATCAGTCTTCGTGGCCGCTGGCATTCAAGTTCTCGCTGAAAAGCCCCAGCCCCCCCCCTCTTTACCACCTCGCTCCTGCGCGCCACCCTCGTGCATCCTTCCCGCCCTTCTCCCTCTCAATGAGGGTGGTGCGCATTGAACGGCGCTTCCCGCGTTCGGCTACTGGGTTTCTTTCGGCAATCGCGCGGGTCATATTGCGCGAGGGACAATCTTGACCGGGAAAGGCATGAACCCGTTGATGCCATCATCGAATAGATGCGAGTGGATTAGGAGTTGAGATGTGGCACGGTAGGAGTGGACTGGAGGGTGTCCGTGGGTCAGGTTGACTGCACTTGGGCGCAGGATAAGGTTGGTGCCGGTTCCGAGTAGGGCAGAGTTGGAGTCGGCGTAGAAATGTCAGATGGACAGTTACCAGTTTTTCTCTATGAGAGAGGGAGGCTTGCATGTGCCGTCGTAGTGGGGGTAGATTAGATAAGGGTGCACTTAGGCGTGTGGTGAAACAAAGCACGATTAGGCCTTCATGTACAATTTCGCATGTAAAGTAACAAGCGCAGAAACATGATCTGTGCCCATCGGGTCGGTAAGGTGGTCGCTCGGATCGCGCGGAGCCGAGTATGGGGCGCGTTCGACCAGGGCAGAGCAATGCGCCTTTTTTGCTGCATACGTGCGCACGTTGATTTACACATACACTCAACGGCGGTAATCGGCGGGCACAGTGCGCGCGTAGCTAAGCAGAGCCGGGAGCCTGCGGGGCGCCCCAAGCGTCGCCGGCACCTTCGGGGCACCCAGAGCGCAGACAGGTGTCGTCGCCAGCGCAGCAGCAGCAGCTCGGACGCCCGGAGCGACTGTCCGTCATGCCCCGAGAGATAACAACATATTTGCGCAGGATTCTGCGCGCTCGCCGACCGCGCGAAATACCCCGCTGGAGGATTTCAAGCACAACGCGCGCGCAACATAATTGCCCCAACAATACATCCCGCACACTTCACATACTCAGAAAATACCCCCGTAGATTTCCAATCTGCACAAATATTCAAAACATGCTCCCGATGATTTCGCGCGTTCAAAAATTATTCCAAACATATACCAAATCTACCCAACAATATTCCATACATGCCCCAGCGCCATTTGCGAAGCATGCATTGTCGGATGTTTGCGCCGGCGCCTCCATGGCGCGTTCCGCGTTTCAGAGGCGGCTCGAAAACCCGCGGCGGCGACCTCGTCGTCGTCGTCGTCGTCGTCGTCGTCGTCGTTATTCACCTCTTCTTCCTCCTCCTCCCCCTCCTCCTCCTCCTCCATCCTCCTCCTCCTCCTCCTTCTCCTCCTCCTCCCTCCTCCTCCTCCTCCTCCTCCTCCTCTCCTCCTCCCTCCTCCTCCCCCTTCCTCCTCCTCCTCCTCTTCCTCCTCCCCCTCCTCCTCCTCCTTCTCCTCCTCCTCCTCCTCCTCGTCGTCGTCGTCCTCCTCCTCCTCCTCCTCCTCCTCCTCCCTTCTCCTCCTTCTCCTCCTCCTCCTCCTTCTCCTCCTCCTCCTCCTCCTCCTCCTCCTCCTCCTCCTGCTCCCTCCTCTTGCCCGTGGGTCAGCTCAGAAGTTCCTGCGATCTAAACCTTTTCCAAACGTTCCTTGAGGCCTCCCTCAAGATGCATTGAAATCTTCCAGTTTGAAAAGCGTCTCCCAGGGGCCCTCATGTTTCCCGCAGGGGTTCCGAAGTTTCTCTGAGAAGCTCTTGGGGCTGTCCAAGGGGTTCCAGGGGCTGTCCAGGGGGCTCCGGGGCCTCTCCCAAAGGTTGCGGCGCCTCCCCCAGATGTTTTGGGCCACTCGGGCGTTGTAATATTAGAAGGAAGGCATGGGCAGGGCGATTGCGAAGGCGATGTGCCGTCCGGACTAGAGATTTTGAAGTGCCTCGGAAGAGGTATTGTCAAGGCCTCTTCGGGCGAGAGATCTGGGTAAGGGAATCTCGCCCCCCCCCTGTGCGAGAAAAGATCCCCCATGAGGGGTAGTTATTATGATAGTTTGCATATGGAACCATGGAAACATGGAATATTCGGGTAAATGATTGTTGTTGTCGTTGTCGTCCATCGTCGTCATCGTCGTCCGTCGTCGTCGTGGTGGTCGTCGCGGTCGTCGTCGTCGCCGCCGCCGCCGTCGTCGCCGTCGTCGTCGTCGTCGTCGTCGTCGTCGTCGTCGTCGTCGTCGTCGTCGTCGTTCGTGTCGTCGATCGTGTTGTCGTCGTCGTCGTCGTCGCTCGTGTCGTCGTCGTCGTCGTCGTCGTCGTCGTCCGCCTTGGAGCCACGTGCCGAGTAGATTGACTGTTTCGCCTCAACGACGTTACCACGTCGAATGCAATAGAGTAGGTTATTTCTCGTTGTGCGCTTTGGTAGCGTTGCGCGCGAAGTGGTATTGCATTTTGTTCGCCGGCCTGTTCTTGCCCCGTTGCGAATGGAGTGGCGGTGTATTTGTTCCCGCCCCGAGGCTTTGCGACGTGGCGAATACAATCGGATATTTGGTTTCGCCCCCCAGACGTTGCCACGCGGCAAATAGAGTGGGATTGTACATGCTCGGCCCGCGCGGCATTGCCACGTGATGATTTGAGTGGATGTATGTTTCTTGCTCGCTCCCTATGTTCTTATAACATGGCGAAAGCAGTGGGATTGTATGTTTGTGTGCCCCTCAGGCCCTGCCGCGAGGCGTTGCCATGTGGCGACCGGAGTGGAGTAGCATGTGTTCGGGCCCGCTTCGTTATCGTCGTCCGTCGTTGTCGCAGTCGTCATGGTCATCGTCGTCGTCGCCGCCACCGCCGCCGCCGCCGTCGCCGTCGTCATCGTCGTCGCCGCTGTCGCTTTTGTCGTTGCTCTCTCGTGTCGTCGCCCGTGTCGTCGCTCGCGTCGTCGTCGTCGTCGTCTTCGTCGCTCGTGTCGTCGGTCGTGTCCTCGTCGTCGTCGTCGTCATCGTCCGCGTCGGAGCCACGTGCCGAGTAGATGTTGGTGTTCGCCTCCGCGCCGTTGTCACGTCGAACGCAATCGAGTAGTCAATGTTCGTTGTGCGGTTCTGCCACGTGGCTCGCAAAGCTGTGTTGTATGTTGTTTGCTGGCCTGTGTTTGCCCCGTCGCGAATGGAGTGGCGGTGTATCTGTTCCCGCCCAGGGGCGTTGCCACATGGCGAATCGAATGGAATATTTGTTTCCTACCCCCAGACGATGCCGCGCGGCGAGTAGAGTGGGATTATCTATGTTCGTCCCGCGCGACATTACTACATGATGAGTTGAGTGGAAGTATGCTTCCTGTTCGCTATCTATGTCGTTCAACGTGGCGAGAGGAGTGGGATTGTATGTCTGTTTGCCCCTCAGGCCTTGCCGCGAGGCGTTGCCATGTGGCGAATAGAGTGGAGTAGCATGTGCTCCTGGCCCGCTTCGCTGCCACGTGCCAAGGCGCTGCCACGTGGCGGGCACAGTGGAGCAGTATATGTTCCCCCCTCCGAGCGTTGCCAAGTGGCAAGGAGGGTGGACCAACATTTGTGTCGCTTCCCAGCGTTGCCATGTGGCGCGCGCGCGCGGGCGCGCGCGCGCGGGCGGGCGGTTGGACGGGCGGGCTGGCTGGCAGGCGGGCGGGCGGCGGCGGTCGCGGCGGCGGCGGCGGCCGCCGCGTCGTCGTCGACGTCGTCGTAGTCGTCGTCGTCGTCTTCGTTGTCGTGGCCATTGTAGTTGCCATTGTCGTCGTCTTCGTCGTCATCGTCGCCCGTTGGCGTCATCGTCCCCCGTCGTCGACGTCATCGTCGTCGTAGTCGTCGTCGTCGTCGTCGTCGTCGTTCGTGTCGTCGGCGTCGTGGTCGTCGTCGTGGTCGTCGTCGTGGTCGTCGTCGTCGTCATCGTCCGCGTCGGAGCCACGTGCCGAGTAGATGTTGGTGTTTGCCTCCGCGCCGTTGTCACGTCGAATGCAGCAGATCGGCGGCGAGTCCCGAGGGAAGTGAGAAGGAGAAGGCCTTTTTCAGAAGGCTCGGAAGTCCCCCCACTTTCTGACAAGTTTGTCAGCCTTCCCCGAAGACACAGAAGACCTCTCAAGAGGCGCGATGCTTCCGAGAAGTTCCGCCTTGCAAGCGGCCCGACCTCCGTCCGTGAAGCTCCTGCACTGCTGAGACGGCTGTGCGCGGCGCTCGGGCGAGAGCCGCCTTCGGAGAGCGGAGCACCCTCCACCCCGTGAGGGTCTTGCAGTTTTTCTCTTGCGAGAGAGCCAGCAGTGACGAGGAAGTCTCCCGCGAGCCGCCCCGCCCGCCCTGCCGACACGCCTCGGGGTTGCCACGGGGAGGAGCTGCGTATGAGGAAGGAGAAGGGAGGGGGAGGGAGAGGAGGCCTCTTGGGACATTCTGGGGCCTCCTGAGTGCTTCCTGGGAGTCGGCCTCTGCTCTGAAGGCCTCTCATGTGTCTCCCGGGGCCTCTCGGGGTGGCTCTTGGGGGCTTGGGGTATTTTGAGGGGGCACCGTTTGGGGCGTAAGTATGGGGGTTCTTCGGGGTCGGTTGGCTGTCTCGGGGGCCATCTTTTGAGGAAGGTTTCGACATGTCAGTTCGGGGCTGCTTCGTGGACCCGGGACTCCAGTGGGGTCCTCTTGGGCCTCCCTCTTAGGTGTCTTTGGGCCCGCTTGGCCCGTCTTGAGGTCCTCTAGGGGCCTCTCGGGCCATCTCGGAGCGACCTCCGGGGCCTCCTTGGGCAGCCTTGGAGCGTTGGAAGCTCGACAAGGCGAGACCGATCAAGTCATTGTGCCCTCTGGGGTCATTGTGGGGTCCTCCCGAGGCGTCTTGGGGTATCGTGGGCGGCTTGGGAGCGCTCCTGGGCCGACCCGGGGACCTCTTGGACCACCTGGAGGGCCTCTCGGCCCGGCGTGGCGCCTCTTGGCCTCTGGGAGTGCCTGTCGCACCGTGGCGGATTTTATGTACGATTGGAATTTCTCGTCGAAGCGCCCAGAGATACTGTTTCTCCTCAACATGTGCGTCACCGTCACGAAGCCCGTGTTTTCATACGTGCTGGTTCTGATTACAGGGCTGGGCTGGGGCCTCACGAGACCCGACCTCGAGGACAGAGCGACAAGGAAAATCCAGGTCCTTGTGTTTTTGTACTGCTTCATCCACCTGCTGTGGGAGTTCCTTTCCTTCTACCGGCACGCGTATGATATCTCGAACAAGATGTTGGCGGCGGTCTACATGCCCGCGCTCTTGGTTAACCTAATCCTCTTTCTGTGGATGCTGGGCGCGCTGGGCAAGACGTCGGAGGAGCTCGAGGGAGAGAAACGGTCACTGCTGAAGAGGATGCGCGCCATGATGATCCTTGGGCTGTGTGTGTCATTGCCAGCCTTGGCGATGCAGTTGCTGGATCTTGCGGGTGCCATCACAGAGGATCTGCTCCCGAGTCGAACAGCTTTTAAGTGGCATTACCAGTGGTTTGTCTTCGACGGTTCCAGTCAGATCATCTTCGCCGTTGTTTTCATTGGGGTCCTCTGCCAGTGGGCTCCACATAACGACACGAGGAAGTACCTCTATGCCGAGCAGGTCAACCAAGAGGACGACGATGATGTCGCTAAGGAGGGAGCGGACGTCGCTGAAGACGCGCCGCCTGACGCGTTCGCGATCGGGGGCCACAGCGAAGACGAGGCCGACGACCTCGAGGTGGATGTTGAGGGGCGGGGCGACGACAGGAAGGCGGGGACTGCGGTGCGGCCAGGGCCGCAGCCTGATCTTCTCGGTGCGGCCGCTGCCTGAGGGCATCGGCGGCCTGCTGCTGTACCCCGGGGGAAGCGACAGGGGACTGGCCCCAGGGAGGAAGCATCGACCCCCAATCGCCCGTCCCTTGCCGATTGAGGCCTGGGCCCCCCTTCCCCGCTCAGGAACGTGCGATTCTGCCATCGGGGGCACATCGCCGATCTATCGGCGATGTATCGCCCATTCCAAGTCAATGCTTCCTCCCCGAGCCAGAGCGAGCCCCCCCATCGCTCCCCCTCAGTGTCCCAGCGGTCCAGCGATGAAGGCCAGAATTGAGGGCGGAATCCTGGGCGAACGTGAGCAATTCACCGGGACATAAGGCCGAGCAGGCCTTGGAGGCATCATGCCGTGGCCGCCTTTCTTAGAGCTATGCACTTCGGTTCGTCTTCTCCTTCGCGCCTCATCCTGCATACTTTCTTTCGGTCGCCTCGTCGCTGAGCCATATTATTGTCTATGCAGGTCTTGTTCTGCAGTCGAAGCTTCTTCATTGCACCCTAGGCGTGGCCACCTAGTGAGGTACGTGAGGCGGTGCTCGAAGTACACATAGCCGGCGCGCTACACCCCAGGTAAAACACTGCATCTTCATTATCGTCATCTTCGTCCTCATCGCCGTCGCCATCGTCATCGTTAGCAGCGCCATCATTATCACGAGCACCGCCGCCATCACCACCACTAACCCTGCAACCGTCTGGAGTCTGCAGAGAGGGCGCCTGCAGAAGCGCGGCCTTGCCTGGAGAGCCCCAGGATCCACGAGCACAGCGCGCAGGGTGGCGGTGAACGTGGCTCTGGATCGCGGGGACAGGGGCAGGGAAGCATGCACACGGCCGCGTGCTCCAAGCTTTGGGGTAAGCTCCAGCAGGGAGTGAGCATGTCCGCCAGCTGCGCGTCGACGGGGAAGCCGCAGAGCGGGACCGCCTGGCCCGTGCCGAATTACCGGGGAGGAGGAGGAGGAGGAGGAGGAGGAGGAGGAGGAGGAGGAGGAGGAGGAGGAGGAGGAGGAGGAGGAGGAGCAGGGGAGCAGGAGGAGGAGGAGGAGCAGGAGGAGGAGGAGGAGGAGGAGGAGGAGGGGGAGGAGGAGAGCGCCCCCCTGTGCAGTCGCGACGCCGCGCACGGGCCCGCTGCCCCGGGGGCGGCCGGCTCGGGGCCTCCGGGTCGTGAGGCGCGGGGGCGTCCAGGCCTCGGGGCCCGGAGGATCGCGCCGCATCGCCGATGCATCGGAGGAGGAGGAGGAGGGGGGGAAGAGGGCGAGGGGAAGAGGAGGAGGAGAAGGAGGATGAGGAGGAGGAGGCGGAGGAGAAGGAGGATGAGGAGGAGGAGGCGGAGGAGAAGGAGGAGCAGGAGGAGGCGGAGGAGACGGAGGAGCGGGGTTCTGTCCCCGCCGACGGCGCCGATGCGTCGGCGATGCGTCGGCGCTGCCTCGGCGCTGCATCGGCGATGCGGGGCGAGCCTCCGGGCCCCAGCTGCTCGGGCCCCGTCCGGGAGGCCTCCAGGGCGGGCTGCTCGTGAAGCAGGGCCACTCCCGGGGCGGCCCGTTCGGGGGTGGGGCACCTGGGCGGCCAGGGCAGATCCTCGCTGGAGGAGAGGGTACCGATGCCGCTGCCCTGTCCTCGTTGTCGCTTCTTTGGGCCTCCGTGGTGGCCCTCGCATTCACCGCTGGGTTCGCTTCGAAATTCTGGCCAGAGCGCACCCTGGAAGAGGTCCACGGAGTATCGGTAATTGTGGGTCTTGTTTTGTTCCCCCAGGTCCACCTGCCCCACCTTCCCTCCCCCCCGGTGGGGTGGGATGGCGGGGGGGCGGAGGGGTCCGGCCACGACAGCGCAAGGGGGCGTCAGGTCGACGCTCGCCGCAGGCGAGAAGCGGAGTGGTCGCGTGTGCGCCTTATCATCCCTTATCCCTCGTCGCCCGCCAGACAGACAGATGCCCTCCGCAGCCACTCCGACGCTGTGGCCCTGGAAGGCTCGGGTGGGTGAGTGGGAAGAGTCGAGGAAGAAGGGGAGGTGAGCGGTGAGGGGAGGGGGAGGGGGGACGAGCAGGGGGAGGGGGAAGGCGTGGGGAGGGGAGGGTGATGTGAGAGGGAGGCGAGAGGGGGGGGGAGGGGAGGGGGAAGAAAAGGTGAGGGGAAGGGAAGGGGAGGGGAGGGGAGGGGAGGGGGAGGGGGAGGGGGAGTGTCGGGAGGGGATGGGAGGGGGAGGGGAGCGAGCAGGGGATGGGGAGGCTGCGGAAGGGGATGGGGGTCAGGCTGACTGGGTCGTCCGCAGAGGCGCGAGGAGAGCCGCGTTTCGTTCCGAGGTTTGGGACCGCACGACCACATTCTAACTGTTTGAAATTCATGAAGTTTCGTCGTTTCGTGTATCCTCACCAGCCCATCCAGCAACGATGCCCAGGCGAATTGCCTGGAACAGTGGAGTGGGGGAGCATGCAGTGGACCACAGAGCTCGGGAAGCTGTCCGACCGAGGTTGGCTCAAGCCGCTCTGGTGCCAGCACAATGGAATTGATTGATGCATTGGGAGGAGCTATCAGATCTCACCTGACCAAAGTTTTCATCGACGTGGTCAAGGACAAGGATCATAACGAGAAGAAGCCGATTGCCAAGAAAGCCGAGCTCGTCAAACTCGATATCACAGATCACAGTTCTCTGGTTTGGAGACATGTGGGATTGCGATGCTTGGGTTGTGGAAAGACCGCTCCTCGACCAGCTGCAATACGATTTTTCAACGAGTCATGCAGGCTTGGATTCACCAGTGGGAAATCTACGAAGCATTTTTTTCAGATCTACTACGGCTGCGAGCACACTTGGCCATATTCATCCCGCACGCAGCTTGATTCCAGCTCAGGATCTCAATCTGGATATTTGTTCGGTATGTGGGAGCTATGTCACCAAACGTATGATCAATCTTGCCATGCCATGCATACCGAAAGGATGCCGACCTACTACGAGAGGGATGCATCATCTCAAGCGAGTGCATTTGGGTATTCATCCGACCATGCCTTTGGGTGACAAATCTTTGAGAGCAAGGCGTACGACGACCTTTGCGGCCATTTTCGCGGACACCGCCACGGCACCAAAGAGTCCGAAATGGAGTCCTACGAGCACCGACGCAACACCCGTGGAAGCCATTAAGGTCCAGCACACGGGCACCGATGCAGCGACGTTTTCTGCTACACGGTGCACTCCGAATAAACCATCTGACGCTACGCGTCTTCTGTGCGATTCGTCAGAAGATGATGACGAAATGTGTGTGCGTGTGATACAATCCAAAACGACACGTGGTGATTGCTACACTTCACTGGCCATCGGAGTTGGTCGAGGCCCCTCGCACGAATGAGACGTGTTACGCGCAAGTTCAAACAACACCCCTGCACCCCATGGGGCGGTCTTATATATGTATAATCGTCTTTGTTTCCTTCTCCGCACCCACATTTCTGATATGAGTGCGTGGCATTATGGCGGGGCTTGGTCAGAGTGGCAGCAGCAACAACGAGGTTGGCACAGTCATGGTTGGCATCGTCAGCACGGTCCCCCGGACGATATTCAGTTGGCACAGTCATGGTTGTAGTCAGCAGGGCCGCGAAGGCGATGATGCCGCCTCAGTCCGGGCAGCCCGCCGCGCGAGACAGCGTACGGCTCACCAGCGAGCAGGTCATGCAGCTTCTCCGACGGGCCCAAGAGGCGTTGCTTCGGCGGCCCCGCTCGCAGCCGACCCTGCCCCAGCTTGCGAGCCCGAGGTCGTTGCCTTTCTGTGTCAATTCGGGCTCGGCATGTATGCGTCGGGCTTCGCTGGGCATGGTTTCGGGCGCATAGCTGAAGTGCCGCTTACGAGTAATCAGCGCATGTGCGATATCGGCTTGAAGCCTGGCCATTGCATACGTGTCGCTTCAGCAATGGGCCAGCAGGTTGCAACTACCGGGCGGGGAAAGCGTGTCGAAGCTCTGTATACAGCCTCCTGCTTCGCTCTACCTCCTGGGCTCTTCCTGGCCTCCTGCGCCGCCTGGCGGAGACGCGCTATCCGCTCGCTGGGCGTGGCGTGGCGCTGGGGCTGGCGGGGCCTAGCTGGCCTGGCACTGACCTCCCGTATAATCCGACGGCCAGTCGCCTACCTGGAGATGATGCTTTTTCCCCCTTTCCCCCCTCCCTCCCCCGTTCCTCACAGTAAATTCTCTACGATCAGTCGCCATCCTGGGGAAGACTCGCGCAGTTCACTCGCGACGATCAGTCGCCTACTTCGGGGGTGACTCGCAGAGAACACTTGCGACGATCAGTCGCCTGCCTGGAGATGATGCCCCCCTCCTCCCCTCCCGTTTCTCAGGGTGCATTTGCGATTGTCAGTCGCCTGCCCGGGGAAGACGATGAGTCGCCTACCTGGGGGGGGTTCGCGAAGGGGAGATGCGCCGATCGGACGCCCGCCTGGCGGCGGCGTGGGGGAGGGCGGCGCGGCGCAGCCGTTGCCCTGGAACGCGCGAGGCCCCTCTGCGCCGTCAGCCGTCGCCAGTTGCCCCGGCGCGAGCGCGGCCTGCCCCCCCGCCGAGAAGCCGACGCCGACGCCGACGCCGACGACGGCGACGACGCCGACGCCGACGCCGACGCCGACGCCGTCGCCGACGACTCGGGGACAGAGCAGGCGGCGGAGCAGAAGCCAGGGGTGCCGGGCGAGCAGGGGCAGGCGACCGCCCACCCACGCTTTTCCTCGACTGACCCTCCATCCCCGCGCGGCCGGCGCCTCGACGGGGATGCGGGGGGCGCGCGGGGCCCCCGTGGCAGAGCCCCGCCACCCGTGCTGACTGACGCCGACTCCTACGCCGACGCCGACGCAGACGCCGCCGCCGCCGACGCAGACGACGAAACCGACGCCGGCGACGCCGACGCCGACGCCGACGACGACGACGACGACGACGACGACGACGGCGGCGACGACGCTGACGACGCCGACGCCGACGCCGTCGACCTGGGGACAGCGCAGGCGTTGGAACAGAAGCCGGGGGCGCCAGACGAGCAGGGGCAGGCTGCCGCCCGCGTACTTCCACCGACTCTTCAGCCCGCGACAGCGACGCGCGGATGGACGCGCTCCATCCTGACGCCGCCCCCCTGCAACAGTGCGAGTCCCAGCGCCGAGGGGCGATGGCACTGCGGCCAGCGCGCGACGCTGGCGCGTCTGCCTGGGCGCGGGTGGGCGCCGGGCCTGGCCCCGAGATGCGGCGATCCCCCAGGGCGGGGCGGCGCCTGCTGCCCGGCAGCGTCGACGGCCTGGCGGGGTTTGACGGGCGGCAGACGACCGACGACGCCGACGCCGGCGACGGCGCCGACGCCGACGCCGACGTCGACGACGACGACGCCGACGCCGACGTCAACGGCCTGGGAGAGAGCAGGCGTTGGAACAGAAGCCATGGGCGCCAGACGAGCGGGGGCAGGCGACCACCCGCCCGCGCACTTCCTCGACTGGCCCTCCAGCCCGCGGCAGCGACGCGCGGGCGGATGCGTTCCACCCTGACGCCGCCCTCCCCCGCGACAGTGCGAGCCCCGGCGCCGAGGAGCGGCGGCGCTGGCCAGCGCGCGCCGCCGGCGCGTCTGTCTGGAGGCGGGTGGACACCGGGCCTGGCCCCGAGAACCGGCGACCCCCCAGCCCCCCCGCCCGCGGGGCGGAACCTGGTGCCCGACAACTCGGGCGGCCTGGCGGGGTCTGGCAGGCGACGGGCGGCGGGCGGCGAGCACGGCGGCAGCGGCCCAAGCAACGCCTGGAACCGGCGAGCTGCCGCCCCCGACGGGGGCAGGTCGCGCGCCGCCCGCCGGCGGCCTGGGCCCCTGGATCCAGACGCGGGAAAGCAGCTTTACATAGTCAGGACCGAAGGCGCGCAGTGGGGCGTTCACGGGGAGCCCCCGGGCAAAGAGATCGAGCGACTCCAAGTTGCCCTGGGGGGCGATGTTCACAGGCGCCTGGCGCGCGTTCGTCCAGGGGCGCGCCTCGCCCGGCTCCGGAGCAGTGCTCGACCCGCTCCGGCACGACTAGCGTGCGCGCGTCAGCTTCTCGGACCCCTTCCGCCACCACAAAGGGGGCGCGCCGCCCATGGGCGACGCGCTGCGCCTCGGGGCTGACTGGAACCAGCTGCGCGAGCGGTATCTGTGGCGCGGCGATGGCGCGGGTTAGGACGGCGATGCCCCGCCGCGGAGACCGGCGCCCTTGGTCCAGGCTGGCGGCCGCGCTCCAGGACGGCCGCGAAACCGGGGGGAGTGGCGTTCTTGGGCCTAGCATCACTTCCTGCCCCGTTTCTTGATGTTCTCCTGTATTCGGTTCCAAGCGGCGCCAGTGTGTCCGGCGCGACTGCGAGCAGCGCCAGCGCAACCAGCAGCACCACCGCCGCCAGCGCGACTTCTACAAGCTGCAGCGCCAGCGCCACCAGCAGCACCAGCGTGACCAGCGCGACTGTGAGAGGCACCATTGCAAGCATCTTTCGCACAAGCATCAGCACCAGCGCCGCCAGCAATGCCGGTGTGACCAGCACGGCTGCGAGCAGCATCAGTGCAATCAGCAGCACTCTTGTCACCGGCGCGACTCTTGCAAGCAGCAGCACTAGCGCCAGCAGCAGCACCAGTGTGACCAGCACGACTGTGAGCAGCGCCAGTGCAACCAGCAGCATTACTGCCACCAGCACGACCAGCACCAGCGTGACCAGCACGACTGCGAGCAACATCAGTGCAAACAGCAGCACCACCGTCACCAGCGCGACTCCTACAAGCAGCAGCACCAGCGCCAGCAGCAGCACCATCGCGACCAGCACGACTGTGAGCAGCATCAGTGCA
Source organism: Prorocentrum cordatum (assembly GCA_963575745.1). NCBI lineage: Eukaryota > Dinophyceae > Prorocentrales > Prorocentraceae > Prorocentrum > Prorocentrum cordatum. The sequence goes on along the minus strand of CAUYUJ010019543.1, from coordinate 101,815 downwards.
ACCAGCAGAACCGCGGTCGCCAGCACGACTCCTACAAGCATCAGCACCAGCGCCACTAGCAGCACCAGTGTGAGCAGCACGCTTGCGAGCAGCATCGGTGCAACCAGCAGCACCATTGTCACCAGCGCGACTCCTGCACGCAGCAGCAGCAGCAACAGCGCCGCCAGCAGCACCAGTGTTACCAGCGCGACAGTGAGCAGCATCAGTGCAACCAGCACCACGGTCACCAACGCGACTCTTACAAGCGGCAACACCAGCGCCACCAGCAGCACCAGTGTGACCAGCACGACTGTGAGCAGCACCGGCGCAAACGGCAGCACCACTGTCACCACCACGACTCCTGCAAGCAGCAGCACTAGCGGCAACCAGCAGCACCAGTGTGACCAGCACGACTACGAGCAGCACCAGTGTAACCACGAGGCACCACTGTCACCAGCACGACCCCTGCAAGCAGCAGCACCAGTGCCACCAGCAGCACCAGTCAGACCAGCACGACTGCAAGCAACGCCGGTGCAACCAGTTGCACCACTGTCACCAGCACACTCTTGCAAGCAGCGGCAGCAACGCCGACAGCAGCACCAGTGTGACCAGCACGACTTCGAGCAGCGCCAGTGCAACCAGCAGCACCACTGTCACCGGCACGACTCCTACAAGCATCAGCACCAGCGCCACCATCAGCACCAGTGTGACCAGCACGACTGTGAGCAGCACCCGTGCAACCAGCCTGTCCATGTTTCTGAAACGATCAGCTGCTCCTGGGGTTAACCGTCGCCTTCCATTCTGTCTTCCGTGCATTTGCAGCGATCAGCTGCCGCTCCTCATCATCCGTTGTTCCGTCACCATGCACCAAGCATTTGCAGAGGTCAGGTGCTCCTGGGGTTCGCCATCGCCTTCCGCCCTGTCCCCCGTGCATTTGCAGCGATCATCTGCCGCTCCTCATCACCCCTTGCCCCGTCACTCCTGGCCCTGTTTCGCAGCTTGCAGCCGCCCCGCGGGCCGCCCACCACGTGCTGCCCCTGGTCGCGTTGCAGCTCCTTGCCGGCGAGGTGGCCCCTCTCCCTGCTCAGCACGCGCGGCCACTCTGTCTGTGCTTGCCCCCGCGGGGGCCTCTGGCCTGCCCGCTGGAGGGCGCGGGGCGGCCGCAGCCAGGCTTGCCCCGCTTCCTCCTCGCACTCGTAATCTTCGGGGGAGGTCCCATAGCGGCCGCTTCTGCGGGTTCTACGCGGTCCCTGGAGGCCGTTTTCTTCCACGTCTGCGACTCACCTGCCGTTCTTGTCTTCTTTGGCGTTTTCGCTACTCTTGCTGGCCCGTTCGCTGTTCTACGTCGTGGAGTTCCACTGGGTCCTGTGTTTCGCGTTCGGCAAGGTACCCGGGGAATCTTTGGCCCGTGTCGCCCTTTTCTTTCATGTCACCGCCGTCCTGGGTAAGAAACCATTTCTTTATTGCTTGGGGCATGACGGGCGTCATGGCCCCCGCTCCCCCCCCCCATGACGTAACGCTCCCCCCCCAGTGCGCTCCGGGCACTGCCGCCGTGCGCATTGGGATCCGCGTAGGTGTCCGCGTAGGAATCCGCATAGGTGTCTGGTCCGCAGGCGTCGTCGTCGTCGTCGTCGTCGTCGTCGTCGTCGTCGTCGTCGTCGTTCGTCGTCGTCGCTCGTGGTTCTTCGCTCGTCGCTCATCGTCGTCGTGCGCGCGGACGCGGCTGGAGCCTATTGAAAAGTCCGCGCCGATGACGGCAATCATCCGGGGGGGAGGAGGTCGATGACGTCACGTTTCGCGCCGGCGGCGTTTGGGAATGGTTAGGAATGACGGAGGACGGGTAGCACGAACATGTAGGTGGCGATATGCACCACAACGCCTGTGTACATCACAGTGCCCGCGTGCACCACAGCGCCTGTGTACACCACGCCGCCGATGTACACTACAGCGGCCGCGTGCAACGCAGCGTCAGTTTGTGCCACCGTGCCTGCGGGCACAGCAGTGCCTGTGTGCACCACAGCGCCTCCGTACACCACATCAGCCGTGCGCGACACAGCACCAGTGTACACCACAATGCCCGCGTGCATGGCAGTGCCTGTGTACGCCACGGCGCTTGTGTGCACCACATCAGCCGTGTGCAACACAACACCATTGTTGTGTATAGAATGTCAGAAGTAATCCTTGTGACAAAATGGAGTGCGTGTGGATTCCAGAGAAAACAATGGAAAACAAATCTTCATGGACAAAGGAGCGCCGCTGGAATCTACGAGTCCCCCCGAGTCCGCCCGCATCACCCTAACTCCCTCTTGCGTCCAGGAGGCTCCAGCTAAACTGGCCGTCCGAGAAACGAGTGGACCGATTCAATCGACCATTCTGCGGTGCACGCTGAAATGCGCACGTGCGTTGTAACGCCAAACCGCACGACAGGGGGTAAGAAGGATGAAAAGGACGACGAGGCCGCGCGCCGACCCCGTTCCCGACGTCACAGGGGCACATAACGGTTTTGAGTTTTTCGGCCTGGAACTCGGAATTCGGTGTCTAGAGCCCTGAGACTGGTTTTGTTGCCCCCGATGTGTGTTTAGTTTAGTTTAGGAGGAGGAGGTGGAGGAGGAGGGAGAAGGGAAAAACGTCGCATTCGATTATCAGAATTTTCCTGGCGTGGCGTCTAGTTGTCCGCATCAGGTCCTGACGTACATGCTCCTTTTACTTGTCTTATGCACGCAGGCACTTTGGTGTACACCAGCGCTGCGTTGCACGCAGATGCTGTGGTGTAGACAGGCGCTGTGGCGTGCACGGGCGCTGCGGTGCACGCAAGCACTGTGGTGTACACGCGCGTTGTGTTGCACATGGCTGCTGCGGTGTATGTACACCGGCGATGTATTGCTCCCAAGTATTGTGGTATACACGGGCGGTGCGTTGCACACGGTTGTTGCGGTGTACGCAGGCGCTGAGGTGCACACGCGCGGCGTGGTGCACGCGAGCGTTGTGGTGCACACAGGCGCAATGGGCAGATCGCCACTCACATGCTGCTCGCGTCGTCGTCGTCGGTCGTCGCTCGTCGCGTCGTGCGCGCGGGCGCGGCTGTGGTGCCGGAGCCACACGGCGGGGGGGGGCGTCACGTCATACCCCCCCCGCGTTCCCCCCCCCCCATGACGCCCGTCATCGCCGAACATAAAGAAACGGCTTCAAAGTGTGGCCTTGTTTTTTTTCGTCGCAAGTGGGGTCGTTCCCCCACTGCAATTGCGTCCACTTCGACATCTTCATGGACGTGTTCCCGGTGCCGCTTCGTGATGCCGCCCGCGCAAGTTTGGCAGCGTTGAGCTCCGTCCCGCTCTGTGCATGGCGTTGCTCACCGTGCTGTTTTTCCTTTTTGCACTGCGTTCGGCTCGATTCGCGCGCCCGCGTGCCAAACATATCCCCACCAGTCCATCCAGCAACGATGCTCAGGCGGATTGCCTTGAACAGTGGAGTGGGGGAGCATGCAGTGGACCAGCGAGCCCGGGAAACCGCCCGACCGACATTCGGGATCATGATCAGTCCCATGAGGGAAACACATGTGCCTTTTGCGGACCAGTCGAACGAGGAAGGGCGGAGGAACAGAAGGTTGAGGCGGTGGGGAATGATGATGATGATGATGATGATGATGATGATGATGATGATGATGATGCTGGTGACGATGACTATGACGATGGTGATAATGTTGATGATGATCATGATGTTGATGACGGCTGATGATGCAAAATGGTGATGGTCACGATGATGATCATGACGATGATGATGCGGATGAGTATGATGATGGTGGCGGTGATTGCGGTGATGATGTTGATGATGCTGCTATGGTAATTGTGGTGATGGTGGTGGAGCACGATACGATGATGATGCTGGTGACGCGGATGATGCTGGTGATGATGTTGATGCTGATGCCGACATTGATGATCACGACTGTGATGGCGCGGCTGATGATGACGATGGTGATGATATTGATGATGATGGTGATGTTGATGATAATGCTGTTGGTGATGAGGGGTCGTATGATGATGCTGATGATGGTGGTCCAGTTGGTAATGGTGTTCATGGTGATTATGCCGTTGATGATGATGTTGATGCTGACGCTGATGATGATGTTGCTGCTGCTGATGATGATGATGATGGTGATGATAGTATTGATGGTATTGCTGACGATGGTGGTGACGATGATGATGATGATGATGCTGATGATGCTGATGATGATGATGATGATGATGATGATGCGGGTGCTGGTTATGATGCTGATGCCGGTGCCGGTGCCGATGCTACTGATGATGTTGCCGTTGTTGAGGACCAGGGTTATAATGAAACATAATAAGAATATTCATAATGATACGACGAGGAAGCAACAGAAGATTTGGAATTCGAGCTAAACCTAAGACAATTAAGAGGAACACGAATACGAATAGTAACGCTATTAATATAACAACATTCAGGCATAACATAACTACTACCATGCGTACGTTTACTGGTAATAATAATCGTATCATTAACACTCATACGAAAAAACACAATACAAGTAAGACTTGTACTACTGATAATAATGAGCAGTGGAGGAGGAGGAGGAGGATCAAGAGGTTGAGGAGGAGGAGGAAGAGGAGGAGGAGGAGGAGGAAAAGGAGGAAGAGCATCATGAGGGATGAGTAGGAGCAGGAGGAGGAGGAGGAGTAATAGGAGGAGGAAGGATAGTTGAGGAGTGGAGTGGGATGATCAGCAGGAGGAGGAGGAGGAGGAGGAGGAGAAAGGCAAGCAGGAGGAGGAGGACGAGAAAGGCGAGCAGAAGAAGGATGAGCTTGGCTGGAAACATCTCACGTACATTCTGGTTAACCCTGCTTGGGAGGAGGGGCAGGAGGCGGAGGAGGAGGAGGAGGAGGAGGAGGAAGAGCAAGATGAGGAGGAGCAGGAGGAGGAGGAGGAGGAGGAGGAATAGGAGAAGGAAGGGTAATTGAGAAGTGGGATGATCAGGAGGAGGAGAAACGCGAGCAGGAGGAGGTGGAGGAGAATAATAAAGGCGAGCAGAAGAAGGATGGGCTTGGTTGAACACATCTCACTTAAATTCAGGTTAACCCTGGTAGGGAGGAGGAGGAGGAGGAGGAGGAGGAGGAGGAGGAGGGGTGGGATGAGGAGGAGTAGGAGGAGGCGCAGGATTTGGAGGGTAGAGGAAGAGGAGGGGAAGAGGAGGTGGGGAGGAGGAGGAACAGGATGATGAGGAGGAGGAGGAGGAGAAGATGGGGAGAAGGCGATGGTGACAATGACGACGGTGATTCAAACATAAATGCATTTGTAGGCCTCTTGCAGGCCTCTTGGAACCTTCTTGGGATCTTTTTGGGGGCATTTTGGGGGGCTTCTGAGCCGTCTGATGGGCGTCTTGGGGCCCTCTTGGAGGCCTCTTTCGGCCCGTTTTGGATGGCATCTATCGAAGAACAGGGGGCCCCCGGTTGCGCCTGCCCCCGTCTACGAACCCAGCGCGATCCTATTCATGTTGGGGAAGCCTTTCGAGGTGAGTAGCTAGACAAGGATGCGATGCTTGGCGTTCCGTTGCTTCTCTCTGCTTTGCATTGCTCGACATTGTTTTGCATTCCTGCGCACTGCCGTGCATTGCGGTGCCTTGGTTCCTTGGTTTTGGTTCCTTCGTTCCTTGGTCTTCGTTCCTTGGTTCCTTGGTCGTGGTTCCTTGGCTCCTTAGGCTTAGTTCCCTGGAGCCCAGACCAAGGAGCCGATGAACCAGGACCAAGGAGCCAAGGAGCCGAGGCCAAGGAGCCAACGAGCCAAGGCCAAGGAACTAAAGAACCAAGACCAAAGAACCAAGGAACCAAGGAACCAAGACCAAGGAACCGAGGAACCAAGGAACCAAGACCAAGGAACCAAGACCAAGGAACCAAGACCAAGGACGAGTACCAGCAATCCAAGGAACCAAGACCAAGGAGCCGAGGAGCCAAGACCAGGGAGCCGAGGAGCTGCGGCCAGGGAACCAAGGATTAAAAGCCAATAAGAAACCCAGACCAGGGAAGCGAGGAACCAAGGCCATGGAACCAAGGAACCAAGACCTGGCAGCCACGCAACCCAGACCAAGGAGCCAAGGGAACCCAGGCAACGCCCTGTGAGGAGACAAGGCCAAGGAACCCCAGGAAACCCCGTTGTAAGGATACAAGACAAGAAAGCCTATGGAACCCAATTGTGAAGGAAATTGCCAAGGAACCCCGGGGAACCCTGGTGCAAACCGACGACTGCACCCACGGGTGCTTCACGAACAAGTCGGAACCCTTGCGGCAACACTCTTGGGGAAAGTAGCCTCTTGGGGCGCTCTTGGGTACTCCTGGGGCTCTCTTTGGCCTCTCTTGAGGCCCTCTTCGGCCATCTTGGAGCCATCCAGATGGTTTAAATACGCATCGGAAGTGAAAAGGTGTGGCACATACAAGTGGTGTTCCTTTGGTTTTGAAGGTCTGTGGACTCTTTGGGGGCAGCTCGGTGGCCACTTGTGGTCGTCTTGGAGAGATCTTGGGGCCTCTTGGAGGCATAGTGGTGCCCATCTTGAGCCACCTGGAGGTATCTTGAGCCATCTTGGAGGTCATCTTGGGTTTCTGTCCATCTTGGAGCCATGTTGACCCAAAAACCTCCCAATGATGCACCCGATAGGCCACCATCTTTGAAAAGCCAGTGGTTTTTCCATGAGTTTGGCTTTGAGCGATAAGGGGGGTCCTTCATCCCACCAGCCCTTCAGGGCGTATGTGGGTTAGCGCGCTTTTTCTTTCAATTAGCGTTTGCCCCTTCTTGGGGCCCTCTTGGGGCGCTTGGGGCCCCTCTTGGGCTCCTCTTGGGGCCCCCATTGGGCCCTCTTGGAGCTATCTTGAGGCCTCAGCAGTCCATCGAAGGCGAAACAACGAGAAGACCAACAAACATGTTTGCGCTCAGGTCTGGCATTGATTTGGCCAATTAGAGGGCTCCTTGGGAGACTTCGTGGCCGCTTGTGGTCGCTTTGGAGCGTTCTTGAGCACTCTTGGAGGAATAGTTGTGGCCATCTTGAGTCACCTGGAGGTATCTTGAGCCATCTTGGAGGCCATCTTGGGCTCTGTGAGGTCATCTTGGAGCCGTGTTGGCTCACACGCTTCCCAATGATGCACCCGAGAGGCCAACATCTTTGAACAGCCAATGGGTTTTCAATGATTTTGGCAATCAGCGCAGGGAGGGGGTCCTTCATCCCACCAGCTTGTTAGGGCGTGGGTGGTTTTATTGCGCTTCCTCTTCCAATTGGGATTGCCCCTTGTGGGTCCCAAAGGCGTCTCTTTGAGCCCTCTTGAGACGTTGGTGGAGCGCTCTTAGGACTGTCTTGTGGCCATCTTGGGCCCCTCAGAGCCATCCTGAGGCCTTAAGGGCCAATCGGAAGCGAAACGACGAGAC
>CAUYUJ010019543.1:66911-91911 GCA_963575745.1 Prorocentrum cordatum | reverse complement strand
GTACTACGTACTACGTACTACTACTACTACTACTACTACTACTACTACTACTACTACTACTACTACTACTACTACTACTACTACTACTACTACTACTACTACTACTACTACTACTACTACTACTACTACTACTACTACTACTACTACTACTACTACTACTACTACTACTACTACTACTACTACTACTACTACTACTACTACTACTACTACTACTACTACTACTACTACTACTACTACTACTACTACTACTACTACTACTACTACTACTACTACTACTACTACTACTACTACTACTACTACTACTACTACTACTACTACTACTACGACTAGTACTGCGACTACTACTACTACTACTACTACTACTACTACGACTATTACTACTGCTACTACTACTACTACTACTACTACTACTACGCACTACGTACTACAACTACTACCTACGAAATATTAGTAGTAGCACGCATAATAAATTCATCATTAAGAACCGGTTATAATAACACGACTCATACTAATAATGATAATAATATGAACATCAGACACACATGGATACGAAAACAGGTAAGACAAAGAAGGCGACGACGAAGATGGCGACGACGCCTGAGAAGGCGGCCAGATGCGCGACGGGGTGCTCGGCGGCGGCGGCAGCCACGCTCGAGGCGACTCGGTGCTGTGGGCGAACACCACGGACCCAGCCGCCGCCATGGCACAGGCGCGCGTTGGAAGCTTCTGTGCCGCCCGGACGCTGAGCCTGGCAGCGCCTCCAGGAGGCCCTGGAGCTCCCCGAGGCGGTCTCTGGAGGTCCCTGGAAAGCCCCGTGAGGTCAAGACCCTCCTCCCCCCTGGTGCATCGGGAGGGTTCAGACACGGCCTGACGCCGTCATCCGCCGGTGAGATTCTTTCACGCCGCGGCCCCAGAGGTCCCGACCGCTTCCCCGAGGGGCAGGGTCTCCCCCGATCCGTTTTTCGCCTGGGGTCCCGGTAAGGGCCCCCCCCCCGAGTGCCGAAGTCGAGGGAAACCGCCGTTTGATGAACAGTTCGCTGGAGATCTGGGGACGTGCAGGACTTTCGAGCCTCGATCGCGGTGGGCGTGCGAGCCCCGGCAGGCGCACGGTGCCGCCAGAGGCTCGGGCGGGCCCGCGTCCGCGGCGGTGCCCGGGCTGGCGGAGCTCCTGCCGCTGGCGGACGCGCTGGTGGGCGACGTGCTGGCGCCGCGCCTCGCGCGGGCGCGGCCCGTCTCGACGAGGAGCCTTGCGGGGCCGAGCTTTTGCCATTCCGTGCCGTCGCCCTCTCGCCGCCGCCCCGGAGATCCTGTCGCGGCGATTTGCCTTCACACTGGGCGTCTTCGCATCGTTTCGGGCCCCGGGGCCACAGCAGCTCGATCCGGCTCGAAAGATGCTGCAGAGTGATGGGGTCCAGGGATCCAATCGGGAGTTTGTACGATGCCGCACTTATTCCGTGACGTCGAATCTCAGGGGCTGTCGCCTTCGCCGCCGTCGCCCTCGCCCTCGCCCTCGCCATCGTCTTCGCCGCCGCCCTCGTTGCCGTTGTCGTCGTCGTTGCCGCCGTCGTCGCCGCCGCCGCCGTCGAGGAGCCACGCGATGCTGAGCTGCTACCCAGGGGCCGGGCGCCTGGCGCGGGGGAGGCCGTCGGGCTACCTGCGGCACGTCGACAACGACCGCTTGATGCCGCGCGGCCGCGACAACGGCCGGGTGTTGACCGCGATCCTGTACCTGAACGAGGACCCTCACCTCCCCGTGTCGTTGAGACCTCACTTGCCGGGCCCAGCGCCTGTCAAGAGGCGACTGAGGATGAAAAGCCTGATCCTGGGGAGCATCATCATCATCATCATCATCATCATCATCATCATCATCATCATCATCATCACCATCATCATCATCATCTTCATCATCATCAGCTTCATCATCATCAGCAGCATCATCATCATCATCATCATCATCATCATCATCATCATCATCACCCGTAGCCATTTTGGCTCAAGTTGGAACCATTGCTCCGTGGCTCCAGCTTGGGAGCAGCCAAGGAGCAGATCGAGCGCTCTTGGCACACAGGGTGCCGTCTTCCCTTCGAACAAACAAGGTTCGTTCTCTCCTTCAGACCCCTCTGCTGCGATGGCGGGTGCTGTCTCCATGGACCAGAAGATGGATCAGCTGCTCACGTCCATGGCTTCTGTGGTGCAGGCGGTCAGTGGCCACGACAAGAGGCTGGCTGAGATCACCACGGAGATGAACGACATGCGCAAGGAGATGCGCACGGAGATCGACACGCGCTTCGAAGCGCTACAGTCTCAAATCACTGCGGCGGGTTCACGGGACACGGACGACATGGACACGGTCGATGAGGCCCTCACCGTTTCCATGCTCAGCGCTCAGACGGACAGAAAGATCAACGACATCAATGCCACTTTGGCTACTATTCAAACCTCTATAGCATCACTGTCTCGTGCTCCTACGTCTTACGGCTCGGGTAGTTCTGATGCTGGTCGTCGGGTGGCCCCTCGGTTAGTTGGCCCCGAGCTTCTTGCTCCAGGCCGGATTGAGAATCGTGTCTGGCTTCGTGGCTTCCCTCGCGAGATGATGGCCTCCGCCTTCAAGAAGCATTTCACTCAAATCTCTGCCGAGTACGGTTCTTTAGTCAACGCTGAGTGTAAGCCTGCGAATGGCAAGTACACTTACCCGATCATCTTTCCCACGATCGAGCGCGCCAAAGCCTTCATCGCCGAGGCTCGGGAGAGGCCGCCGATCTGGAAGGACCACAAAGACGGCATGAAGCAGCATATTCTGCGAGTTGGAACGGATCAGCCGCTGCCTGTTCGGTTGAAGAAGGTGGCTCTCTCTAGATCTTGGGCTGTTGCGCACGCTCTCCTCCATGAGCATGGTTGCTGGCGCCCACACTTCAAGCTCGGCACGGATCCCTTCAAAGGCACGGTTTTCTTGGTGGATAACGATGAGTACGTTAAGTTGGTCCAGCTCAACAGTGTTGGAGGCGATCTTTCAGGCGAGTTCGTAGTCGAACCCTTCTGTACGACTCTCAAGGACCTCGGCGTGCCTGAGGACAAGATTGCGTCGTTCGGCGAGAAGGTTCAAGTCGATGTTCCACGCTAGGATGCACTTCGACAGCTTCGAGGTCTGACGGATGCTCAGTTTTTTCGTTCCCACTCGCTCCCTTTGTCGAACAGTCGGAATGCTGGGTCTTGCCATTCTGACGACAGGGGCTCGGACAAGGGCAGCTCTTCTTCCTCCTCCTCCTCCTCCTCGTCCTCCTCCTCCCCCTTCCCCTCTCCCCCTGCTGAGTGGTTCGTTCCGTTTAATTTCACTGCAAGTTTTGGCATCTGCACTTACAACACGTCTGCGTATTTCGGTAGCATTTTTGGCAAGCATGAACTTCAGCGTCAGCGCTCTAGTAAGGTCTCAAAACTGTTCGCTAAGTACCAGGTAGTCCTTCTCCAGGAGGTCCATGGTACCCGCCAGGATCTCACTTCCCTCCAGAGAGATTTCCCTGGGTTTAAACACTTTGGTAGCTTCTGTTCGTCCCATCGGGCGGGGGGGGTCACCATTTCAATATGCTCTAGGCTGCTCTCTCTGTTCTCCAACATCTCTTCGAAGGTTATGGAAGCTGGGCGCATCATGTTTCTTACTCTTTCTGGGACCTCTGGAACTCTTCAGATCGGCAATAATCACATCAACCCGCTTCACCCTCCCCTCGTTCGACAAGGTCTGTTTCGTAAGATAGGCAGGCACACGCTGAGTGCGGCGCAGGCTCTCTGTTTTTTCGGTGGCGACTTCAATTGTCTGGAGAGTGGCGAGCATCGCGTCTCCATCGCTGACGGCAGCTCTAGAGGGGAGGCTCCAGGCACTATTAACACATTCCTTCAGGTATTCAGGGACTTTACAGAAGTCGAACAGGTGGATTTCACACACAGATGTCGTCAGAACGCGAGCTTAGGTCGGCTTGATAGGATATACACTAACTGCCCCACGGCTGATTTGATTGACCTGCACCCTCGCACTGGTGTCCTAGGTGATCCCATGGCGTCATTCGAACCGTCTGACCACGTTCCTGTCTTTGTACAGCTATGCCCTGGTTGTATCGGACCGCCGCGTATCCAACGATGGGTCACGGCTCATCCTGATTATTGTACGTTACTCGAGGCTGCCGCCGAGAAGTTCGGGCTCTCCGTCGACCCCTTCGAGAAACTTCAGCAATTGAAAGATTGCATGTTCTACATTAAAGATGTTCTCACTCGACGCTTGTATCGTCTTGGGCCAGTCACTCCTCAACAACGTATTGCTGTTTGTCTTAAGCTACTTCGTTGTCTTCGGTCTGGCTCCATGGCTAATTGTGTGCGCAAATGTTTAGCTGCTTACCCTGTCTTGGATCGGTTTGCTACCCCTGACGGTTTTACTGATCGTATTGGCTTTCACCAGCATGTAGCTGAACTCCATCTTGAAGTTCTCCAGGAGGATCTCCAAAGGGCCCTTGAGGAACATGATGGTGGACCTATATCCAGAACCGACCCTGTCATTACACGTATCCAGCAAAACATGCGGAGCTGGAACCCGAAACGACGACGAGTTTCTCTTGCAGGTTGTGTGGCTGATGATGGCCAACCTCAGTCTCTTGAAGATAGTGTTGCCAGTCTTCGTAGACATTGGGCTGCAGTGCATAGAGCCCCACCAGTTGCAGGGGGAAACCCTTGCCCCCTCGGTGCCGCGATAGGTGCTTCCACGGACCAAGCACGGCGTCTTTTAGAGCTGCACATCGGGACGGTGAGCAGCGGCATAGAGTGGGAGATCGACTCGTCAGTTTTCAGTGGTTTGATTTCTCTCAGGAAGCGTGATACGGCCCCTGGTCCCGACGGCATTCCTTACTCGGCATGGCGGTGTGGTGGAACTCTCACTCGTGATGCGCTATATGAAGCATATGTGGCCTTGTTACGAGGCACTCGCCTCCCACATGCTTTCAACCATGGCTACGTGGTATTCCCTCCTAAGAATGTTGAAGAATATACCCTCACGGTTCTTCGTGGTCCTGCCCAGACCAGACCCATTGTGCTCTCGAACACAGATAACAAGTTGATTTCTGGAGGCCTCTCGGTCCCCCTGGGACTTCAAGCTCGGTTTTCGGTGGTCCCGTTCCAGACTGGTGGCATCAAAAAACGCAATATCCTGGACAACGTCTTTGCTCTTGAAGGGTCGCTTTTGGAATATGCCTGTTACAAGGGGTTCGAGTGTGCGGGCCTTTTCCTCTTAGACCTGGCTGCTGCGTTTCCCTCGCTTCTTCATTCTTGGATATTCTTCATTTTGAGCTCGCTGGGCATACCGTCTTACTATGTGGACGCCATTCGCGAGTTGTACACGGACATGAATGTCCAGATTCTGATGGGTGGAAGAGTCTTCAACGGATTTCAGATCGGGACGGGAGTGAAACAGGGATGCCCTCTCTCCGCCCTCATCTTCAACCTTTGCTTTGACCCGATGTTGAGGGTCATAGATAGGCTGGTCAAGCCTTTGCCAGGGCGTGCGCTCGCGTTCATGGATGACGTTGGCATCGCCTCGGGGGATATTGTGCGCGTGGTGGATAAGGTCCTCAGGCTCTTCCAGGTCTCGGAAGTCCTCACTGGCCTCAAGCTCAACTACTCCAAGTGCGTTGTCGTCGTTCCCTCTGAGGCTCTGATATCTCGGGTGAGTGAACGTCTGGGTGCTCGTGGGGTCCCTGTTGGTCGGCTCAATTTTCGCACGAATGGCAAATATCTGGGAGTCTGGGTTGGTCCTGATGGGCCCTCTGCGTCCTGGCGCGGTCCGACTCGGAAGTACATTGCTCGCGGGGATTATGTGAAGGGGCTAAAACTGGGTCTCAGTCTCGGCATTAAGGAGTACAATACCCTCGCTTTCCCTGTCCTCTCATATGTGTTACAACTTCTCCCTGTGCCCGACTTCGTGCGACAAGCGGAGCAGACTGTGCTTCAGCGGCTTACTTCGAGTCCACGGTTCGCGATCCCGACGGACACTTTACGACACTTCTCTGGTTACGGCTTTAAGTTCTGCCCGAGGCCGTTGGTACAGGAGAATCGTGCTGCCATGTTCCGTGCATGTGTATTCTCTGCTGCTGCTCAGGCTACGTTTGCAAAGCTGACGTATCTGGAGGATGAAGACTGGGACATCTTAGCTGTTCGTCGGTTCCCAAGTTGGCTCCAGAACAGTATGTGTGTCACTTGTTTACGTAACTTTCGTTGCCTGACGGCCATTCCGCGGTTCCACGATGAGTATAACGAGGATACCCAACACCTCCAGGCCAAGGTCACTCGTTTTCTTCGGCTCCGAGATCTGATGCCCTGTTCCAGGCTGCTTGTGCCCCGAATTCGGTATTTTGACCCCCAAGCCCCCGAGTGGATCACGAACAGAGTTTTCCTGAATCTACGAATTGCAAATCGCCTCCTTGCACCGTCCACGGCAGTTGCTTATTTGAAGTCCATCTGCAACGCTTGGCCGACGACCAAGCGGTACCGTCAAGCGTGTCGCCCGTGCAGGTGCTGCGAGGTGGAGGGTGGGGATAGCATCCGCCACATGTTTGAGTGTCCAGTCCTTATCCCGGCCCTGTCTCGTGTCCTCCCTGTCCTTCCTGCTTCTTTCTCGTCTTGCTCTGCTCTGGTGCGTCTCTTTATCTCTGATGTCTCGCAGATGACGCAGGACCAAATGTTAGCCAGCCTGCTAGTTCATGATCTCGCATTTGCTACCTTTAATGCTCTTCGTCATCTTGGTCGTCAGGGCCCTGATGTCATTCCGAACCTTGTGAATGCTCGTGCCCGTGTGCTGTCCAAACGGTCCCGTCGCTGCAGAGACCTCTTTATGGCCCGTTAACATCATCATCATCATCATCATCATCATCATCATCGTCATCGTCATCGTCATCATCATCATCATCATCATCAGCATCAGCATCAGCATCAGCATCAGCATCAGCAGCATCAGCATCAGCATCATCAGCATCAGCATCAGCATCAGCATCATCATCATCATCATCATCATCATCATCATCATCATCAGGGTCGGAACCTCGAGGGATCCACGTGAGCAAAATCGCGACGTCGGAGGTCCTGGGGACTTCATTCGGGGGGCACGGAGCACGCCGAGGGCGACCCCCCTCCGTTCTCGCTTCGCTCGGCCTCCCCGGGCAGCCTCCGTCGCCAGGGCTGGATGTCCAGAGGAGGGCCGCGGCCACTGTAGAGGCTCCAGGATGGTGCACGGACCCTCGTGGTCGAGGCCGGGAGGCTGCATAGCCACACCACTTCGTGGCCCCAGGCGACCCTGGCCAGGGGTTGGTGGTGGCGCGCAGCTGCCGTGCGCTGAAACCCAGCGGCCTCTGCTCACGCTCCCACGCGGTGGTCAGATCGCTTCGAACGTGGCCCGCCACTGCACTTGGTGACTGCGCACCCCCCGTCGCGTCGGCGAAAGGTGCAGCTACCGTGTCCGAAGGATTCGGCCCAGAGTCCTTCTGGCGAGCCCAGGGCCAGGTCGAATCCTTCCAGAGCGTTCCAGGCTCCGGAGTTCTCTAGAACGGCAGCGGCGACCAATACATCCTCCAGAACCGTCGGATCTCATAGATCCCCGACGTATCCCGATCTGATTCTGTCCCGATCCTGGCTTCTGGGGAAACTGGGAAACTGAAAGATGCCGATTCCGCCCAGGAGGCCCCAAATGGCGGAAACGAGGCAATGGTAGCGGCATCGTTACCTTTGCCTCCTCTGAGCTTCGTCTTGGTCCTGGTAGTGGCGCGCCTCGGGACAGGTCCCCGGGAGCAGCAGCACCGGTGTCCGCCGCCCCCCCCCAGGACTGGCGGCCCGAGGACGCCGGGGCGCTCCGGCTGTTCGAGCGGGACCCCCCGCTGCAGGTGCTGCACGACGTGGCACCGCGGCTGAACCGCCTCGTCGTGTTCTGGTCCGACCTCGTGCCCCACGAGGTGCTACCCGTCCGACGAAGTCATCTATACACCCACCGTGCCAGGCCAGGGCCATCCTGGGCCGTAGGATGGCGTACAGACCCTCCTGGCTCGGCCAGGAGGGCGTATACACCATCCTAGGGTTATATCGCACCAGGTCGCTACACTCTGCAGAAGTGGGAATTCGTTCAAAAAGGTTAGAAAATACTCCGCGAATCTGTTTTCAAGACTGTAGCGGTCATCGGGTAATATAATCCTGGGGCCCAGGATGGCCCTGGCCCGGCACGGTGGTGGTGTATAGGTGCCTCCTGCGCGATCCATCGCCAGGGCCCAGACCTCCGACGATCTGACTCGGGGCCGCTCTCGGGCCCCGGGGCCACCAACAAAGACTGACCCTGGGACGACGAGCTGGCCTCTGGGAGGAGGAGGAGGAGGAGGAGGAGGAGGAGGAGGAGGAGGTGGAGGAGGAGGAGGAGGAGGAGGAGGAGGAGGGGAGGAGGAAGAAAAGGAGGAGTTGGAGGCCGAGGTGGAGGAGGAGGAGGAGGAGGAAGAGGAGGCCGGGACTGCTGGGGGCCACGGAGATGAGAGAAACAGCTCGGCGGGTCTCCGGGGGTCTGATCCGTATCCCTTGCTTCGGGGCCGTTTCCATGGACCTCGGCGAGTGGCGGACAGGATATGGACGTCTGCCCGCCCCTGAGGGCGTGTGGGGTGGGGGGAGAGAAGAAACACATCCATATCCACCGCTCCCCAGGGGCCCCAGGGGGCGGAAATTATGGACGTTTCTGTTGACTCCGCGCGGCTGTCCGCTAGCGGTCGGTAAACAAGAAGTATCCCCACCAGCGCGACAGTTTCGGCGGCCGTTAATTCGCGCGCTTAGGTAATTAGGTTTGGCTCGTAGCCCGGGCTGACTTCGGACGCCGCCTGCGCTTCCGCTTGCGGCCGCGACGGAAAACAAATCCCCACCAGCTTTTGACGCCGCTCGACTTCTCTTCGCCGCGGTCGCGATCAAAAGTATCCCCACCAGTCCTAAGCCCAGCGTTGCTCCGTTCTGTTTTTCCCTGTGCTTCGGCGCGGCCCGTCCTAACTTTGCCCGGTTTTCGACCTGCTTCGCGAGCCGGCGCACCAAAAAAAATACCCCGCCAACCCATCCAGAAACATATCGCCAGGCCCAGAGGAGGGGGTAGGGGGAGGGGTCAAGCTACCCACTCGCCCGCAAGCCGTCCAGCTCACTCCCACCCGCCCTCGTAACAAATAAATAGCACCTGAGCCTGAGCGTGTTCAGCGGTCGTCTTTGGATGGGCAGCTACTGGGAACCAAAGCCGACCCTAGGTGCGCGACGCTTGGGCGAGGCGCGCCACGCGTGCTAGGGGCGCCACGCGCGCCGGCACCCCCGGGGCCCGAGCGTGCCAGGCACGCTTGGTGCGCCAGATGCGCCACGTGCTCCCAATGCGCCAGGTGTGCCGCACACTCCTGCCGCGCCACGTGCGCCACGTCCGGGGCACGTGAAGAGTGCGTCAGGTGCGCCTGCGCGCGTGACAGCACACATCGGTAAACATGTCGGCCCCCGCCATCTTTGTCGAAAATCAACCCATCATTGTGTCTGGTGGGCGTGCGCACACCAGGCCACGCGCCACCACCCCCGCCGTCCCTGTCAAAAACCACTTGACAATGATCGCGGGATGGCCGCGCATGATCCAGATTTCGCCGCGAGGTGCATGTTGTATCGTTTTTGTCAGGGATGGTAGCCCTGCGCACAGCAGTGAATATGCTGACGCCCCCGCCGTCTCTGTCAAGAACCATACAAAGTGTTCGCGGGCCTTGCGAACATTTGCCACAATGTGTACTTCGCATTGTTTTTTGACAGGGATGGCGGGGGGGGGGGCGGTCGCATCGGGTTGGCCGCGCATGCTTTAAATATGGAGGCGGAGTGCGGTTTGTATCGTTTTTGAAAGGGATGGTGGGGGGCGGGCCCTCATGGAGTCGGCATGGTTCCGGGTTGGCCGCCGGCCCGGTGGGGGAGGGGGTGTATACGAATAAGGAACAGTGATAAGCCCGTCCCCCGAGCAGGGCAAGGAGGAGTTCTGGCAGACACAGAACACAAAACCGTTAAACCACCTACGCCCAGAGGGCTGGTGGGACTCCGTCAGCAGGGCGCGGGGGCAGGCCGAGCGGGGCGGCCCTCCGAAAAAACGCGTGGGGCTTCGTGGAGGCCCTCCCGCCTTCGTTTTTTTCGCGGCCTTCTCCGAGGCCTCCGTCTGCAGCCGCCTCCGAAGCTCCCGATGCCTCCTGGGCACGGGAGGGGGGGAACGCGAAAACGAGCTGCTACAGCCAGACCGAAGTACAAGATCGAGGTCGATTCGGGGAGGGTGCCCCAGTGTCCTTCGTGTTGGTTGGATGTTCGCGTGCATCCTGGGGACGGGTACCCTTGGATGCTCTGCTTGTTTTGGGCGACGGAGGGCCTCGTGTTCTTGAGGGGTGCTCTTCTGGCCCAGGTCCGACTAAGCACGCCCGTCGTGTGGCCAGCGCCTCCTAGCCCATGGGGCTGCTGGAGGTACTCTTTCGGTCAGTGAGGTCTCCCTCACTGCCAGTGGTTTCCCAGCCGCCGCTGCTGTGTCCTTTTTCACCAAGGTTGTGCGGGCGTCGCGCTCAAAAAAGCTGCGTGCAGCTGCTGGCGGAGGCCGCCGCGGGCACATCCCGCGAGGAACGGGGCCAGCGCCTCCCGGCGCCAGAGAAAACCTGGCTTCTGCAGCCGCTGCGATCCCCCCGCCCCCCCTGGGTCCAACTTCGCCCCTTGCCTCGGCAGCGTGCCCAGGGGGAAGGGAGACGGGGCCGGCCTTCTCCGAAGGCGGGTCGGGGGCCTCTTCGAAGCCCTCCCACCAGTTTGGGGAGCCCCCTGATGTTTCCAAGAAGGCTTTTGGGAGGGTTTCTCGGTTGGCGGGAGGGTTCCCCAGGCGCCCCCCCCAGCCTCATGATAAGGCTGCCCCCCCATCGCCCTCCCCCACGTGGGCGCGCCACAAATTTTCTTACAACCCTGGGAGGTGCTTGCGCCCGCACGCGACCGCTTTGCCTGCACCATCTGGTACAAGGACACTGGCATCGCGTGAAGAGGGGTCCTATCCTACCCACCCTGAACGAACGGCGGAAACCGTGATTAGCAGTGCGGGCGACTCCCATGCGCAGTTTCGATTCCAGGGCGATCGACTGCAGCATGTTTGTTCCGCTCGCGGGGGAGTGTCTGGTACCGCTTTTCTGACGTACGTTGCGAACAAGAAACACGACTGGAATCCCAAACCCTATTTAGCACGGCCCTCTTCGAGCCGGATGGGTATGCCATGGTCTGGGGGTCCGAAGCCAGACGAAAACGCCCAGCGAGGACAAAGTGCAACGCCGAGATTTCATGTCGGCGGCGAGCGAGGGGGGAAGTGAAAAGGGGCAGGCCTTCTCAGAAGGCTCGAGAGGCCCCCCGCCCTTCCGAGAAGTTGCCCAAGCCTTCCAGGACGACACGAGACACCGCTCAGAGGGCGCGAGTGCTTCTGAGAAACCCCGCCGCCTTCTGAGAAGGCCGTCTCCTTCTCGCTTCCCCCCCGTCGCTCGCCGCCGATCAGGGGCAGCGGTCGGCGAGCCGCGCACTCAGCGGTCCTTCCTTGCCCACTGGGCCGCCCCCCCACGCGCGCCCGAGGACAGCCCCGCGGGACCCTCCTCCGTGCCCTTCGAGCTGGCGCCGGTGCGGCGGCAGCCCGGGGAGCTGGAAGCGCCCGCGCAGAGCGGCGGCGGCGGCGCGGCGCTCTTCCTGGACTGAGCCGGCCCACGCCCCACCCCCGAGCAACCCTCGAAAGTTGCGACCGTCCAGCAGCCCGCAGCCCCCCAGGGATGGCGAGGCTTCATCTGAATCCGGGCAGGGCCCCATCATGCTGGGACCCCAGCGGCCCTCGAAAGTGGCGACGTTTTTGCATGTCGCAGTCCCCGCAGAAATGGCGAAGTCAGATGTAGATTTGCGTAAGACCCCCGCTATTTCGGGCCCCCAACAACAGCCCTCCATCGTGCCGATCATCTCCCGTATCGCAGCCCCCCATGGATGGAGAAGTCGAATCTGAATTTGCTTTAAACCGAGGCTATGCTGCCCCCATCCGCCCTCGACAGTGGCGACAATTTCGCAGATTGCCCCCCTCCCCCCCTGCCCCCTCAGAGATAGCCAAGTGTAATCTGGATCTGGGTATGGCGACACTGTGCTCCCCCCCCCTCCCTAAAGTGACGCCAGTTTCGCAGATCGCAGCCCCCCAGGAACGGCGAGGTCTAGTCTGAATTTGGGTGGAGGCCCACAGTGCTGCCCCCCCCCCCCGCAGCCCTCGAAACTGGCGACGGTTTCGCAGATCGCAGCCGCCCAGTAACGGCGAGGTCTCATTTGAATTAGTTTAGGGCACCGCTAGGCTCCCGGAAACGGCCCCCGGAAATGTTTCACCGGCAGTCGGCCCTGTTGCAACTACGTGCCCACATGTATTAAGGTTTCCGTCTGCAGCACCGTCGACCACATATGCATACACATGCACGCCCTCTTCTCGCACAGACTATGGGGGCCTTAGCTTTCGAGGTGGGCCGCACGGCACTGCATCCATCGACCACCTAAGATATTAGGATTGCATACCGTTTGGGACTGGACGTTGGGACTCCTTTTTATTTGCGGAGACCGTTTACAAACCGACCAGCAGAGCAAGGGCGAAACGATCAAGGACAGGCACTGTCACAATCACAGTGGTGCACCACATGATCCAGCAGAGCTTCACTTTTTCGAACCCGCGAGTCTTCCTGGGCAAGGCCGAGGCGCGCATGCCAGCCATGCACATTACAGCACATAGGAACGCGGAATTTCCAAGGTCTACGCGGCAATACGATCATCAAGATTTGCGAGGTGTTGAAGTTCATGGAACAGCAGCACATCGATATTTTGTGTATCCAAGAACCACACCTGAACGGCGCTGAGTACTATACGCAAAAGTGTGTGTGTTTTTCCATGTTTCTGTCTTGCTGTACACAGGTGGACGAAAGATCTCATGCAGGTGTCGGCGTCATTGTGTCATCTCGTATCTGGTCCGCAGTGGATGCCTTCCAGGCGTGTGATGATCGCATCTGCACGCCACGACTGAACATACGCGACGGTATACTTATTTTTTTTGCCTGTGTATGCTCCTCAGAGTTGCATCGACCATGAATTGATTCAACTATTTGTTCATTGACTACAGCACGCGCTTCGCCCCACCACGGAGCATTCCACAACATATGTTAGTGGATATTTCAATGCCAGACTTGGCCGAGACCCAGCTGGCGAAGAAGACGTCGTCGGCCGTCAGCCCGCATGTGTGCAAGACTACGCACACGGACGACAACGACTCGCACTCGAAATGTAACTTTCTTATTGAAGCTTGCGTTGCCTGAGACCTCGTAGTGGCCAAGACGTTCTTCGAGCATCCTGACCACAGGAACGCTTCTAACCGAGATTTGGGAATACCACCCATGGCAAGTATAGACGCCAGAGGTTTTGGACAGATCGACCAGATATTGTGTCATCAAGACAATTCCACCACTATTGTTTGTAGTTGGAATTGCCGGGCAGTTGCATCAAATTCAACAAGTTCTCACTACTGTTGACACTTCGATACATTTCAAAGTGGAGGTGTCCCAGAAGAAGAGCAGACGTCGTTGAACAAAGAGAGCTACATATATGTCCGTGCGCGTTTTCACGAATGCAGGTCGCGCGGGTTACCAGAACTGCACATTGGAGTGAGCCGTGACTGATATGCAACAAGCGTTCCATGAGGCAGCGTCGACTCTACCAGACAAGGCCGATCAGCCAAGACACGCGTGGAAAGGTCAGCGGACGCTCGATTTGATCGCGGAACAGAGCAGCTGTCGTCAAATTGGGAACTACACCAACGAAAAGCCTATCAAGAAGATGATCCGCGAATCGGGCAAGCAACACCGCAACACATGGTTTGACGAATGTTTGGGCAAAGGTGTATTGGGCGCAGCCCGGTACCTTTGAAAATCCAAGCCAGTGAAACATGTAGCTCCTTACAAAGTGGACGTTGTCCGATACGGCCGAACGGGCTAACATCATGGCGGACTGTTTCGAGTCAGTGCAATGGCAGAGCCGATACCCACAACAACAACCAGAAGGTCCCCCGCACTGTCCGCACATATGTTTTCGCGATGGACGAGTTGCTGGAGTGTGTTAAAGAAATGCAAATGTGGGAAAACTACGGTCCCCGATGAGATTTTTCTGATTGTTGGAAGGCGCTTAAGGGCGATAGTCACGCATGTGGTGTCTCATTGTATGTCTGTCAACAATGTTGGGCTAAGAAATCGATCCCAGACTTTTGGAGACGAGCCGAAGTGGTTCTTCTATTCCAAAAGAGTACACTGCATTACCAAGCAACGACAGACCCGTTTCATGACTTTCCGTGGGGTGCAAGGTTTTGGCGGCACTGATACGTCAGAGGTTTTTACAATGTGGTTATGAAAACTTCACGCGTACCTCTCAGTGCGGATTTTGCCCGGGATGTGGAACAGCAGAGACCCTCATGCATATGAGACGCATGATTAATGTTGCACATACAAATGTGGACGGAGGACTATTGGTACTGATGTTTACACTGGGCCAAAGCGTTCGACAGGTCAAAGCCATATGCAATATGCAAGGCTTGGGGAAGATTCGGGCTCCAGGCCGAGATTGTGGAGATGGCGCGGTCTGTTTATTCGGCCCGTTTCTTCGCGATCCAGGACCATATCGGTACCTCTACCGAGAAACGGCAGAACGCGGAATCGCATAGGCGTGTCCGCTTTCTCTTTCTGCGCAGCAGCCCAGGCCGTCCTGCTGCACGACGCGATCGATTCGCTAAGTTTGGAAGAAGAGCTTGGATGCGCGGTGACCCTGGATGTTTTCTACGCCGACGACGCACTTTTTGTGTCCCAGCGCCAATCCAACCTCCAGAACATGCTGAGCGCTATCGCGGAGGAGGGGCGCCAATATGGGTTGGACTTCAACTGGAATAAAAAAACGCACATGCACAAATCGACAGTTCAAAAGATTACGGCGCCGAGCGGTTTTGATATAAAGACAGTCCTGGACGCTGTTTATGTGGGAGGGTTCTCCCACGTTTTATGGGGCAGCGCCCGCGCAGCAATGCATACTATTGGGAGGAACACGCAACACTTTCAAGCGGCTTGGCAAAGTATGGTTACACGCGTCTCTTCTTGTATGGAGACGAACGCTTAGGATGCACGAGAGCGTCGTTCTGAACATGGTACTGCGTGTTTGTTATATTCCTTTTGGTTGTTGGGAGCAATCATATACTGAATCGAAATGTTTGCGACGCATTCTTAGGGTCCCACATTCGTTCATATCTCGAGACCAGGGGGACGCCGCGTTCGCAAGTTTTGGTTGGTAGACAAATCAAGTTGCACGAGAAAGCTGCTGCACGTGGACCTACCTACGTCTTTGACGGGCCGAAGTGTCTGCGATGGCGATGGGTCGCCGAACGAGTGGGCTCGCAAGCGCAAGCGCGGACGACCGATGCGATGCGACAGCGGGGGTTTTCAGCTTTCAATATGTCTCATCTTGTCTGAGCAGACCTAGCAGTTTCCTGTCTCCTGGACAGGCTGCCACAGTGCACCCTCGATTGCCTGCGCGTCCGTCCGGATGCTTGGCTTTTGCTTGCTTGCGCCGCTTTGCTGATCCCCCAGCAGCCTTCGAAACCGGCGGCGGTTTCGCAGGTCTTACCCCCCCCGGAGGCGGCGAGGTTGAATTGGAATCCGCGTGGGGCCCAACTGTGCTGGCCCCCTCGGCAGCTTTCGAAACTGGTGGCAGTTTCGCAGGTCGCAGCCCCCAGGGATGGCGAAGCTTAATCTGAAGCTGGGTATGATGACGTTGTGCTGGCCCCCCAAGCAGCCTTCGAAGTTGGCGGCACTTTCGCAGATCGCAGCCGTCCTGGGGATGGCAAGGTCTAATCAGATTCTGGGTATGACGGCATTGTGCTGCCCCCCCCGTCCAGAGGCCTCGAGCGTGGCGACAGTTTCGCAAATCGCAGCCCCCATGGGGTGGCGAGTTCTAATCTGGACTTGAGTCTGGCGACTCTGCGTTGCCCCCCCCAGCAGCTTTCGAAACTGGCAGCACTTTCGCAGATTGCAGCCCCCCAGGGATGGCGAGGTCTAGAAATAATCTCGGTATGGCGACATTGTGCTGGCTTTTCCCCATCGGCCTTCGAAAGTCGCGACGTTTTCGCAATTTGCTGCCTCCCAGGGACGGCGATGTGTAATCTGAAGTGGAGACAGTTTCGCAGGTCGCACCCCCCCGGGGATGGCGAGGTTTAGTCTGAATCTGGGTATGGCGACGCTGCGCTGGCCCCCTCAGCAGCTTTCGAACATGGCGACAGTTTCGCAACCCGCCCCCCTGGGAATGGCGAAGTTTAATTTGAATTTGGGTATGGCGACGCTGTGCTGCCCCCCAAAAACAACCTTCGAAAATGGCGGTAGTTTCGCCATTCGCAGCCCACCCCCATAGATGGCGAAGTCGAACCTGAATCTGGGTATGGCGACGCCGTATTGCCCCCCAACAGCAGCGCAGATCGCAGGTCGCACCCCCAGGGATGGCGAAGTCTAGTCTGCCTCAGGGTGTGGCGACACTGTGCTGACCCCCCCCACAATCAGCCTTCGAACGTGGCGACAATTTCGCAGATGACACTTTCCAGGGAAGGCGAGTTCGGAGGCAGGTGCGAGAGAGGTCGAAGCGAATTGCCCCAGCCAGCTCAACCAGCCAGCCCAACCAACCCACCTAGCCCAGCCACCCAACCAGCCTAACCAGCCACCCATCCAACCCGCACAGTCCCCCCGCCTGCCCTCCGTCACCGCCGAGAGGGGGGGAACTGCTTCTTACCAGCGGAAACCAGAAGAATCACCCTGCCGAGGTCCGGCGGGACAGCGGGGAAAGGGCAAATCCCACCGTATTGTGGGGGGCCGTGGTTCCGGGATCCGCGCCCAGTGACCCTCGAGAGGGTTTCGGGCCTCAAGTGTTGCATTGTCGTCCTTTTTGAAAGTTTCACCGCGCCCCCTTTCTAAACGGCAAGGCTCCCATCCGTGAAACTGTAATCACTTTTCGGCCCCCGCGCGAGGCTTCTTAGAGGGTCCCAGGAGGCCTGCGGAGGCCCCAGGCGGCCGCATGAGACCCCAGGAGGCCCCAGGAGATCACAGGAGGCCGCAGGAGGATCTCTCACGCGCGGCCCCAGGAGTCCCCAGGCATCGTCAGGAGGTCGCAGGAGGCCCCAGGAGGCACCAGGGGGAAACGCAAGGCAAGGGGGGCCCAGGAGGCTCGCAGAAACCAGAGGAGGCCCCACGACCCCAGGTCCATCGCGCGGGAAGGACATGGAGGAGGAGGAGGAGGAGGAGGAGGAGGAGGAGGAGGAGGAGGAGGAGGAGAACGAGGAGGAGGAGGACGAGGAGGAGGACGAGGAGGAGGAGGACGAGGAGGAGGAAGAAGATGAGGAGGAGGAGGACGAGGATGAGGAAGGATAAAGCAGCAGGATGGATGAGGAGGAGGAGGCGGAGGACGAGCACTAGCAGAGGGAACCACGTTGACAAGAGGCGGCAAACCAAGAGGGTGACAGCATTACGCCCCAACAAGTAGAATTTGTCGAATTGGTTTCAACCCCCGTGAGGGGCATTACAGGGTATGAGACAATTGAAAAGAGAGAGAGAGAGAGAGAGAGACAGAGAGAGAGAGAGAGAGAGAGAGGAAGGAAGGAGGCGGCAAGGAGGAGGAAGGAGAGAGACGCGACCACAGTGCTCCATTCAAAACGAGAACCTAACAACGGAGGGTTGGGAAAAACGAGTCAGGACGAGAAGCCGGTCCTAGGGAAGTGGTCCAGACCTCAGTGGCCTGCGCATCGAAACAATTGGAGCGGCCATACGTTGGCTCTGCGACCATTTGCGAACCCTGCCCCTACGGGTCCAGTCGGCGCTGGGGTAGCGGGTACCCCCGCTGGGGTATCCTGCGGATTCTGATCCCCGGCTGGCGCTGCAGAATTTTCACCTGCCAGGGTAAGGTTCACGTGTGATTGCCTAAGGCCTAAGAGTTGGGCAGGTCCCCCCGTCGAGGTGGAGAGGATCGAGGAGATAGTCGAGGAGAAGAGGAGGGGGAGATGATCGAAGCGATGATGTGGGATCGAGGAGAGAATCGAGGAGGAGATGAGGAGAGGATCGAGGATCGAGGAGTGGGACGTTCGGGCAGAGGGTCGAGGACAGGATCGAGGAGAGCAGGGGAGGGAGAGGAGGGGAGAGGAGAGCAGAGGATGGGAGAGGGGAGGATGGGTGGCGTCGTCGGCGGCGGCATCGGCAGCATCGGCGTCGTCGGTGTGGTCGTGATCATGGTGCTTGCAGTTCTGCTCGAACTCCCTTATGCAGTGACCACCGCCCTCCCTCCTCATCCGCTCTCCGTTCTCTTTTTCCCCCTCTTTCCCTCTTCGCGCTCCCTCCTCGTCCTCATCCATCCCTCTCCCTCCTTCGTCGTCTTCCCTTGCCTGCACTGTCGCATGTCCTGTTCGTTGGGAGGAAGGCGTAGCTGCTGCTTCGTCTTGTTAAATGCCCAGCAGCAGGCGGACACTCTCTTCCGAAGTCGGGACGTCGCACTCGCTGGCGGTAATTACGGTTGAGTAATACAAGCCATAAATTGCATCACCTGCGTTGGGGCAGCGGAGAAATGGCAGATACGAACCCACCGCGGTTGCCTGTATCTGGTTGGTTCCAGGCGCGCCCGGCTTCGCGCCACCACGCCAACTCTGTCTGCATCATTCGACAATGTGCGCTTCGTGGTTCTCCGTTTTTTGTTACTGCTGTCCGCAGTTAGTGTAAGTCGTGCTGCCGCTGCGCCCGTGTGATTCGTACTTTGTTGCTTCCTACTCGGTGGCCGCTCATGGAAGTGTCCTTGCAATTATAGTTTGCTGTTGTTCTGGCTTTGTCTGCTTTTGAGAGTGCAGTCTTTACAGTGTAACGCTCATTCGTGTGCTGGCATAAGTTTTCGATGCACTGATTGGCTTTGCGCCCTGCCCAGTCGCGCCTTCCAATGCTGTTGCCTCGAAGCGCTGCTGCGGGTGCCCGCCATTTTGCTGCCCATTCTACAGTGCCGTTTTTAATACATGCTCCGCGTGCGGATCATGTATTACACATGCAGGGATTTAGTAATAAAAACAACGATGAGTTCATGCGTAATTTTATTCATAAGTCAATTATGTATTAAAAATCCGATTCGTTTTCAAAATCCTATGTGTTAAAAACTGCCCTGTAGGGGGTGGCCAGAGCGCTGGGAAGGGGAATACAACGCTTCACGCTCGTAGTTCTCCATGGGCTTTGTAAGATGCTGGCCTCCGTGCCACGCTGTCGGCGATGGGCGCGGGGCTGGTCGCCGGATAGGTCGCGGCGAGGTGTGCCGCAGCGGCCGCTAGCTCCCAGCGAGCTGGTCAGGAAACTGTTCCCTACCTAGGCTCTGCCTAGAAGGGTTCTTACTCGGTAAGCTCAAAGGGCCGGGCAGTGGGGCCCGCCCCGGGCGGTTCCCCAGTATCCGCCCCGCGGTTCCCCCAGTGACGCTCCCTTAGCTTCGCGTTGCTTATCTCATCTTAGCTTAGCCTAGCTTAACTTAGCTTAGCTTAGCTTAGCTTAGCTTAGCTTAGCTTAGCTTAGCCTAGCCTAGCTTAGCTTAGCTTAGCTTAGCATAGCTTAGCCTAGTCTAGCTTAGCTTAGCTTAGCTTATCATAGCTTAGCTCAGCTTAGCTGAGCTTAGCGCAGCGCAGCATTAGCATTATCATTAGCATGGCGTAGCATAGCATAGCATAGTATAGCATAGCGCAGCATAGCAAAGCGCAGCATAGCATAGCATAGCATAGCATATCATAGCGCAGCATAGCATATCATAGCATATCTTAGCTTAGCATAGCACAGCGCAGCAAAGCATAACACAGCATAGCATAGCGTAGCATAGCATAGCGCAGCATATCATAGCATAAAACAATTAAGCAACAACAGCAATAAAAGCAACGCAAACGCAACAATAAAAGCAAACGCAAAAGCAAACGCAAAGGCAAGGCAATGCAAAGCAAACTCAAAGCCAATGCGAACGTGTAGACGTATATGTAGATGTAGGTGTAGGTGTAGATGTGGATGCAGGTGTAGATGTAGATGTAGATGTAGATGTAGGTGTAGATGTAGATGTAGATGTGAGTCTCGCTGTTGATGTTGATGTAGATGTAGATGCAGGTGTAGATGTTATGTAGCTGTCGGTGTAGATGTAGATGTTGCTTCCCTAGATGCTCCAACTCCTAGGTAGGGTCGCACTGGGATAATTTTCCCAACCAACCTGTGCTGTTGGGTCCTCGTTTTGAAGAGGCGGTCCCCGCGTTTCCTCCTCCTCCTCCTCCTCCTCCTCCTCCTCCTCCTCCTCCTCCTCCTCTTCCCTCCTCTCCTCCCCCCACGCTTCGTGGCCCCACAGGGAGGTCCACCGAAGGCCCCAGTGGTGTGCACCACAGGCGAGCTGGCCGGGAAACTGTTTTTTTTTCAATGCAGGGCGGCGCCTTGCGCCTCACCTGTCCCGCGCGGGCACGTGGCGCCGAGAGGGCGCGAAGGGCGCGCCAGGCCGCTCGTCTGTGCGAGCGGTGCGAGGTGGCATGGCGGGTTTTTCGGGCCATGCGCCTCCTGGCTCCGCTGCCGTCTCCCCGACCGCGCCGCGCGGTCGAGTGGGCGCCCTTGCCAGCCGAGCTGTGCGACTCGGCGAAGGATTGCAAAAAAACGAAGGATTGCAAAACAACGAAGGATTGCAAAACAACGAAGGATTGCAAAAAAACCTTCGTTGCAATCCTGGGATTGCAATCCTTCGAAGGTTATTGCGCAATCCTTCGTTGCAATCCTTCGCCCAACGGCCCCTCCTTGCGTCGGGAGGGTGGCCGCGCGAGGCCGTCGAGGGGAGGGCGGCTCTGGCGGCGTCGGGCGCCGGAGGGCCAGGGCGGGGCCAACGCGAGGGGGGCGGGGGTCGCAGCCCGCCCGGAGCCTGGCGGCGGGCGGGGGCGGTCCCGCCGAGAAGCTGGCCTCTCCGCCGACGGTCCGCGGGCAGCACAGAGGAATGTGGCTGGTCGGCTGTCGCGCTCGCTCGCAAGACAAGAGGGGGGAGGGACACGGGGAGAGAGAGAGAGAGAGAGGCCAGAAGGAGGGACCAGCGCAGGAAGCAGACCTGACGCCGAAGGAACGGGGAGGAGCGAACCACAGGGAACGAGATCAGCAGCCGAGGAGAAATGCAGACGCGGGCGCTCGAGAGGGATAAGGGTCATGCGTGCATTTGTGGTTCCTTCGGCGCCTGCCGTGATGAGTTCTTGCTCCCTGCATGTTTGCTCAGAAGCAGACGTGCTGTTAGATACGGTTTTTTATTTTGACGTGAACCTGGACAGCAGCAAACACAACCTTCGCGTTTTGGGCGGCCGTGGGATATTGATTGCTAGTTGCGGCGGCCAAAGCGATATACACGGCTGGAGGCAGCCGTGGTTGACGACTGCTTCGGCAACGGTGACGACCACAATGATCCTCTTCGCGCACCCTTTTGATCGCACTCGCCGTGGCAAACGTGGCAGGTCTGAGGATCCCACCCGCGGCGTGTGTTAGCACGCTCGCCCATCAGCGACAGACCTATCCAGAGTTGCATGGCGGCCCGGGTGCTTGTATGCGCCCGCGGGCCCAAGGAGGCGCGCGCCGCGTCGCTCCACGAGCTGTTTGAGATAGTGCGTCTTGATGCTGACGCGAGCGCCCTATCGATGATAGTCGGCGTCGCCCCAACATACTGATGCTGTGTGTGCGTCGCCCTCCCAGGGGTTTCGTGGAGGGCGCTTTCTGACCGCACCGCTCAGGAAACGATATACTACGAGATGGTTGTACTATATGCTCGGTTCGGACGTTCGCCTGCGAGGGGAACACACTAACATAGTACTAGCATGTCATTTTGCGTCCCAGATAGTATCGACTATAGACGGGTGGGCTGAGTGGGTGATCGAGCCGCTGCCCTCCCAGGCGCTTCCTCTCGCAGATGCTGTGCATGGTGCTGCTGGCTGCAGTCGTCGCGGTCGCCGTGCCCGTCCTCGCGTGCTGCACACTCTTGGGTCTTGTTCTCGCGCCTCCAGAGTCCTCCGCCTCTTGGTTTCGCAGGTGCCGCGCGCAGCGCTGCCGGCGGCGGCGGCCTAGGTAGGCGGTCCAGTGCCGCTCCAGGCCCAGCCCCCCAAGGCATACTGGGGGACAACCCAACGAGACTGGACAGGATGGCCAAAGAGCTGCATTGCCAATCCATTTGTAAGCGGGGGGGCTGGCCAAGCGAAGAGGGGCGGGGCAGCAGATGCCGCGGCACCAGCCGTGTCCTCTGGAACACGCACTTGTGTGGTGGAGTTGGCCTGGGGGGGCGCGAGGATTGCAGGTGCCAGTCCTGTCCCGCCTTTCGTGCCAACTGTGCGGCGTCGCTCTCCTTCAAAGTTTTGTTGTTGTTGCCTTCTTCTTCTGTGACCCCCCCACAGTCTCGTTCTCTCGTTCGTTCAAGGTGCGCGCGGCGGCGACGCCTCCGGCGACCCCCGCGCCGACTCCCCGAGGCCCCCTGCCCCCAGCACGAGCCGCTCCAGCCATACGCGCCCCCTCTGTCCTCCCGGAGCCTCAGGCCAGCGTCCGCCGCAGTTGGTCACGCCCCCATTCTTGAGGGGCGGGAGGAGGAGGAGGAGGCACAGTTCTTCATTGTCGAATTGGGTGTTCCCCAGGTGGCGTGTACTCATCCGAACTGTTCTTGGAGTCGTTCAACCCATGCGTCGAGACCTGGCTGCTCAACAGTGCGCAGCACGCTATCTCTGGAACCATCCCCTGGTGTCGCTCAAGGGTTCCGGAGGTTGGGTTTTCAAACTACGCCGACGACATTGCTAGGAAACAGATGGGCGCACACACTCTTCATGCATTTCTTCGTCGTCAACAATGGCTTGACGAATCCCTTGATCGTCATATCCGTGTGGTGGGGTACGCACAGAACCAGGACAAATTTCGTGATTCAGGGGGGGATCTGTATTTCGTGATGATCTTGCACCTTTTGATATATCACATTGTCCTATCTGCGAGGCGCCCTTCGAGGCTCGAGACTTCGATACTGTACGGGCGCATGCACTGTTTGCTATTGTTCCGGCTTATCTTGCTGCCGCCGCTGTTCGCCCGCCCTTTGTTGATCTGTAGCGCAAAGGTGGCACTGGAGGCTCACGATGACATTATCAAAAACTACGGCGGCAAGACGCAGAAGATTGAGACTCCTGCTTCAGGCTCCGGAGACGATGCTGCGATGCCTTTGCTCCAGGCCACTGCGAGGCTGGCCATCGAGACAACGAAACTCGAATCCTTCAACGACCTCCAGATCCGGACTTTCACGGGCGACTTGCACACAGTGTTCAATATCAATGACAACGATCATGAACTCTTGAAGGCCATGCGCGCGTTCACCACGAAGTATGAGGAAGGCACCCATGGAAAGCGTGGTCATCATCTTGGCACCCCAGACCAGCATGCCGCCAAAGGGTTGATCTTGCAAAAAGGGAAAACCCATCCAGACGAGGCATCTCGCATTCTCTGGATGGAGACGGCGGCCGGCCTCACCGAACCCAGATCCTGCCGGCACGTCATCACGACGTGCAGTGCCCGCGAGGGCTACGAGTCCGCCAAAGGTACCAACATCGAGATGTGTTTCGGTCCGAAGGGGCAACAGCTCAAAGCAGTGATGATTACATACGCTGAGACCGGTGAGGGCGGATCAGTATATGATGGCAAGCCCCCGCGCGGCAAGGGCGCGCGCAACGTGGCAGCTGCACTCAAGGAGGTGCAAGCAGTCATGAGGTAGACCGCTCGATTTCTCTTCTCTCTCTGTGTCCCTTTTGTCCCCTCTGCTGTGTTGTGTGTGCGTGTGTGCGTGTGTTCTTGCTCTCGTGTTGTCCCTCGTATTCTCCCCGCTGCTCCATTCATTTCCTCCTTCCGGGCGAAGCGTTCGCTTGATTGGCTTTTAGCTTCCGGCGGAAGCGCTCTCATTGAGAGCGGGTCCACGGGGGACGCGTCGCGCCCGCGCAGAGGAGGCGACAGCACGGCCAGGCAGCCTGATGTCGCCCCAGACCGGACAGTGTGGCTTCCAGCTGGTTCCATCATTGTCATCATCATCATCCTCTTCTTCATCCTCTTCCTCATCCTCACCCTCATCCTCCTCATTTTTGAGGGGCCTCCCACGGCGCGGATCTGGCGCGGGGGCCTCGCAAACGGGGCAGCGCCCTCCTCGACGGCGCTCCAGAAACCAGACAGCTGGGTGCGGGGCATCGCCACAGGCGACGTCTGCGCAGATGGGCCACCAGGGCGATAGCTCAGTTCAGCAATTTGCCAAGCAGCTCGCGGCCGCGACCGCGCCCGACCAGTTCGGCCGCGCGACTCGGGCGGGGACCCGTTGCGCCGCTTCCTGGACCACGACGATGGCGCAGTCATAGTCAGCCTCAATGATATATGCGTTTTCGACCACGTGTCGCGGTCTACCTCTTTTGGCCCAGGCGTTCCACGCACGCCCCGAGCTGGTTAGCCTTTTTTCCTCCCGTGGAGCTGAGGTATGGGCAAGACCCCGCCTACCTCCTTGGCAGGACCATGCGCGACGTGCGCCAAGGCGAAAGCGTGGAGCAGGGGGGCGCGCTGGCCCCAGCCCTCTTTCGCACTTGCACTCCACGGGGCGCTGGGGGGGGCTGCCAGGAGCCTCTCACAAAAGGGTTTTCTTGTCGCTCCCCTTGGCGGCGTCTACATCAAGACCACGCGGAAAAAGAGTCATAGCTATTTTCGACCCCCCACTGGCCCCTGGCGCGAACCAACTCCGCGCAAACGTGACGCCTGCCACCTCGGCAAGTGTCGGGCCTACAGCAGAGGCGGAGGCGCAGCGCCACCGGGAAGCGGCCAGCTGGGACAAGACGTGTGGCTTGGCGACACAG
>CAUYUJ010019543.1:54411-61911 GCA_963575745.1 Prorocentrum cordatum | reverse complement strand
ATTCTTTCCAGCTGGCCCGCCTGCCTGCCAAGCACAATGGGCGAGTCGCGCCAGCGCTCAGCGAAGCTCGCGTGGACAAACTAATGGTGGCGGCTCTTGCTTGAACGTCGCGGTCCAAAAGGCGCCCATGCCCACCCTGACGGGCGAAGGCGCCCTGGCTCTAGGGGGGGCTGTCTGGGAGGACGAACCAGACCTGGCCGAAGGTTTTTTTTTGGAGGGCCCCCCCCTTTGCCTCCCAACCTTTCCTTCCCAGTCCCCCCGCGCGCCGCCGCGCTGCGCCGCCTCAAAGTCGGCCCGCCGGTGCTCGCTGCCCGGCCGCTCTCGGCGCGCCTGGGCGAGCCTCGCCAATCACCGCTTCCTAGCTGCTCGCGGCGCAGCCCGCCGCGCCCCGCTGTGCGCTGGCCCGCGGCGCCGCAGCAGCCCGAGCGCCCACGAGCCCCGTTTTGGCCCAGCGCGGCCGGCCGCCGCCTGGCTCAGCGCGCCCGCGGCCCCGGCTAACTACGAGCCCGCTCCGCCGCCTACGTCGCGCCAGCGGGCTGCGCGGCCAGCGGCCCCGGCCGCTGCGGCCCTGCCCTGCCCGGGGCAGCGCCCAGGCCCGAGCGCGGCCAGCCCCGCCCGCGCTCCACCGCCTCCTGCCTGGCGCCCCAGCGGCGCCTCCAGCCTCGTCCTCTGCCCCTGCCTCCTCCGCCGCCTCCCTCTTCCTGCTCCTGCTGCTGCTGCTGCTGCTGCTCCACCTGCTGCTGCTCCACCTGCTGCTGCTCCACCTGCTGCTGCTCCACCTGCTGCTGCTCCACCTGCTGCTGCTCCACCTGCTGCTGCTGCTGCTGCTGCTGCTGCTGCTGCTGCTGCTGCTGCTGCTGCTGCTGCTGCTGCTGCTGCTGCTGCTCCTCCTCCTCCTCCTCCTCCTCCTCCTCCTCCTCCTCCTCCTCCTCCTCCTCCTCCTCGGATGCGTCGCCTTCTTCTCCGCTGGGGCTCTTGTGCCGTGGGGCCTGGGCATGGGGCCCGCAGACGGGTGCGCGGCAGCCCCGTCCCTGGCCCAGGAGGTGGGGCCCGCAGGCGGGTGCGCGGAAGCCCCGTCCCACCTCCCGTCCCCGTTCCGCTCCGCGAGCTTGTGTTTCGCCGGGCCCTTGGCTGGCCTGCGCGCGCCCTTGTGTTGCCCAGTCCTTGGAGCGGGGGCCCGGGCTGGGGCCCGCAGGCGCGCGCGCGGCAGCCCCGCCCCGCACTTGGGAAGGGGCGCCCGTAGGCGGGTGCGCGGCAGCCCCGTCCCACCCCCCGCCCCCGCCCCAGTCAGGGTCCCTTACCCCGCGGGCCGCTGCTGTCAGTGGTGGTGGTGTTTCTGGCGGCGGTGCTGCTGGTCGGCGTCGTGGTCGTATGCGTCTCTGCTGGTCGGGGTCGCGGTGGTGCTGGTGTTGGCGTCGGTGTAGGGTATGTTGCGGCGGTGGCTTGGGTGTGGCTCGCGGGCGGGCGCAGGGCAGCCCCGTCCCACGCCCAGGAGGTGGGGCTCGCAGGCGGGTGCGCGGCAGCCCCGTCCCACCTCCCGCCCCCGCCCCGCACCGCAAGCTAGTGTTTCGTCAGGCCCTTGGCTGGCAAGCGTGCGCCCTTGTCTTGCCCAGCCCTTGCAGTGGGGGCCCTCCCGGCCGCGCTGGCAACGTCCATTCCCGCCAGTCTTGGCTTGTTCTCCGTACAATGCGCGGTTTTCCACGGCGCTCACGTCGCGACCCTGGGCCAGGCCCTCAGGTGTTGTCGCCTTCTGGGCGGGGTCTTATGCTACTTGCTCGGGACTGGCGTCCACCACAGGAGATTTGTG
This sequence comes from Prorocentrum cordatum, assembly GCA_963575745.1. Taxonomy (NCBI): domain Eukaryota; class Dinophyceae; order Prorocentrales; family Prorocentraceae; genus Prorocentrum; species Prorocentrum cordatum. The sequence continues at coordinate 60,104 of CAUYUJ010019543.1, read as the reverse complement.
TGGCGTCGCGGAGTGGTCCAGCCTTCCTGCAGACGCTGTGCTTCCATCCCCGACCCGTCCCAGACTACCTGGCAGGTCTACGCCGTCGGCACGGCCCTGGCCCTTGGCGCCCTCTGGCGACAGGGCCAGTTTGTACTGGCTTTCACTTACTACAGTGTTTGTGCGGACAGTGCGTGCAGGACGCTCTCTGGCTCGGCATGGCGCCTACACCGTGGTGGGCTGGCGCCGCGGCGTCCTGTTTGGAATCCCCAGGCACTTTGCCACAGGTCTGCATGATGCTTGAGCTTCCCTGGGCGTTGCAGTTCTGCCAGTCCGCCGCTGCCCGCCGCTGCCGCCTCTGAGAGCTGGCCCGGTCGGCTTGCGCTGCGCCCTGTTGCTAATTAGGCTTGCCCGTTGGTCCGGACTACCTTCTCGCCGCCTGCGCTTTTGCTGGCGATTGCGACCAGGAAATAGTTACAGTCGTGGCGCTGCTGGTCGCAGTCGTGGTGGTGCTGCTGGTCGCCGTCGTGGTGGTGGAGCTGCTGGTCGTGGTGGTGCTGCTGCTGGTCGCAGTCGTGGCGTTGCTGGTCGCAGTCGTGGCGCTGCTGGTCGCAGTCGTGGTGGTGTTGCTGGTCGCTGTCGTGGTAGTGCTGGTGGTGCTGTTCGTGGTGGTGCTGCTGGTTGCAGTCTCGGCGCTGCTGCGCCCGCTTGCGGTCGTAATGCTGCTGGTCGTGGTCGTGGTCGTGGTGGTGCTGCGGGTCGCAGTCGTGGTGGTGGTGCTGCTGGTCGCAGTCGTGGTGGTGGCGCTGCTGGTCGCAGTCGTGGCGCTGCTGGTCGCAGTCGTGGCGCTGCTGGTCGCAGTCGTGGCGCGGCTGGTCGCAGTCGTGGTGCGGCTGCCGGTCGCGGTCGTGGTGGTGGTGCTGCTGGTCGTGGCAGTGCTGCTGCTGGTCGCGGTTGTTTTGGTGCTGGTCGTCGTGGTGGTGGTGGTGGTGCTACTGGTCGCCATCGTGGTGGTGCTGGTTGTTCTGGTGGTGCTGTTCGTGGTGGCCCTGCTGGTTGCAGTCTCGGTGCTGCTGCTCCCAGTTGCAGTCGTGGTGCTGCTGGTCGCAGTCGTGGTGTTGCTGGTGACCGTGGTCGTGGTGGTGCTGCGGGTTGCGGTCGTGGTGGTGGTGTTGCGGGTCGCAGTCGTGGTGGTGTTGCTGCTGGTCGCAGTCGTGGCGCTGCTGGTCGCAATTGGGTCTGCTGGTCGCCGTCGTGGTGGTGCTGCTCGTCGCGGTGGTGGTGGTGGTGGTGCTGCTGCTGCTGCTGGTCTCGGTGGTGTTGCTGCTGGTCGCAGTCGTGGTGGTGCTGGTCGTAGTCGTGGTGGCGCTGCTGGTCGTAGTCGTGGTGGTGCTGCAGGTCGCAGTCGTGGTGGTGGTGCTGGTGGTGGTGCTGCTGCTGCTGGTCACAGTCGTGGTGGTGGCGCTGCGGGTCGCAGTCGTGGTGGTGATGCTACTGGTCGCAGTCGCAGTGCCCGCTGTCGTGTTGGGGGTGCTCCCGACGCTCGTCGGAGTCCCCCGGGGCGGCTGTGCTTGCCGTGGGGCCGAGCATCAGGGGCGTGCTGGCAAGCGGCTAGTGGGTGGGCCGGCGGAGTTTGCGAGCAGCACTTCGGCCAGGTCAGGTCGTCCTCCCTGGCGGCCCCCCCGAAGGCTAGGTAGCCGTCGCCCATCAGGGTGGCCATAAGCGCTCCCTGGGCCGCGACGCTCAGGACCCCCCACCAGCAGTTGGTGTACGCGAGATCCGCAGAACGGCGGAGGAGGGCCGGCGCGGCCCGCGCCTTCTGCTTGGCAAGCGGGAGGCGCGGCCCCACCGGCCTTTGCCTTTGCAGGAGAGGACCAGGAGGCGGCCTGACTGGCCGGTCGTGAGTTCGTGGTACCTGCGTTGTTTGCGCTGTGCGGCCACAAGTAGTGTGGCGCCGTCAGTGTCGAACGTGCGCGGCCGGTGCCAGCCGTCCCTGCTGAGAGGGGGCACCATGGTGCTGTCGCTGCACAACGGGACGCCGTTCGGCGAGATGCCGTCGACGACTAGGTCGAGTTGTCTGCGGTCCAGCGGGCTGTGGGCAACGGCGTTCGTGTCCCGCAGCAGCTGTTGGGGGACAACCCTCCCGCTTGTTTCCCTGGCGACCCTCGCCCAAGCTCGTTCGAGCGGTTTCCCGTGTCTGGTGAGTAGCCCAGTGCGTGTTTTCGCAGCGGGTCCAGCCAGGCCCGGCGGCCTGGGCGACCGGCAGCCCTACACGTGTGCGGGAGGAGCGGCAGCGGGAGTCTGGGGCGCGTGCGCAAGGCTGCCCGGAGCCGCGCTGACTTGAACTCGTACCCCTCCGTGGTGGGTAGGGTTTGCAAGGTGCGCGCGCCGCCCCCTGCCTCGCGCACTAAAGAACGATTCTCGCCCACCGGCACCGGCACCGGCACCGGCACCGGCACCGACACCGGCACTGGCACCGGCACTGGCACCGGCACCGGCACCGGCACCGGCACCGGCACCGGCACCGGCACCGGCACCGGCGCCGGCACCGGCACTGGCACCGGCACCGGCACCGGCACCGGGGCCGGCACCGGCACCGGCACCGGCACCGGCACCGGCACCGGCACGGGCACCAGCACCGGCACCGGCACCGGCACCGGCACCGGCACCGGCGCCGGCACCGGCACCGGCACCGGCACCGGCACCGGCGCCTGCGCCGGCACCGGCACCGGCACCGGCACGGGCACCAGCGCCGTCGCCGTCGCCGGCGCCAGCACCGGCTTTGGCACCCGCACCCGCAACCGCACTGGCACCAGCATTGGCACCGGCACCGGCACCGGCACCAGCGCCGGCGCCAGCATTGGCACCGGATGAAAAACATCATTGACATTGAACATCATGACATTTCCCAAACAGTGCTTGCACTTAGGGGGCCTTCTCTCTTTCCTAGTAGCTGGGTCTGAGGGGCGGTCTGGCGGCTCTTTCCTCGCCGTTGCCGCCCTGTCGCCGCCCGTCGTCTGGGCTTGAGGGGCGGTCTGGTTTTTCCGTCCTTGCCGTCGCCCCCCCTTGCTGCGTCGTCGCCGCCCGTCGTCTTGGCCTGAGGGTCGGTCTGGCGGTTCCTTGCTCGTCGCCGTCACCGTCCCGTCGCCGCCTCCTCGTCGCTGCCCTGTGCGCCCCCCCAGCGGTTGCAATCCAATCGGTTGCAAGCCAATCAAGTGCAAACCCAGTGGAATCGATTGCAGTCCAATCAATGGTAAAATTATGCAAACGCAGTTCCCCACATAAAAAATATTAACAGTTTCGTGGGACCCATGGGGTACGACAACATCAACACGAAGGAGAATCTCATCGAACGAGTAAGTACGCACGAAAGGCCGGCGAAAGAAAGGAGGAGGGAGGACAGGTGCTCAGGAAACGAAGCCTTGTAAATAGTACGGGTTCTTGATACTCGGGCCGGGCGAAAGGGGGGGATTCGGAAAGGGGGGGTTACGAAATTTGCTGCATGCAGCTGGTTTCGGCCCCACCGAGGGGCCCATCCCTCGATACATGGCCGCCTCCGGCGCCGGGAGGCGCCGGGAAAATCAGCTACGTGAGCTGATTCTCAAACCCCCCCTTTGCTATCCCCCCCTTTCGCCCGACCCGAGATACCCTCTTCGCTCTGGCGGGGCCCCGCTGGAAGGGGGGAGGCCTACGAAACCTGGTAAAGAGTAATGCTGTCCGCGACCCTCCTCGTTCAAGCGAGTCCTCCTCCTCCTCCTCCTTCTCGTGGTCCTGCTCCTCCTCGTCCTCCTCATCCACGGCATCATCATCATCATCATCATCACCATCATCATCATCATCCTCATCATCATCATCATCATCCTCATCATCATTATCATCATCATCACCAGCATCATCGTCGTCATCATCAGCATCATCAGTAGCATCGTCGTCACCCCGTCGTCGTCATCATCAGCATCATCGTCATCATCATCAATATCAACATCATCAACATCATCATCATCGTCAGCATCATCGGCATCATCATAACCATCATCATCATCCTCATCATCATTATCAACATCATCATCATCGCCAGCGTCATCGTCATCATCATCATCGTCGTCGTCGCCACCATCGTCATCATCATCATCACCAGCACCGTCATCATCATCACCATCACCGTCCTTGAATTCGTCATCGTCCGCATCATCGTGGACGTCATGATCGTCAGCATCATCGTTGTGATCATCATCAACAGCACCAGCAACGTCAGCATCAGCAGCAGCATCGTCATCATCACCAGCATCTGCATCATCATCCTCGTCGTCGTCGCCATCGTTGTCATCATCGTCATCGTCATCATCATCATCGTCATCATCATCCGCATCATCGTCATAATCACCGTTATCGCCATCGTCATCGTGCATCACCATTATCGCCATTTTCATCGTCATCGTGAACAGCAGTATAACCATCGTCATCACCATCATCATGATGAAGCCTTCCTCATCGCAGAACTCCCCCTCCTCCTCACCCTCCTCAGTGGGAGGGGTAGGACGTGAGATGGATAGGTAATGTTCTCCCCTCCTCCTCACTCACGTCAGTGGGAGGGGCACGACACCATTTAAATAGTATGGGTTTCCGATACCCTCCTTGCTCAGTCGGGGCCTCCCTGGATGGGTGGGAGGGGCACGAAACCATGTAAATAGTATGGGTTTCCGATACCCTCCTCGCTCAGGCGGGGCCTCCCTGGAGGGGTGGGCGGGGCACGGAACCATGTAAATAGCATGGGTTTCCGATACCCTCCTCGCTCAGGCTGGGCCTCCTTGGAGAGGTGGGAAGGGCACGAAACCATGTAAATAGCATGGGTTTCCGATACCCTCCTCGCTCAGGCGGGGCTTTCCTGGAGGGATGGGGGGGGCATGAAACCATGTAAATAATATAGGTTTCCAATACCCTCCTGGCTCAGGCGGGGCCTCCCTGGAGGGGTGGGAGGAGCACGAAACCATGTAATCTTTATTAATTTCCGATACCCTCCTCGCTCAGGCGGGGCCTCCCTGGAGGTGTGGGAGGGGCACGAAACCATGTAAATAGTACGGGTTCCCGATACCCTCCTCGCTCAGGCGGGGCTTTCCTGGAGGGGAGGGAGGGGCACGAAACCATGTAAATAATATGGGTTTCCGATACCCTCCTGGCTCAGGCGGGGCCTCCCTGGAGGGGTGGGAGGAGCACGAAACCATGTAAATAGTATGGGTTTCCGATACCCTCCTCGCTCAGACGGGGCCTCCCTGGAGGGGTGGGATACCCTCCTCGCTCAGGCGGGACCTCCCTGTAGAGGTGGGAAGGGCACGAAACCATGTAAATAGTAGGAGTTTCCGATACCCTCCTCGCTCAGGCGGGGCCTCCCTGGAGGGGCGGGAGGGGCACTGGGAGGCGGGAGGCAGAGGATGTTCTGGGAAAACAAGAACCCGCACCAGCACCGGCCACCAGCACCAGCACCGGCACCGGCACCGGCCCCGGCACTGGCACCAGCACCGGCTACCGTCCACCGGCACCGGCCACCGGCACCGGCACCGGCACCGGCACCGGCACCGGCACCGGCACCGGCACCGGCACCGGCACCGGCACCGGCACCGGCACCGGCACCGGCCACCGGCACCGGCACCGGCACCGGCACCGGCACCGGCACCGGCACCGGCACCGGCACCGGCACCGGCACCGGCACCGGCACC
>CAUYUJ010019543.1:52500-54311 GCA_963575745.1 Prorocentrum cordatum | reverse complement strand
TTGGTCGCTGAGTGGAGCTCAAGGGAGGAAAAACCACCCGGACCCGACAATTGACGTTTCCAAAACGGCCCTGGGCGTTTACCAACCAGCCCCGCCCTGTTCGATTCGTTCTTTGGGTGCGTTTACTAAACGGCTTCGCTTGTCAGGGTGATTTTTATAGGGGGGGGATTTTCTGCCCTCTAGGAGCGGCGACTGCCCATGAGTCGCGCGCCCGACGGCTCCGCGGGTTCTGCGGCCATCGGCGCGCGCCTTTGGAGCGCGCAGAGGCGCGACGAGACGTCGAGCCAGGCCACGGCGTGCACCGCTGCGCCGCAGCGCGCGTATGACGTTCCCTGGTTCGCCAGTCTGCGCTATGCGGCGCCCTGCGCTGCGATGATCAGATAAATGCAGGCACGCAGCGATGCGCTCGGCAATGCCACGTGGCTCGCAAGAGAGGCGATGCTGATACGCGCGGCGCGACGTGCGATCATGGTGCGCCATGCAGTCCATCGCGATGTGATGACAGCCTACAGTGCCGTTCAAAACAACGATGAGTTCATGCCTAAATTTACGCATAACTTAATCATGTATCAACCATCCGATGATTTTTTGTTTAAAAAATATATATAAAAAAAAACCATGTGTTAAACACTGCCCTGTATGTAGAGATGCAAAATGATGCCGCGGGCTGCTGCGCCGTGAGCGGCGGGCTCGCGCGCGTGCGCGCGCGTGTTCGGGGCGGAGTGCTTGGCCAATGTGCGCTGCGCCGCGCGAGCCCTTTTTAGTTTGTTGTTGCTCAGAAGGGGAGAAACACACACAGACACAATTCATCGTCGAATCCCCAGGAACTATCGAAAAATATGGGAATTGGGCGGGAAGACAAAATATGGAGAATCCTTTTATTTGTGTGCATTTATTTGTGCGTCCTGGGGCCCCTTCATTTAGGGCCGGGTCTCAGCGACCAAAGGGCCCCAAGAGACCCCGAAGAGGCCCGCAAGAGCCGCCCAGAGGCCCCCCCAGGGGACCCCCAAAGCGCCCCAAGAGACCCCCAAGAGGCCCCCAATAGCCGTGCAGAGGCCCCCAAGGGCGCTCGAAGAGGCCCTGGGATTGCCCAACAGAGCCCCAGGACAGTACAAGAGAGCGCCAAGACACCCCAAGAGAGCCCCCACAGAACCTCGAGACGCGCCCAGACAGTCCGAGAGGGTCACCTAAGCCTCCAACAGGTTCCCAAAATGCTCACACAGAGGGCCCCACACTGGACGGCTCACGAGATTCATCCATATGCTTCATGCAGGCGGGTCCCGCTTCGTTCCTCCTCGTACGTGTCTCGTTTCGTCCCTTCCTCCTCGTCTTCGTGCTTGCCTCCCTGCTCGTTGTCCTCCTGGTCCCCTCGCTGCCCTCCCCGTCATCCGCGCTGTCATCCTCGTCATCCACCGCCTTGTCGTCGCCATCATCGTTTCCCTCTTTTTTCCCCCACGAGCCCAAACGGACAAAATCGGCGCTTCCCAGTCTTGTTCGATCGTGTCCCCTGACCAAATAAAGCCACGCCCCTGGTATGGCTACGTAACGCACGGACTGCGGACTCCAATCATGCAACATGTATGCTTGTGGAGTTTTGTTCGTGCAATATAGAATTTCCACAACAGCTGAATTTCGCCCAGCATTTCCACAACAGCTCAACCAGAGAGGGTGGACATGGATCACCAGCATGGGCGTTCGCAGAGATGGGCGTGCCCAAGGGTGATCGACATCAATGCTTTCTTACATGTTGGTGTCGTATTTTCTTCATTCGTCTTGTTTCATCGGCAGCCCTCTGCACATTACAGCTATTG
>CAUYUJ010019543.1:0-47500 GCA_963575745.1 Prorocentrum cordatum | reverse complement strand
CGCTTGTGCGAGGGAAGCCGTGGTGGCGAGGGCAATCGAGAGCGCCCCCGCGGCTCTCGAAACTGCCTGCAGAACCGGCGGGGAAACCGTGAGCGCTCAAGCGCGCGCGCCCCGAGCACGCAACAGCGTGAGCCGAAGTGCTGTTCTGGCAGGAATGATGACGACGAGATCGTCTTGCAGCCACGACGATCGACGAGAGTTTCAGATGTGTTGCTGCACGACCTCCCGAGACTTCCCCATGCCGAGTACACGTGGGATGTTGATGACAGATGGCGGTGATGATGACAACGGTGCCGATGACAAACGCTGTGGTCATGATGTCATGATGATTCTACAGGCTTACGCCACATCCGCCGACCCCTTGTTTTTCTGTGGCGGCTATCGCCGGGTTTCGGAGGCAGGTTCGGACTTCTCCATGGGTGTTTTGGAGCCTGTTGGGGCCTCTGTTGGGCTTCTGGGGGGCTTCCTGGGGCATTTTGGGGGATCTCCTGGGAGTTCTTGGGGCGTATCGGGGGCCTCTTGGGCTTCCTGGCGGTCTCCTGGGACGGGGCGCGCTCTCTTGTGCCCGTCTTGGGGCTTTGTTGGGCCGTGTTGGGCGCCTCTTGGGCCGTCTGCGGGCTCTCTTGGAGGTCTCCCGGGCTGTCTTGGGGCGGCATCGGGGGCCTCTTGTGCCGTCTGGGAGCGTCGGCAAGCCGAGAAGGTGATTTTTTCCAAACATGTACGGCTTACGAAAGGAATGTGGCGACTTCTGCGTCTGGGGACCGTCTTGGGGCGCATATCCAAGGCCTCTACGGGTGTTTGGGGGGCCTTGGAGGCCGTATGGAAGCCATGGTCGGCGTCATGGCACGATGTTCTGGCGACTCGTGGCCCTCTTGGACAGTCTGGACGGGATCTTTGTGCCCTCCAAGACCGTTTTGGGGCTCTCTTCCCCCACCCTCCCTGCGCGCATTGTCACGGACCGTACTGGGCCCGGGGGGGGGGGAATTGCCGGTTTGGGGTCCCCGAGAGGGGGGGGAGATTATGGGGGGGGGAATCTCGCACGCCTAGAGACCCACAAGGGCTCGGCGCATGTAAGCCATGTTGAACACGACGGGCATTATCTGCCACGTTCCGCGGCGTTTATTTCGTTTGATTTGGTTTCGTTTGGTTTGAACCGAGTGGCGATGCGCTGGTGCTATTTGGTTCGGCTCCATTCGCGCTGCGTTGTATCAGTTTCGCCACCGCCACCACCCACACTGTCTTATTCCATCTGGGGAGAAGTGGCCCTTTCCCGAGCCACAGGTCCATTACGACAGGTGTCTGCGGATAGAGGCAAAACAGCGCCGTGGTGCACGGAAGGGAGGGAAGGAGGTCAGATATGACGCGGGTGGACGTAGCTTGACTCTCACATCTCCCCATTCCTTCTCCCTCCTCCTTTCCCTCCCGCCTCTCTTCCTCCCCCGTCCCCTTCTGGCTTCCTCCATCGTCGTCAGCGTCGTCGTCGCCGTCGCCGTTGCCGTCGCCGTTGCCGTTCTCGTCGGCGTCGCCGGCACTATCGCCGCCGGCGTCGTCTTCGCCGCCGTCGTCGTTGCGGCTGCCGTCGTCAACGCCGCCGTGGCGTGGAGGTCCCGTGGCCGGCCGCCGCCGCCGTTTGCCGTGGCAGTCCGAGGGAGCGGGGAATGGTGAGACCCCCGCGCGCTGATCCCAAACCTTGGGATCTTGGTTCGAAGTCGTCGGGCGCCCGAGGTTGTGTGCATTTTCGTTGTGCGTATGCGGGGCCTTTTCCTTCTCCTCCTCCTCCTCCTCCTCCCCCTCCTCCTCCTCCTCCTCCTCCTCCTCCTCCTCATTCTTCGTTTTCGTCCTCGAGGACCCCCAGCGCGTTTGCCCATACCGCCACCTTGCCAGGGTTGTTGAGGAGAATCATGTTGGATGCCCATCGCGCTTTCTTGGGCGACGGTCAAGGGCTTCGTGGGGCGTCCCCGTCGTTCCCGTGGGCTATGAGGGATGGGCGCGGACCCTTGGTGTTGGAATGCGAACCAGAAGCTACATGCTTCAAGTGGTTTCGTTTGAGGTTGGACCGTGTTGGGCATCCTTTGGGCAGTTTTGGGGCCCTCTTCTGCCGGCGTGGGGCGCTCTTGGAGGCCTCTTGGGCTGTCTTGGGGCGGCCTTGGGGGCCTCTTGGGCCATCTTGGAGTGTCGGGAAGCACAAGGGGCGGCACGGTTAAAAATGCACGTTAACAAGACGGAAAACGCACGTGTGAGGTACGTCCATGGAGTGGGCCGTTTTGGGGCCCTCTTCTGCCCGGGTGGGGCTCTTTTGGAGGCCTCTTGGGCTGTCTTGGGGCGGCCTTGGGGGCCTCTTGGGCCATCTTGGAGCGTCGGGAACCAGAAATGGCGGAACGGTTAAACATGTACGTTAACAAGACTGACGACGCACGTGTGAGGTACGTCCAGGGAGGAAAAGGATGGGCTGACACATGCAGATGCGGAGTGCGAAAAAGAGAGAAGCCGGATGCCATGGCTATGGGCGACGCCGTGGAGACGAACAAAAATTATGACAATGTACTGCGCGAAGTGCATCCATGTGGCGCGTTCGGGCGGCTATCAAAGCCATAGGCGTTCCCGCGTGTGCTCCCAGGCCGTTCACGGCGGGTTTTGGTTGCCTCTGAGGATGTTAGGCGGAGGCATTTTGGACCATTCTGGCGGGCCCTATTTTGGGCTACCATGGGGGCGCGTTGGGGTTCGTGCGCGATGGTGTGGATGTGGCGCGCTTCGTGTGGTTCGTGATGAGTGTCTGTCTTGGTGTGGTTGTGGTCACATGTTTGGTGCAGTGTGTTGTGGTGTCGGTGCGTGGTGTGGTGTGGTTGGTATTCGGTATGTGTTTGTGTGGTTGTGGTGAGTGTGTGTGTGTGTGTGTGGCACGTGTGTGAGTGTGCGTGTAGATGCGTGTGTTTGATTCGGTTTGAAATGTGTCGTTGGGGTGCTTCGTCAGTGTGGATGAGGTGATTTCGATTGATGCGGCGTTCTCCCTGTGCGTCATGGGCGCGCTTGCCTTGGTGTGCTTCCGACGCCACAAGGCGGCCGGCTTGGAACCTTTTCTGGGCCTCTCAGGAGCGCCCTGGGCCCACTTGGGGACTTTTCGAGGGTTTCTTGGGGCCTCTCTTCGCAAGCCTGGTCGAGGCTTCTTGGAGCGTCTTGGCGCCTTCTTGGGCCGTCTGGGGTGATGCTACGCGCCTTCGACCGATGATTCAGCGATTTTGGCAATTCCTGGACCCTTGCGAATGTGTCTTCGGAGGCTCCGAGCCAAGCCTGGGGAGCCCACGCTGCCGTGGAGGAGCTCAGTCTGGGGCCGTCCGGCGTCGGGTCGTCACGGGGGTGGGGGGGGGAATCATTTTACGCGCTTAGAGACCGGCAGGGGCACGCCGGATTATAGAGGCGGTGGATCGGTTTCTTTGCGGTGACATTGTCGCTACGGGCGGGCTCCGTGCCAATGCCTCGTGGCCCGCGCCCTACTTCCCGCCGTGCTTGCGTTGTGGGTACAAAAAGCCTTCGGGAGATCTCCTTTAGAATTTCGCGGGGAGGGCTCCCGCGGGTCTTGGGGTCCGTGTCGAAGGTTTTTGGGGGCTGGTACGGGGCCGCTGTGAGTCTGGCGACGAGGACGACGACGATGAAGGGGTCATGGATGTTGATCGGGATCACGGGGTTGACCTCTTGGAGGCTGCCTGGGGGCTGGTTCGAGGCCTCTTGGGAGCCGTTCTGGGGCCTCTTGGGGCCTCTTTTGGACCTCTTGGTGGGTGCCTGGGGCCTCTTAAGGGGCCTCCTGGGGGTCCCTTGGGGCCTCTTGGGGGCTCTTAGAGCTCCTGGGGCCTCTTGGGGCCTCCTGGAGCTTCTTGGAGCCCCCTCTTGGGCCCGTATCGGGGTCCTCTTGGACCGTGTTGGGCATCCTTTGGGCCGTTGTGGGGCCTCTTCTGCCGTCGTGGGGCTCTTTTGGAGGCCTCCTGGGCTGTGTTGGAGCGCCCTTGGGGGCCGCTGGGGCCATCTTGGAGCGTCGGGAAGCAGAAAAGGCGTCGCGGTTAAAAAGGGTACGTTTTACGAAGGGAATGGGCCTTTCTTTTCAGTGTGGGGGGCCCTCTTGGGACGCATCTTGGGGCCCTCATGGGGTGTCTTGAAGGCTCCGGAGGCCGTGTGGAGACCGTCTGGGGGCCATCGTCGTCGTCTTCGACCGGTATTTTGGCGACTCGCTGCCTTCTTGGACCGTCTTTGGCGCCTCTTGGGGCCTTCGTGGCCCGTCTTCGGGCCCTCCATGCCCCGGTGGCGCGTTCGTAGGGGGCCGGGGGGGGGGGGTCAAATCTCCAGTTTGGGGTCCCTGGGGGGGGGTTATGGGGGGGGAACAATCTCACACGCATAGAAACCCACAAGGGGTCGGCGGATTATGGTGGTGATGGCGGTGACGCAAATGATGACGACGCCGACCATGGTGAGGATGACGGCGACGATGACGACAACCACAACGACCATGATGACGATGGTGATGGCATGATGATGGTGGTGATGAAAATGATGATGGTGGTGGTGTTGTGGGTGATGAGGATGGTGAGGATGATAATACAGGTGATGACGATGGCGATGGCGATGATGATGATGATGATGATGATGATGCTGGTGATGATGATGATGGTGATGATGATGCCGATGATAATGATGATGATGATGTTGCTGATGATGTTGATGATGGTGATGCTGCTGTGATGCAGATAGTGATGTTGATGATGTCGATGATGATGCTTATGATGGTGTTCAGGATGATACGGTGATGGTGAGGTTGAGGGTGATGGTGGTGGTGATGATGATGATGATCATCATCATGATCATGCTGATGGATATGATGGTCATGTTAATGGTGCGGACGCTGCTCATGATGGTGATGACGATGATGACGATGATGATGATGATGTTGATGCTGACGAACATTATAATGTTCATGATTCCAGTGATGGTGATGATGCGGATGATGATGCTGATGATGATCACGATGTTGATGATGATGTTGATTAGGACGATGATGATTATGCTGGTGGCGATGATGGTGATGATGCTGATGATGCCGATGATGCTGCTGATGATGATGCTGATGTTGACATTGATGATGCTGATTTTGATGCTGATGCTGATGATGCTGATGCTGATGATGCTGATGCTGCTGATGATGGTGATGATGATGCTGTTGCTGATGCTGCTGGTGATGATGCTGCTGATGCTGATGAGGATCATGCTGATTTTCATGATGATAGTCAATGATGAGGGTGATGATGGTGATGCTGATGCTGATGATGATGGTGATGCTGATGACGATGGTGATGCTGATGCTGATGATGATGGTAGTGGTGTTGGGGCTGCAGCTTATGTTGCCGATAATTAGGAGGAATATGGAGATAACATGGACGAGGAGGATGATGGTTGTGGTTGAAATGATGATGGTGATCGTGATGATCATGGTGGTGATGATGATGGCGACGATGACGCTGACGATGTTGATGACGATGACGACGACGACGAGGAGCGGGAGGAGGAGGAGGAGGAGGAGGAGGAGGAGGAGGAGGAGGAGGAGGAGGAGAAAGAGCAGAAGGAATTGGGGGAAGAGGAGGAGGAGGAGGAGGAGGAGGAGGAGGAGGAGGAGGAGGAGGAGGAGCAGGAGGAGTACGGCATAGGAGAGGGAGGGGGAGGAGGGGGAGGATGGCCCTGCCCGGGCGCCCGCAGGATCACCCGCGGCTGGGCTCGAGCACGCCGCCGCCCCCAGTGACCTTATTCGACGCCCTCCCGCCCCCCAGTGCCTCCCCTCTCCTCCCCTCCCTTCTCTCGCTCCTTTCCTCCCTCCCTTCTCCCTTTCTCCCCTCCCTCCCCTCTCCTCCCCTCTCCTCCCTTCCTTCTCCCCTCCCTCCCCTCCCTCCCCTCTCCTCCCCTCTTCTCCCTCCCCTCCCTCCCTCCCCTCTCCTCCCCCCTCCTCCCCTTCTCCTCTCCTCCCTCACTTCTCTCTTTCTCCCCAGTGCCTCCCCTCTCCTCCCCTCCCTTCTCTTGCTCCTTTCCTCCCTCTCCTCTCTCTTTCTCCCCTCCCTCCCTCCCCTCCCTTCTAAGCTACCTTCCAGTCTTCCCAGGCTAAGAGTGGTGATCAACTGGCCGCCTCCATTTCCTCTACCGATAGAGCCACCCTTCGGGTGATAAGGAGGTTGGGGGGGAAGGGGAGGTGGTCTGTTTACGATGAGTCCCGCTTGCCGCCAACAAACAGTGCGCGGGCAAATACATACCAACGTCCAACTTTTCTACCTATCTATTTTTCTACCCGATTATATGTCTACCGATCCAGATACTATTTTATGTATATATGTATATATATGCATAGGTATATATATGTATATATATATATATATATTTATTTATGTCAATCCATCTGTCTACCTATCTATTCATCTATCCATTCATCTCTCTCTTTATATCTGGTGGACAACCATCGGGACAATCATCGGGACAACCATCGGGACAACCCGCGGGACAACCATCGGGACACCAATCGGGACAATGGACAACCATCGGGACAACCATTGGGACAACCATAGGGGCAACCTTCGGGACAACCATCGGGGGTCAACCGTCGGGACAACCATCGGGACAACCATCGGGACAACCAACGGGACAACCGTCGGGACAACCATCGGGACAACCATCGGGGCAACCATCGGGACAACCGCAACCACGGGACAAATATCGCGACAACCGTCGGGGCAACCGTCGGGACAACCATCGGGACAACCCGCGGGACAACCATCAGCACAACAGTCGGGACAACCATCGGGACAACCATCGGGGAACCATCAGGACACCCATCGGGACAAGGGACAACCATCGGGAAACCCATCGGGACAAGGGACAACCATCGGGACACCCATCGGGACAACCATTTTTACAACCATCGGGACAACCATCGGGGGACAACCATCGGGACAACCATCGGGACATCCCGCGGGAAACCATCGGGACAACTATCGGGAACCATCTGGACAACCATCGGGACAACCCGCGGGACAACCATCGGGACAACCGTCGGGACAAATATCGGGACAACCATCGGGGCAACTATCGGGACAACCATCGGGGCAACCACCGGGACAACCATCGGGACACCCATCGGGACAAGGGACAACCATCAGGACACCCATCGGGACAAGGGACAACCATCGGGACAATCCGCAGGACAACCATCGGGGGGGCGCCCGGGGGGGGGCGACCTCTACCAGTGCAGGACCTCGTGCAGCTTCGCCTCGCCCGCACGCACGACACGAATTGAAACCGAAGCCGATTTCCCAGTTGGGGTGGGTCACTTCCGTTCACACCCCCCAACCTCCGATTCTTACAAAGCGCTGGATGCCTCCTGGGCCCCCGACCGAGACGCCAGGGCACGCAGTGCCCCCCCCCCATTGTTGGGGCGAAGCCGGACAGCGGCGCCACGGACTTGGCCAAGGCCCGCCTGAGCGGGGGGGGGCTCTCGCGCCCGGCCTCGCAAGCCAGCGGAGTAGAAGGAGGAGGAGGAGGAGGAGGAGGAGGAGGAGGAGGAGGAGGAGGAGGAGGAAGAAGAAACAGGGGAGAAGGAGGAGGAGGAGGAGGAGGAGGAGGAGAAACACAGGAGAGGGGGAGAGAAGGAGGAGGAGGAGGAGGAGGAGGAGGAGGAAAAGGAGTGGAGGAGAGAAGAGGGAGGAGGACGACGGGAAAAAGAGGGAAACAGAGAGGAGGGAGAAGGAGGAGGAGAGGAGGAGGAGGAGGAAGAGGAAACAGGAGGGGCGGGAGGAGGAGGAGGCGGAGGAGAAGGAGTAGGATGAGGAGGGGGAGGAGGCGGAGGCGGAGGAGGAGGAGGAGGAGGAGGAGGAGTAGGAGGAGGAGGAGGAGGAGTAGGAGTAGGAGGAGGAGGCGGAGGAGGAGGAGGAAGGTGCGAGCCCGAACGCCTGGCCTGCGCCAGCGCGCACCCAGCAGGTAGGCATCCGAAGACCAAGCGAGATATATCCGATCGCAGGTCGAGGCCATCACACTTCGAAGATGGTCAATGTCGTGTCTTATCATCCTTACCGTCCCATTGTTGCTCCAGCTCATGCTAATGTTCCCCATTCATCCCACTGTTCTCCGACAGTGCGAGCCCAACGGAAAACACGCAGAAGGATGGGCTACGCGGCAAGGACCCATCACAGTATAATTATAATTGCTGACGTCAAATTCTCATCACAGAGTTTCCTTGTACGTTTCCGCAAGGACGACGTGCTTTCTACACATCCAGTCTACGCGGCAATGGAACAGAGAAGCGCCGACATGTATCCCTCAGGCTCCATGGGTCTAAGAGCACACGTTGCAGTTCCTTCCTGCCCCGCCACTCGTCAGCCCACCTCTTTCCTCGACTGTCAGAGCCACCTCTTCCGCCGGCCATGCCCGCAGATCTCCCGCAGCATTCCGCAGTCTTGAAGCACGACAAGCTCGGCTCTTCTTCAGTATGCCCTGGGCGTTTTTCCCGTTTTTAATTCGGCGTATTGGAAATAGTTGTCGCGTTTTGAAGTTTTTGGTTCACCGTTGTTAGACCAGCTGGTTGCGCTGGTTCACACTGCCGGCTACCACGTCATCAGTTCTTTCTCTTAGCGTCCAGTTTTCTTTGTATCTCAACTCTGATAATAACATTGCTCTTGTTTGGTCGTCGCTGCTGGCTGGCCTGGCGCTTTTAGCTCTGCGCTCTGCGCGCGGGGCGGGAGGAACGGGAGGCGGCAGGACGGGGAGAGCGGGAGCGAATGCGGCAGCGAAAACAAGGAGCAGCCTTTGATACGCAAAGACACAAACATGCAGAACAACATATCCATAGTGAGGGGCCTGAAAACGCGAAAAGACGCAATGAGAACGCAGAACAACGCCGCGCCTTGTTTAAAGCGTTGTCAGCCTGTCGAGAGCCCAAACTGCAAAGCGTTTAACAGAAGCGCGCAGGGTGCTTCTAAGAAGCCCCCCTTCACTACAACTCTTTTCATCCGACCCAGCAATCTACACTGGATTCCGTTGCCTGCAACGCCATTTGGACGCCAAGGTTGAAGACGAAGATTACGAGTGCCCCCCCCGGCCATGATGAGAGGAGGGGTGTGAACGGGCAGGGAGGGGGCGGGGCGGGGACGGGACGAAGGGAGGAGTGTGAGGGGGGAGAAGGAGGAGGAGGAGGAGGAGGAAGAAGGAGGAGGATGAGGAGGAGGAGGGGAGGAGGGAGGAGGGGGAGGAGGAGGAGGAGGAGGAGGAGGAGGAGGAGGAGAGGAGGAGGAGGAGGGGGGGAGGGGATGATGATGATTGATGATGATGATGATGATGATGATGAGGAGGAGGAGGAGGAGGAGGAGGAGGAGGAGGAGGAGGAGGAGGAGGAGGAGGAGGAGGAGGAGGAGGAGGAGGAGGGGGAGGGGGAGGAGGACGAGGAGGAGGAGGAGGGGGAGGAGGAGGAGGAGGGGGAGGAGGAGGAGGAGGAGGAGCGGGAGGGGGCAGCGGTGACCGTGGCAAAGCCCTGCGGGCACACATGCGCCGGGAGAGGCGTTCGCGTCCGCTGGGTGCCCCGTCGCCGACGTGGACCTGACCGACAACGGCGTCGGCGAGCCGCGCCAGAGGGGGGCCCGGTGGCCCAGGAGGGGGAGGGGGAAGGGAGGAAGGAGGGAGCGCTGGTATCGGGGGAGGGGATAGCAGTAGTCACGCTCAGCAGTCGCAGTGGCGAGAGGAGGGAGGGACTGATGCCTGGGAGGAAGAAGAAGAGGGAGAGCAACGGACGAGAGAAGAGATGTGTTCCGGCAGTGCCACTTTTGCCTCTTCTGCTCTCGCCCTCTTGCTTCTGCTTCCCGCGTCCCCTCGTTCGGTTTCGTCCCCGCTTCTTGGTTTTGATTAGTTGGGCCCTTACTTCCCGGCCATTCCGCCCCCTCTCCCTGTTCGTTCTCGTTTCATAAGCGGCCTTTCATTCAGAAGCGTGTCTTCCATTCAGAAGCGTGTCTTGTTTTTCAAATTGAAAGCCGTGACGGGCTCAGTCTCAATGAACTGTTCCGCCGCACCCCCGAACGTAGCCTTCGATGTGCCGACAATGTGTGTGTCTTATGCTTTGCGAAAGAAGAATCGATGAGGAACAGGAAAATGAAGGGAAGAGAGGGGAGAGGAGAGGGCAAGCTAGGTGCGCTCGCGCCATATCTGACATCCTATCCCTCCCGCCCATCCCTCCCCATTGCGCTGATTGTTTCACTGCCCACCGACGCGTATCATAGCCGACGTGTAAGTGAAACAACAACCTCGTTCATGCGCCATCGGACATTGGCAGCTGCGTGCGTAGGAGGAGCGGGCGGAGGAGGAGGAGGTGGCGCATGAGCAGGAGGATGAGCGGTAAACAAGGAGGAGGACGAGGGAGGAGGAGGAGGAGGCCGAGGACGAACAGCAGCAGCGGGAACTGGAGTGGAAGGAACGGGAGGAGCAGGATGACCAGGGGAAGGCGGAGGAGGGGAATGGACGGGGGCGACACCGATGGGGGCCGAGTCGGATCCGGAAAAGTGGCCCACGCCGGGGCGAGAGCGCCATGCTGAGCGACGGGGGCAGAGCGCCGATCCGAGAAGGAGGTTCACGCTGCAGCGCGATCGCCATGTTGAGCCACTGGAAACAATTCGACGGTAGAAAGCCATAGGAATTACCACCGTTGTTCAATTCTGTCTGTGAACACAAGAAAAACCATGCGCGGAGAGGGCGGGGCGTGAAGCTCGCGGGGATGTAGGAAGGGAGGCGGGGGTCGAGGGGATGACTGGGGCCAGGGGAACGGGGCGCCCTTGATATTGTCAAGGGCATCTGCCAGGCAGGGCCTGCCCCAGTTTCCCCACCCGCACGCCCTCAGCAGCGGGGCCCAGATCGTGAGCGCGTTTTTTTTTGGCCACCGCCAGCGGGACGGTTGCCTCGGCAACGGGCGGCAAACACGGAGAGAGCGGCAGAGGGAGAGGGAGGGAGGGAGAGAGAGAGAGGGAGGGAGGGAGAGAGAGACAGGGTGGGTGGGCAGGGTCGCTTTGGGAGGTCCCAGCGCGGGGAGGGGGGCGGACGGGAATTGCGGAGTGGGGTGGGGTGGGGTCAAGCTAGCCAGCTCGAGCGAGACAAGCATGGCATGCCCATTCCCACCTGCCCTCCCACAACATAAAAAAACAGTGATGGGCTGCGCGGGCATTTCAGTGCGAGTGGAGGATGCCCCAGGACACCGCATTGACGTCCGCGCGGGATGTGCGCCGCGTCCCATTCCCGCCACGCATTTCGCATCGTCGACGACAAGACTGGCCATGTTGAAAGGAACAACGGACACGTTCTGCCCTCCCACAACATAAGAAACAATGCTGTCGCAACTGGGTGCTGGCGCGTAGTGGTAGTAGCAGTAACAGTAGCAGTAGTAGTAGTAGTAGTAGTAGTAGTAGTAGTAGTAGTAGTAGTAGTAGTAGTAGTAGTAGTAGTAGTAGTAGTAGTAGGAGTAGGAGTAGTAGTAGTAGTAGTAGTAGGAGTAGGAGTAGGAGTAGGAGTAGGAGTAGGTGTAGGAGTAGGAGTAGGAGTAGGAGTAGGAGTCAAGCTAGCCAGCTCGAGCGAGTCAAGCATGGCATGCCCAGTCCCACCCGCCCTCCCACAACATAAGAAGCAAAGCTGGCACAATTGGGGGCCGAAGTCACACCGGCCAGCCGGTTTGGTACAGCTGATGCGGCCGCGATGGCGGTTGCCGACTGGAACTGGCGAGCGCGTGTTGAATGCCGCGCACGCATTGCCAGACGAGTCGAGAATGGCCCGGTACACCGCAGGAAGCCAGAGGTGGCCGGAGGAAGCCCGACGGTCTGACAGGACACCCCAAAGCATTTTTGTGAAAAAGCATTGGGTTTTTGATGTTTTTATGTTGAAATGCTTGCAAAAACACGGTATTCGGTAGGATTCTGACATGAACGCGCGAGTGTGCTCTTTGTGGTATTTTTTGCACAGGATTCGCGGCCTGGGTGCATGACAGAGCATCGCGAGTGCACCGCGCGATGACGTGAAATCGCTGGATTCGACCGAATTCTTAAGATTCCTATGGTTTTCCTATGATTTCAGCAAGAGAGCCCGGGCGGGAAATTTGTACAATTTTTGTGGAAAAACATGGGGTCTTTGATGTTTTTATGTTGAAATGCTTGCAAACACACGGTGTTCGGTAGGATTCTGACATGAACGCGCGCGTGTGCTCTTTGTGGTATTTGTTGCAATGGATTATCGCCGTGGACGACAGGACGTCCGTGTCGAGAGGAAAACAAAAAAAACATGTTGATTTTGTATTGTTTTTTTCAGGTTGGGATGGGACCCCCCGGATGCGGCCCCTAATGGCCGGCCTGAGGGGGGAGTAGGAGTATATTATAATAAGGAATAAGGATAGGAGTAGGAGTAGGAGTAGGAGTCAAGCTAGCCAGCTCGAGCGAGTCAAGCATGGCATGCCCAGTCCCACCCGCCCTCCCACAACATAAGAAGCAAAGCTGGCACAACTGGGGGCCGAAGTCACACCGGCCAGCCGGTTTGGTACAGCTGATGCGGCCGCGATGGCGGTTGCCGACGGGAACTGGCGAGCGCGTGTTGAATGCCGCGCACGCATTGCCAGACGAGTCGAGAATGGCCCGGTACACCGCAGGAAGCCAGAGGTGGCCGGAGGAAGCCCGACGGTCTGACAGGACACCCCAAAGCATTTTTGTGAAAAAGCATTGGGTTTTTGATGTTTTTATGTTGAAATGCTTGCAAACACACGGTGTTCGGTAGGATTCTGACATGAACGCGCGAGTGTGCTCTTTGTGGTATTTTTTGCACAGGATTCGCGGCCTGGGTGCATGACAGAGCATCGCGAGTGCACCGCGCGATGACGTGAAATCGCTGGATTTGACCGAATTCTTAAGATTCCTATGGTTTTCCTATGATTTCAGCAAGAGAGCCCGGGCGGGAAATTTGTACAATTTTTGGGTTGTTCGGTAAAAAAGCATGTTGATTTTGTATTGTTTTTTACAGGTTAGGATGGGACCACCCGGATGCGGCCCTGGCCGGCCTGAGGGGGGAGTAGGAGTATATTCTAATAAGGAATAAGGATAGGAGTAGGAGTAGGAGTAGGATGTATTTTTTGGAAAGGAGTATCGCCGGACGACAGACGTCCATGTCGAGAGGAAAAAAATAAGAAACATGTTGATTTTGTATTGTTTTTTACAGGTTAGGATGGGACCCCCCGGATGCGGCCCCTAATGGCCGGCCTGAGGGGGGAGTAGGAGTATATTCTAATAAGAAATAAGGATAGGAGTAGCAGTAGCAGTAGCAGTAGGAGTCGGAGAAGGAGAAGGAGAAGGAAAAGGAGAAGGAGAAGGAGAAGGAGAAGGAGTAGGAGCAGGAGTAGGAGTCAAGCTAGCCAGCTCGAGCGAGTCAAGCATGGCATGCCCAGTCCCACCCGCCCTCCCACAACATAAGAAGCAAAGCTGGCACAACTGGGGGCCGAAGTCACACCGGCCAGCCGGTTTGGTACAGCTGATGCGGCCGCGATGGCGGTTGCCGACGGGAACTGGCGAGCGCGTGTTGAATGCCGCGCACGCATTGCCAGACGAGTCGAGAATGGCCCGGTACACCGCAGGAAGCCAGAGGTGGCCGGAGGAAGCCCGACGGTCTGACAGGACACCCCAAGGGGGCCCAGGAGGCCCCAAGAGGCAGGAGTAGTAGTACCAGTGGTAGTGGTGTTGGTAGTGGTAGTGGTAGTAGTAGTACCATGTCACCCCTTCGCGCGGGGTGTGCGCCGCGTCCCATTCCTGCCACGCATTTTGCGACGTGACGACAGCACGACCATGTTGACAAGAAAAACAAAACTGTGTATTGTCTTTGCAGATTAGAATGGGACGGATTGGATGGGCGGGCGCGGGGTGTGCGCCGCGTCCCATTCCTGCCATGCATTTTGCGACGTGGACGACAGGACGTCCATGCGACGGTGCCAATGACGGCGACGACTCTAGAAGGATTTGAGCATGCGCTCGCGGCGACGCGCGCGCATGTCGCCCGCGTGGTATTTTTTGCACAGGATTCGCGGCCTGGGTGCATGACAGAGCATCGCGAGTGCACCGCGCGATGACGTGAAATCGCTGGATTTGACCGAATTCTTAAGATTCCTATGGTTTTCCTATGATTTCAGCAAGAGAGCCCGGGCAGGAAATTTGTAGTTTTTTGTGAAAAAGCATTGGGTTTTTGATGTTTTTATGTTGAAATGCTTGCAAACACACGGTGTTCGGTAGGATTCTGACATGAACGCGCGCGTGTGCTCTTTGTGGTATTTTTTGCAATGGATTATCGCCGTGGACGACAGGACGTCCATGTCGAGAGGAAAAAATAAGAAAAATGTTGATTTTGTATTGTTTTTTACAGGTTAGGATGGGACCACCCGGATGTGGCCCCTATCTGCCGGCCTGAGGGGGGAGTAGGAGTATATTCCAATAAGGAATAAGGATAGGAGTAGGAGTCAAGCTAGCCAGCTCGAGCGAGTCAAGCATGGCATGCCCAGTCCCACCCGCCCTCCCACAACATAAGAAGCAAAGCTGGCACAACTGGGGGCCGAAGTCACACCGGCCAGCCGGTTTGGTACAGCTGATGCGGCCGCGATGGCGGTTGCCGACGGGAACTGGCGAGCGCGTGTTGAATGCCGCGCACGCATTGCCAGACGAGTCGAGAATGGCCCGGTACACCGCAGGAAGCCAGAGGTGGCCGGAGGAAACCCGACGGTCTGACAGGACTTCCCAAAGCATTTTTGTGAAAAGGCATTGGGTTCTTGATGTTTTTATGTTGAAATGCTTGCAAAAACACGGTATTCGGTAGGATTCTGACATGAACGCGCGAGTGTGCTCTTTGTAGTATTTTTTGCACAGGATTCGCGGCCTGGGTGCATGACAGAGCATCGCGAGTGCACCGCGCGATGACGTGAAATCGCTGGATTTGACAGAATTCTTAAGATTCCCATGGTTTTCCTATGATTTCAGCAAGAGAGCCCGGGCGGGAAATTTGTACAATTTTTTGTGAAAAAGCATTGGGTTTTTGATGTTTTTATGTTGAAATGCTTGCAAACACACGGTGTTCGGTAGGATTTTGACATGAACGCGCGCGTGTGCTCTTTGTGGTATTTTTTGCAATGGATTATCGCCGTGGACGACAGGACGTCCATGTCGAGAGGAAAAAATAAGAAAAATGTTGATTTTGTATTGTTTTTTACAGGTTAGGATGGGACCACCCGGATGCGCCCGCTATCTGCCGGCCTGAGGGGGGAGTAAGAGTATATTCTAATAAGGAATAAGGATAGGAGTAGGAGTAGGAGTAGGAGTAGGAGTCAAGCTAGCCAGCTCGAGCGAGTCAAGCATGGCATGCCCAGTCCCACCCGCCCTCCCACAACATAAGAAGCAAAGCTGGCACAACTGGGGGCCGAAGTCACACCGGCCAGCCGGTTTGGTACAGCTGATGCGGCCGCGATGGCGGTTGCCGACGGGAACTGGCGAGCGCGTGTTGAATGCCGCGCACGCATTGCCAGACGAGTCGAGAATGGCCCGGTACACCGCAGGAAGCCAGAGGTGGCCGGAGGAAGCCCGACGGTCTGACAGGACACCCCAAAGCATTTTTGTGAAAAAGCATTGGGTTTTTGATGTTTTTATGTTGAAATGCTTGCAAACACACGGTGTTCGGTAGGATTCTGACATGAACGCGCGAGTGTGCTCTTTGTGGTTTTTTTTTGCACAGGATTCGCGGCCTGGGTGCATGACAGAGCATCGCGAGTGCACCGCGCGATGACGTGAAATCGCTGGATTTGACAGAATTCTTAAGATTCCTATGGTTTTCCTATGATTTCAGCAAGAGAGCCCGGGCGGGAAATTTGTACAATTTTTGTGAAAAAAAAGCATTGGGTTTTTGATGTTTTTATGTTGAAATGCTTGCAAACACACGGTGTTCGGTAGGATTCTGACATGAACGCGCGCGCGTGCTCTTTGTGGTATTTTTTGCAATGGATTATCGCCGTGGACGACAGGACGTCCATGTCGAGAGGAAAAAATAAGAAAAATGTTGATTTTATATTGTTTTTTACAGGTTAGGATGGGACCACCCGGATGCGCCCGCTATCTGCCGGCCTGAGGGGGGAGTAGGAGTATATTCTAATAAGGAATAAGGATAGGAGTAGTAGTAGTAGTAGTAGTAGTAGTAGTAGTAGTAGTAGTAGTAGTAGTAGTAGGTGGTGGTGGTGGTGGTGGTGGTGGTGGTGGTGGTGGTGGTGGTGGTGGTGGTGGTGGTGGTGGTGGTGGTGGTGGTGGTAGTAGTAGTAGTAGTGGTAGTAGTAGTACTACTAGTAGTTGTAGTAGATGTAGTCGTAACACTCGTAGTGGTAGTGGTAGTGGTACTCTGTATTGTTTTTTACAGTCAGGATGGGAGGGCCCGCAGCCCGCATGGACGTCCGCGCGCGATGTGCGCCGCGTCCCATTCCGGCCACATTTTTCGCACCGTCGGCGACAAGGCCAGCCATGCTGAGAGGAAATAACTGAGACTTTGTATAGTTTTTACAGTCAGGATGGGCGGGCCCAGATTGACGGCCGCGCGCGATGTGCGCCGCGTCCCATATGTGCGCCGCGTCCCACTGTTGCCACATATTTCGCACCGTCGGCGACAAGGCAGGCCATGCTGAGAGGAAAAAACGAAGACTTTGTATTGATTTCTTGCAGCCAGGATGGACGAGCCCAGATTGACTGCCGCGCGCGATGCGCGCCGCGTCCCATTCTAGCCACGCTTTTCGCATCGTCGACGACAAGAAAGCCGATGTTGAGAGGAAAAACGGCCATTTTGTATTGATTTTTTACAGTCCGGATGGGAGGTCCCGGATTGGGTTGCTATCGGCCGGAATACGACGTAGGTGGGGGGATATAATAATAACGAACAAGGATGAGCAAGGAGAGGAGGGGCAGGGGCGAGCCAGGCGCGCCCACGCCTTATATGACATCCTGTCCCTCCACACTGCGTGGATGGTCTCACTATCCACAGGCGTGTGTCATAGCCGACGTGGAAGTAAACAAACCATCGTGCCATGCGCAATCGGGAAAAAGGGTAGCTGCGTGCACAGGAGGAGGGGACAAAGGAGGAGGAGGAGGAGGAGGAGGAGGAGGAGGAGGAGGAGGACTAGGGGGGAGGGGGAGGAAGGGAGGGGAGAGGAGGAGGAGGAGGAGGAGGAGTAGGGGAGGAGAGGGGAAGGGGTTTGGGGGAGAAGGACTGGCACATTCTGAAGGACGGCACAGCATCGCAAGATGAGGCCAATTCTGCAGCGGCAGCACCATTCTGAGGCACCGTTCCGATTGAACTCATGCCCGTGAGCCCCGGCAGGCCGCCTGTTTGCGCTCTTTGCATGCATGTTTGTTTTCTGTTTCCTCCTCTTCCTCCTCTTTCTCCTCTCCCTTACAGCACAGGCTGTGCTGAGCTTGTTTTCCCGCCCACGCGCCGGACGGCGTATGGCTTGTGCGTGTGCGTGTGTTCCGATTGAACAAAATATAGAGACGACCGACTCATGCACATACGTGGAGGGAGCGGGCTACTTCCCAGCCGTCTTCGAGGGAGAGTGGGACGTGTTATGTTCGTGAGGGTTTCGCCCCGTGCCGCCAGCTCCCTCTCTCAGACAATGGGGCATGCAAAAACTGTGTTGTGAGGCGTGGGCGCCGTCGTAAAGCAAGTGCCAGAATCCATGAACATCCCAACGTAAATTTAGATGTTTGCCTCTTGGGCCCCTCTTGGGGGTGTTCTTGGAGCGCTCTTGGGGGCATTTTGGGAGCCTCGTGGGCAGTCTCGGGACCGTCTTGGGCGCCTGGGAGCACTCTTGAGCCGTCTCGGAGGCCTCTTGTGCCGATTTGCGGACTTTTCGATAAAGGATTGTGGTTTCGAAGTTGCGACTGCTGCGTACTGTGCGAGAGTTTATGACTTGGGGGACGCGAGAAACGCGAACTGTACGAGGGATCGTGGCTTCGGGGACGCCAACATCGCGTCACGAGCGACTAATGTTTCGGAGACGCGAATATTGGTTCATTTCCGTTGAAGGATGGTCTCGGGAGCGCGAGCACATCTAATTTGTGGGAGGTTCTGGCCTTTGGGGCGCGGCTGTTGTACAATGTATTCCGGGGGGCCGAACTCCTCTTCAGACAGGATCACTCATCCTGCCCAACTTGCGGTCGACACCTCCATTGTTCGAGCAATCGTCCCACCCACCCGCATCTTGCTCTGCAGACCTTACGCGGCGGGCATTGCGATGAGTGCCTGGCGCGGGCTGGCGCACCGCCGCGGCCGCGCCGGCGCGCGGAGGCTCGCGCGCGAGGCGGCCGGCCAGTCGGGCACGACCGGCGCGTCCGCACCGCTGGGAACTTCCCGCCGCGCCTCGCGGGCCGCGCTGGCGCGCGGGCACTTCGGTGCGAGTCGGTGCGTCGGGCGGGCGCGGTATCGTGGCGACGTCGACAACGGCAGAGGCGAGCGGCGCCGAGGGCGATGACGGTGGCGACGTCAGGGCCGATGACGGCGCCGAGGTGGATCGCGCCATTGACGATGGTGGCGCCCGCGCGTCGGCGATGAAGGTTCTGGAAGGACTTCGGCACGCGCGCGCGGCCGACGGGCACGAGCGGCCCGCGCGGTATTATTCGACGGGGGGTCGTGCCTTTCCCACCTTTCCGCGCGCGCAAGGGCGTTCGAATATTTTCGACGCGCGCGCGAGGGGCCTTTGTTGGTCGCGTTTGGTAAACACGTGAGGGAATACAATGGTTTTCATGAAAATTCGCATGCGCGCACACCCTATATTTTTTGAACGGTCACGTAGCAAGACTAGGTGTCTGTATCTAGATGTTCGGGGCAGTCCATGTTGAAACCCGTGCGGACATCCAGTTTGTTTGAAGGATTTCGGCATGCGTTCGCGCGACGACGCGCGCGTGTGTGCGTCCACCAATTTTTGCAAGGGGCTTATCGACAATTTTTGGTTTTTGATCAGCGCGCGTGTGCGCATCGTGCTCTTCTTGCAAAGGATTGCGCGGTTGGGGGTCGATCCCGACTTGAGTGGGCTGGCGCGAAGGGGCAGAATCGTTTGCGAGCTGCACATCCCCGGAGGGGGGGCGAGTTGCTTTTAGGGACAACAGGAAGTTACGTGGTACAACCAGCGAAGGACATAACCACGCATTTGTGAACGCCTCGTTGTGGGCGCCGTTTTCGGTAGAAATCCCCATGGGACCCCGAAGCGCGCGAAAGGGTGTCATCTAATGGGCGGGGGGCGGGGGGGGCGCATGCGGTCGCGGCCGCTGGGGGCTGCTGTGAACCTCCATGCGGGGCCGCGGCCAGGTGGCGCGGGCGCATGCGGCCGCGGCCGGTGTGGCCTTCAGTGGAGCACCCTCATAGGCCCACGAAGCGATGTCTTGCGTGGAACGGACGGTTGCGGCCGCGACTAGTAGGGCCTTCGGTGGAGCTCTCTATGGGGCCACGGAGTGCTGTGCCAGGTGGCGCGGACGTATGCTGCCGCGGCCACTGAGGCTTTCGATGGAGCTCCTTATGAGGCCACGGAGCGCAGTGCTGGGTTGCGTGGGCGCATGTGGTCGCGGTCGCTGGAAATGTCGTGCCGGTGGGGCTCCCCATGGGGTCGCGAAGCGTTTCGCTGGTCGCTCGGCGGGGGAGACGCAGGCAGCCGCGTTAATTGGGCCCTTCGGTGGAGCTCCCTGTGGGGCTACGAAGCGCTGCGCTGGGTGGCCGCGGTCGGGCCATCGATAGGGGTCGCGAAACGTCGCGCTGGATGGCGCGGGCGCATGCGAACGCGGCCACTGGGGCCTTTGGTGGGGCACCCCATGGGGCCGCGAAGCGCCGCGCCGTGAGTGGCGCGGACGCGTGCGGCAATGGCCATGATAGCCTTCGGCGGGGATCCTTATGCAAAACGAAAACCCATCAAAGGGAGAGTTGGGAGAAAACGAATTTGGTTTCCAGTATTTTCTTCGCAAAATCAGCGCGCTTGCGGATTCGAATGAAAGCCGCAGGCGGTTCAACATTTTCGTCAGAGGCCCCCTCGCGCGCGCATGTCGAAATCATTCGAACGCTCTTGCGCGTTGGCGGGGGTGGGGGGCACGATCTCTTGCAAATAGTACCATGCGGCCCACGCGCGCGCATCGGCCGCGCGCGCGTGTTGAAATCCCGCCAGAATCTTTACCGGCGACACACGTGTAGTGGACATGATCATCATCATCGCATCATCGTCATCATCATCATCATCATCGTCATCGGCGTGACCAGCAACGGCGCCGTCCGGCGTCCGTTTTGTTGCCTTGCGTGCCTGCCCCTCTCTTAGAGATGTTGCGGCAGGTGCACCTTGTGCTGGTACGTCAGGACGCAGAGACCCCTTTGGTCTCTCGAGCTGGTTTCACTTGCGCCGATGACTCAGACTATTGGTCTGTGTCAGGGAGCCAGCATCCCCCTCCGCTGCTGGCTCTGGCCCTCGGACTTACCCGGGGATGTGGAGGTGCGACGTGGATGTCAAAAAAAATGATACCGCGCCCGCCCGAGTAATCGACCCGCACTGACGCGTCCGCGGACCAGTGAGGCTTGTGAAACGCACTGGGAACTCCCCATGTGTCAGCGCCACCGCGGCCGCGGCGGTCGCGCCAGCTGGCCGCTCTGCGCGTGAGCTTGCGCGCGCTAGTGCGGCTGCGGATATGCGCCAGCCAGCGCTATGCAGTCATCGCAGTGGCCGCCGCGCGGGCTTTGCAGACCAAGTTGCGGATGGGTCGATGGGATGATTGCGCGAGCAGTGGAGTTGACAACTTCAAGTTCTTCAACATTATTGTCACCACTCGCATTGTACCACGTGCGTTATCTCTTCTGAGAAGTATACGTATAGACTCTGCCCCCCCCGGCGAAATTATCCATCTCCTGGGACATTGCAATGGACACGATTCTGCTTCATTGTTCATTCCGAATGTGATGTCTTGCCTTCCAAGGGAACCCCATGAATCGCCCCACGGTCGAAGAATGCGCTACGCGCACATTCGTTTATGAAACGCAGTAGTTTCGAAAACAGATGGGGCAATTCTCACGCGTGCGAGTCGACGCGCGCGTATTCGGATTGCTGCTTAGACATTTGAGGTGTCGCATGGATGTCCAGACCGAGGTTCAAAAAAAACGCATAATTGCAACATTGTTTTGAAATTATGTTTGTCAAGCGCAGGCTCGCTTACATCACTTCTCATGAAGGATGCCTAGTCTTTCCCAGTTCATCCTGTTGTGTTGGGTCCTCGTTTTGAAAAGACAACGCCCCGTGTCACTCCTCACTCCTCCTCGCTCGCCCTCCTCCCTCCTCTGCCTCTGTTTTCCGCATGTCAACCATTTCGGCACACCTCTCACACGATTGGTGGCCCTATAGGGAGCTAGCCCGAGGGCCCTAACCGCACAGTCCGCATGGCGTACCCGCACCCGATTCGGCACAGCCCTCACACGATTAGTGGCCGCTCCAGCGAAGACGCCAGAGGCACAGTCCTCATAGCGCACCCTAACCCAATTCGGCACAACCCTCACACGCCTCGTGGCCCCACAGGGAGCTCCAGCGAAGGCCCCAGCGGCACCGTCCGCACGGTGCACCCTCGCCCAATCCGGCACACCCCTCACACCATGCGTGGCCCCACATGGAGTTCCCCCGGAGGCCTGATTCGGCACAGCCCTCACACGATTAGTGGCCCCAAAGAGTGCTCCACCGCAGGCTCCAGCGGCACATTCCGCATGGCGTACCCTCAGCCGATTCGGCACACCCTTCACACGATTCGTGGCCCCACAGGGGGCTCTGCTTAAGGCCCCAGTGGCAACGCCCGCAAGGCGGCCCCGCCACATGTTGGCACACCCTTCACACGCTTCGTGGCCCCTTACGGGAATCCGCCGAAGGCGGTACACACAATGACGGTATTCACAATTGCATATGGTTAGGTCTTTCGCCAGCATGATTCAACAGTTTCGTCGAATGGGGCCACGCGGACTTTCGCGCGCGCATGTCGGAATCATTCGAGCGCCATTGCGCGCTTGCTGGGTGGGAGGCACGATCCTTTTCAAATCATTCCGTGCGGGCCACTCGCGCGCGCGCCGGCCGCGCGCGCATGTCGAAATCATTCGTTCCAAAACTTTCTTCGTCATCGTCATCGGCGTGACCAGCACCAGCGCCGTCATTAGCACTGCCGTCGTCATCGCATTGCCGCCACCATTATCGCTACTATCATCATTGTTTCCGCCGTTTTTGACGTGACCATGATAAAGCGCCCGCCCGAATCACCGACCCGCGCCCAAATGCCCGCGCGCCAGCGCGGCCTGCGAGTCGCGGTGGGCAATTCCCATGGGTCACTGCCATTGCGGCCGCGTCGTTTGTGTCAGATTGATTGGTCGCCCTGCGCGCGAGTTTACGCGCGCTAGTTCGGCCGCAGAGATGCGCAAGCCAGCGCCAAGCATTCATCACAATCCCCGCCGCGTGGGATTTGCACACCAAGTATCGTTTGGGTGCGTGGGGTGATTGCGCGAGCAGTGGAGCTGATAGTTCCAAGCTCTTCGAAATTAGTTGCACCACTTATGCCTTGCACCATGTAGCAGTCTGGAACGCACTATTCGTGGTCCGCGCTGGCTGAAACAATTTTAGAATAGTGAACATGCGAAGGGGAAGGCGTGATCAGTATGATGAGGCTGAAGGGGGAGGATGAAGAGAACACGAGAAAGAGGGAGACGGGAGGAGAAGGAGGACGTGACCAAGAGGAGAAGTGGGAGGAGGAGGAAGAGCAGAGGGAAGGAGGAGGAAGATAAGGCTAGCTCTTCCTCAGCATGCTGTCCCCCACCTTTCCTTTTCGCCCTGCTCGTATGATCATATGTCCCGTCATGCTGATCCTGCCCCTCGTCTTTGGCATTCTTCTGTTTTTGTCCCCCGACGCGTCAAAAAAAAGGGACATGCGGGGGCACCCTGCAGGCGACGAGGGAGCTCAGATCATTGCCCGCGCAATCAAACTGGACCGATGCTCTCTTTCAGTCTACATCCGCCGCGGTCCGACAGCGGCGATGACGAAGATGAGGGTGAAGATGATGAAGAGGTGCGCAGGAAGAGGAGCCCGAGCAGACGAGGGCTCGGGAGAAGGAGCACGAAGAGAAAGACGACAAGCAGGAAACGGCGATGATGGCGACGGGGAGGGGTGAGGCAGGAGCAGGGGAGGGGGGATTCTACTACCCCCGACAAAATTGTGTTCAGTAACGTATTACGCAGGTTACCCGTACATTTGATGTTTTAGTTTCGGCGATAGTGCGCGCGAAGTATTTAGCGCCCCCATTGTCAATGTCTGTCATCGTGGAGTTTCCGAGCAGCACCAGCCCAGATTGCGTTTCGTTCCGTTTCGACGTTGAAAAGGGGGGCGACATTGAGGGAGCGAAAGGGAACGACATTGACGGGGCGCGTCAAGCATACTAGAGGTTGGTGTTGTAGAACGTAGCATGTAATCAGGTTGGTTTCTGCTGCTCGCCATATCGGAGAAATCTTACACCATCACTGGCTCACCAGCCACGGGTGACGCCCGGTCCATTCACTGCGGAGACAGTAGGTCGGCTTCGCAAAGGCGCGACCCTTCGTTGGACGGACCTTTGAGTGGGGGCCTCCAGGGGCACCCTCAGCATTGGCTCGCGCTCTTGGGTTATGGCCCCCGCGGTCCCCTGACGCCGCGCACCAAAAGTCTCTCTTGCCTACGGTCACCCTTTGCGTGTAGCCGACTATGGGGGGAGGCGTTGTTTTGGAAGCTGCCCCCAGCGGGCTGGTGGCTATCCTGGCGGCCCGATGCCCCTCTTGGGGCTGTCTGAAGTGTCGTGGCGTCCTCTCGGGCCTTTCTCAGCCCGCCTGACCCTGCGTGGGGGCTCCCACGCTTTCCCACGGTCTCGCGAGCTCCTCCCCCAGTGGCGTAATTGGTACCCCGAATGGTCAGCAGAGTCCACCCCGTCAGGCCAGTCGTCCCGTCTGCTCTGCAAGGCCATCGGCTCGCTCGTGCTGGCACGTGCTGTTGCGTGTCTGCTGGCCCTGTGCGCGTCCAACAGGACAAGTTCATGGACGAACAGCGTTCAGGAGGGAAAAGCACACAGACACAGTTAATCGTCGATTCCCCGTAGAATATTGGAAATGTGGGGGAAGACGAACATCCAACAAATATGGAAAACTATGGGGGACCTTGTTATTTGTGTGTGTATGTATTTGTGTGTCCTTGGGCCCCTTCAAGCGTTCAGAAACACGGCAGCTGGGTCATCACCAAGCAGGGACTTTGACGAAGAATCCAACCATATGCAGTTGCAAGTGGCGCAGCTGTTCTTACCGTCTTCTGTGGAGCTCCCGACTGGCGTCACGAACCGTGTGAGCGGTGCGTCGGAATGAGCGGCGGGGGCTCGTGCGGGCGGCGCCACGGGGGCCTTAGGTGGAATCTATTATTATGGAGCTACAACACGTGTGAGGTGTACGCCGAAAGGAGCGGCGCGGACGCATGCGGGCGGCGGCACTGGGCCCCTAGAGGGGCCTCCCAATGGGACCACGAAGCGTGCGAGGAGTGTGCCGAAATTAGCGGCGCGGACGCATGCGAGCGGCGCCATTGGGCCCTTGGGTTTGGTTCCCACTAGGGCTACGAAACGTGTGAGGGGTGTGCCGACATGAGTGGCGCGGGCGCATGTGCACGGTGCCAGTCAGGCCTTCGGTGGAGTTCCCCATGGGGCCACGAAACGTGTGAGGGGTGTGCCGAAATTGGCGTTGCGGACGCAAGTCGACGGTACCATTCGGGCTTTCGGTGGAGCCCTTAGGGCCACGAACCGTGTGACGGGTGTGCCGAAATGGGTGGCGCCGACCGATGTGGATGGTGCCATTTGGGTGTTCGATGGAGCTCCGTATGGGGCCACGAAATTTGCCGTGGTTGTGCCGACATTGGTGGCGCGGGCACATGTGGACGGTGCCATTGTGGCTTTCGGTGAAGCTCCGTATGGCCACGAAACGTGTGAGGGGTGTGCCGAAATTGGTGGCGATGAGGGTGATTAGGACAGCGATCATGATGACGATGAGGGTGATGATGGCGGTGAGGATGAGGAATACGATGGTGATGACGATGGTGACGACGACGATGATGATGATGACGATGCTGGTGACGATGATGTTGATGATGATGATGCTGGTGATGATGATGATGATGATGATGATGATGATGATGTTGATGCTGATGATGACGATTGACGATGACGGTGGTGGTGATGGTGGTGGTGATGTTGATGTTGATGGTGATGGTGATAGTGATGATGATGGTGGAGATGGTGATGATGGTGATGATGTTGATGATGGATGCTAGCGATGATGATGGAGGGAGGAGAGGGATGAGGAGAAGGAGGAGTGAGTCAGACGCGGGCCGCTGTCTCTTCAAAACGAGGACCCA
Source organism: Prorocentrum cordatum (assembly GCA_963575745.1). Taxonomy (NCBI): domain Eukaryota; class Dinophyceae; order Prorocentrales; family Prorocentraceae; genus Prorocentrum; species Prorocentrum cordatum. Next base: position 21,995 of record CAUYUJ010019543.1, on the reverse strand, counting down.
ACACCACATGATGATTTGGCAAAGCGTTGCTTCGAGTGATACCCCACCGACATTAGCTGGATGCTTTTCGGCCATTGTGGGGCCAGCGTGACGTCGAACCCCTGGAATGTGTGATTAGTGATAGGGTGAACGCGGAGCGCGTGCTGTGTAGTCATTGGATGCTCATGGCACTAGTGTATGAGTATGTTGTATGTTATGTTCGGCTCTGCCCTTGTATAGTCAGAGTGGGGGGGCCGACCGGTCATTGAATGTCCCTGGGCGCGTGGCTGAAATGGGGCTCTGCGGTGGAGACTGTTGTTGCGTTGTTGTTTGTTGTTATTCGCTGTTGTTGTCGTCGTAGTCGTCGTCGTCGTCGTCGTCGTCGTCGTCGTCGTCGTCGTCGTCGTCGTCGTCGTCGTCCCACTCGCGACACGGCCCGCGACTCACCCGCGACCCGCCCGCGACCCACCCGCGACCCACCGGCGACCCATCCGCGACCTGCCCGCGACCTGCCCGCGACCCACCCCGCGCCCGCCCCCTGACTCGGATCCACAATTACGGAGTGTTATGTTGATCACAGTATGTTATCATATGTTCTCGACGGGCCCGCGTGATCTCGTGTCGCCTGTCACGCTGGATACGTGACCAACTATGTTATGTTCGTATCGAGTCTTTTTCGCGTTGTTCGTTTACAGTAGTTTGGGTTACATGTTTTTCTCGTTTCGTGCCGCCTAGTCTCGTTTAAGTCTACTATGCTATACCGCCGCCTGACGTATGCGCATATGTTGTGTTTGATAAGACCACGTCAATCGGTCGGTGTTGCATCCTTGACTGCTCAAGTACGGTTTGTTAAATTATGTTATACTTGCATAATCGTTATGCTTATTCTGCCAGCCCATTTCGCATCACGGTGGCTGTATGGTGGTGTGCTTGTACCTATGGGGAACGGTAGGGCAGGCAGGTCTGTCCTCGAGGAGATCTTTGGAGATGTGGCTTGCACCCTGTCCAAGAGAGCCGATAGACTGGCTCAAGAGAGCTCCAGCAGAGTTTAGAGATGTACTTGGGTTGTGGGTCAGAGTTCTCGTGGATGCTTCTTGGGGTCTCTTCGGAGGGCTCTCGGGGAGCCTCTTAGGGGGCTTCTTTAGGTTCTCTTGGGGTTTCCTGGGGGCCTGTTGGGGTCTTAGGAGCCTCTTTTGCAGCCTCTAGGGGCCTGTTGGGGCCTCTTGGGGGGCTCTTATGAGGCTCTGGGGGCTTCCTGGGCGCCTCTTGGGGCCGAGAGCTCGAAGTGCCTATTCGGCTTCCCTCTCTGGGCCCCCTCTTGAGGCCCATCCTAGGGCCGTCTTGGAGGCCTCTTGGGCCGTCTTAGGGCCATCTTGGGCCACTTGGGGGCCCTCTTGGAGGCTTTTTGGGCCGTCTTGGAGCGATCGTGGAGCTTCTTGGGCCGTCCAGGGCGGTCGGCAGCTCGAAAAGGCGGTACCGCCAAAATCGTCCAAGCGAAACCAATTATCTTTGCATCTTCGGGGCCCCTCGAAGTCCTCTTGGAACCCTCCTGGAGCTTCTTGGGCGCTTCGTGGGCCGTCTTGGGACCAGCGTTGGCCATTTTGGTACGCTCTCGGCTTGAGTCCATGGGGCGTGCAACAGTTTTGGCGCCTCACTGGGGCGCTCGGGGGGCCCACGAGGCGCCCACGAAGTCGGGACTCTCTGACCCGACCCTGCCAGGAGCTTACTGGGACCTTGCCGGGAACTACCGGGACCTTGCCGGGGTATTTGTTCGTTTGGGGACTTCCAGGGGCCGCCACGCGCGCGCGCGCGAGCTAGAAACATTATTTAATTCTTACCTGAGACTTGAGCTCGCCTTTGGCGCGTTGGGCCGGGGAATTGTACTCTAGTGCGGTCTGTTCTGTTAGGTGTTCGGTGGGCCGGCGTGACGCCGTGACGTTTGCCACTGGTTTTGCGTCATCACTCATGTTCTGTTATGCTACAGTCTGTTCTGCACTATTACTTTACATGTGCTTATGCCATTTGTATATTGTCACCTGTGTTTTATGATTAGATCCCTTTTATGTTCTGCTAGGTTCCGTGACTATACGCTCCGCTATGGTTTGTTATGTCAGGGGCTGCTCATTTCGTTCGTGTTAATTGATGGCCTTCACGTTATGTTACGGCCTCTTATTTATTGTTTACGTACGGTCAATTCTCTCATATGCAGTTATACTCGACTATTATATGTTCCATTGTGGTCTACTAGATTCGTGCCAGTTATGTTGTTGTGTACGTTGTTATGCCATGCTTTTTATGTGACGGCGCGCAGGCGGCGTTCCCGCGGGATCCTTGGTGGCCATGGGCCGCGGCATGTGCTGGGCCATACATGGATCTCCGCGAGATCTTTTGTGCCCTGGAGATTTGACGGCCGCGGTATTTGGCAGCCCACAAACAGGATGCCCATGGGGTCCCTGGTGGTCCTGGGCACGTGGCGGCCGCGCGGTATGCAGGGTGGGCGGGTCGGGAGGAAGATTCTCAAGACCTAACAACCATGACTTGTCGGGTGGGGAAAATGGATATTCTTTGGAAGCACGGTTCGGTTTGAATTGCATCTGACGTGTGTTATAACGACTACAGCTATTACGCAACACCAGCAGTACATGTTGATAATTGGCAGTTTGTGTTCGTGGATCAGGCCGCCCAAAGTTCACGGACAATGGCATTGCATTGCGTGTCAGCGGTCAGACAACCATGCCATGCCCAAGCGAAGAGCAGCAAATGAGCACCACACCGATTCCAGTGTGTCTTTTCGGAGTGTTCGCAGACGGCCTGACAAAGGCACGAATACAACATCCATGGCAAAGGTGTCAGCATGAGCATATTTAATGTCGTTGCGGGTTCGATCGAATCTGGAATCGAAAGTGGGTTTTGAATGTTTCCAGGTATACTCGGGCGGCTTGCCTTAATTGCATCTTTCTGTTTGTTGTTGACGTCGTCATTCACCTGGTCCTGCATGGCAAATATGGATATGGGTATTGGTTCTTTCGCCCTGGTGCAGTTTTACGTGCTGACCGTAGCAACAGTACTTGACGAATTCATCAGTACGCGCGCCGCCAATCAGTGTGTCATGTATCCAACGTGAGCGCCACGTGTATGCAATCGTTGTTGACATTACGGCCATGAGTACTGATCCATTGATCGATCCATACGAGAGCGCCGCACTCGTGTTTGTCCCACCGTGTTTTGTTCACATGCTCGCCATGTCCATCAACATTGCTTTCGAAATGTCAGGGTATGCTTGATGCCGCTTTACATGAGGACACCTGTTGCGTTGCCAAGCTTCGCCTCGCCCTGAACAGCATCGGGTACGAAGGCGCTCTGCACATTGCGGAGGCGCTCGAGTCAGGCCCGGCTTGAAACACGCACCCGGAGAATCGATGGGTCACGTTTGCTTTCAGACGGCATTATCGGAATGTAGTGTGTTTTTTTGTTGCGCAAGTTCCCTTGAGGACAATGCTAGCGCGTCCACGTCAAGCCGCATGCCGACGGGCACAGATCCATGGGGAGGGCAGTGCGGGCCCACGGAGTAGGACTTTAGGGTGCGTGCTCATCGTTCGTGACTTGCGTATTGTTTCGATAGCGTTTTCTACAAACGATCGACGGTGCCGCCTGCTTGGTTAGGTGCACTTCAGTCATGTCTTCTTGTCCTGATGAGGAGGAGGAGCGGACGCGAGAGAAGGAACGCGTTGGCAGTCTCAGGAGGGTCCAGGTCCAGGTCGGGAATAGACTGGCACTTTCTGTTCGGAGGGACGATTGGGTGAATCGGGTGAAGGAGGGAGAGAGGAGGGGGGGAGGAAGGGAGGGATGAAGGGAGGATGGGATGAAGGGGGGATGGGAGGATGAACAGTATTTGGAGGGAAGGAGGAAGGTGAGAGTGAGAGAGAGTGGCAGCACGAGGAGGAGCTGTCGTGTTGGAGGAATGGCGGAGGAGTATGAGGCCTCCCGATCAAAGTGCGCCTGCGGACGGACCGCGCTGGTTGCGGGAAGAGGGGGAGGAGACGTTGGCTCGGGCATAGAGGTGCGAGTGGGAGCGGGGGGATTTAATGAGCAGATGCTTCACCATTCCCCTTCTTGCAATTGCGTAGCGAACGCTGGGTCACATCCGGCGGCTGCCATTGAGGCATCAAGGTTCACCAGGATACCCCAGCTTGCTGATAGAAAAGGATTCAGCGCAATGGCATGTGATGGATGGGCGAGGTAGGATGTTGCATGCGGCGCGAGCACACAGCTCGACTCCTCGAGCCTGATTCTTCATAGCTTGGGCCATAACGCTCGTTATGGCCCCCCCGCCCCCCCCCTCTCCCCGATAACGTAACGCTCCCGCGCCCCCAGTACGCCCCTGGCACTGCCGCCGTGCGCATAGGGATTCGCATAGGAACCCGAATAACTAGGGATCCGCATAGGCATCCGTACAGAAATCCGCAGGGATCCGCATGGGGATCGCATATCGAGATATCCATCGGGATCCGCATCGGGATCTGCATAGGGATCCGCATAGGAATCCGCGTTGGGATCCACATAGTGATCCGCGTTGGGATCCGCATAGGGATCCGCATGGGGATTCTCTTAGGGATCCGCATAGGGATCCGCATTGGGATCCGCATAGGCATCCGCATAGGGATCCGCATAGGGATCCCCAGAGGGATCCCCAGAGGGGTCCTCAAAGGGATACGCATAGAGATCCGCATAGGGGTGGTGGTCGCGGGCAAGTTGCGATGCTCTCAGGCACTTGTAGTGTTCGCCGGAGAGAGAGAGAGAGAGAGAGAGAGAGAGTGAGCAATAGGAGGAGACGGACGACGAACACAACGACGACGACGAAGACGAGGAGAAGGAGGATGGAGGAGGGATGTAAGGAGCATACCTCTTATACGCCACGTGGAGGCACCGACGCCTTCGCAGGCATGTGCTCGCCGCAACTCCTCGTCGCTCTTCGTTGTCGGTCGTCGCCGTCATCGTGGTGGTTGTCGTCGTCGCCGTCGTCGTGGTCGTTCGTCGTCGTCGCTCGTCGTCGTCGTCGCCCGTCGTCGTCGTCGTCGTCGTCGTCGTCGTCGTCGTCGTTGTCGTCATCGTCGCTCTTCGTTGTTGGTCGTCATCGTCATCCTCGTCGCTCGTCGTCGTCGGCGTTGTCGTCGTCGTGGTCTCCAGTCGCTCGTCGTCGTCGTGGTCGCTCGTCGTCGTCGCCGTCGTCGTCGTTGTCGTATGTCGTCATCGCTCGACGTCGCTCGTCGTTGTCAAACGCCCTCGAATGCTTTTGAGGGCCTCTGTAGGCTTTCGGATGACCTCCAGAAGCCTCTGGAGGCTTCCAGGGGCCTCCGGAGGCCTCCAGAGTCCTCGGGAAACCTCAGGAGACCTCCTCTGGAGACCTCAGGAGACTTCCAGAGGCCTCGGAGGCGTCTCTCGTCGTCGTTACCATTCGTCGTCGCCGTCGTCGTTGTCATCGTCGTCGTCGTCGTCGTCGCTCGTCGTCGTTGTCGTGGCAATCGTCGCTCGTCGCCGTCGTCGTCGTCGTCGTCGTGGTCGCTCGTCGTCGTCGTCGTTGTCGTCGCCGTCGGCGTCGTGGTCTCTGGTCGTCGTCGTCGCTCGTCGTCGCTCTTCGTCGTCGTCGTGGTCGCTCGTCGTCGTGGTCGTGGTCAATCGTCGTCGTCGTCGTCGTCGTGGTCTCTCGTCGTCGTCAACGTGGTCGTCGTCGTCGTGGTCGCTCGTCGTCGTCGTCGTGGTCGCTCGTCGTCGTCGTCGTCGTCGTTTTTGTCGTCGTTGTCGTCGTCGCTCGTCGTCGTCGTCGTCGTCGTGCGCGCGGAGGCTCTGGTGGCGCTGAAACCGCACGGCGGCGGCTTGTCGCTCGTTGTCGTCGTCGTGCGCGCGGACGCTGTGGTGGCGCTGGAACCGCACGGCGGCGGGGAAGCGTTACGTTATGCCCCCCCCCCCGACCCCCCCACACCATGACGCCCGTTATCGCCGCGAACACCGCAACGCGCTCCTCGACCTCCGTCGCATCATTTCTCTCCACCTCTTCCCTAGACGCCCCCTTCCCAGCCAGATTCTCAGTCAACTCACCCCAGGCAGCGTTCACTTCATGACCGCCAGTGCTTCTGAAAACAGAGAAGCCATCTTCACCCTCTCCCCTCATCGTGAGGCGAGAGATCGGAATACGTTGCGACATCTGGCACAACATGTCAGGGCATCCATTGGATTCGGAGTCTGTACCCCGAGGGCTCTGAAGAAGCGTTGGGGGAAGAGGGGAGTCAGGCAGAACATCCACCTTCTACGGCGCGTCCTCCTCCTCCTCGCCCACTTCCTCGTGGCTTTTAGCCTCCACTCGACTTCTGGTGGCTCGGCCCCGTGATACCATCTCTCTCCGGCGCATCGAGTGGCTGGAGCGGCAGGGGGGCGGGCGCCGAGCTTTCTTGATCATCGGCCAAGCTGCGGATGACTCGAAGCTCAGGTATCGATTGGTGTGTCGTCCAGTTGGTGCGGGCGCTGCGTCACGTCACCTCTACTGCGAGCCCATGCCTGCGGGGCAGCGCGACCGACCCCGAGGAACCCTGGCGCCTCACACGTCGTGGTCGACCTTCAAGTGCCCCCGAGCGCTCGAGGGCGCGAGAGAGCACGGGCGCAGGCCGGCGGCTGCCTGCGACCGCGTCTCGCATGGCACCGGTGCGAGCCGGGCGGCGACCGCCTGGCCGCCGGCGCTCGGCCGCACGCCGCGGCTCTCTGCGCAGCCAAGGGAGCCGCACGCGAGTCCCCGCTCGCTGGCGTGGCCAGCACGAGTCCGGCGGAGGCCGCTCGGCCGCGCGGCGCCACGCCCAGGCACCTGCGGCCGCGGCAGCCTCGGGCGCCGTGCTCGGAGGCCGAACTGCTGGATGGCGTCCTGGCCAGTGGCGATCTGCATAGCACGCACCAAGCCACCCCAACCCAACCCCAAGGCCTCCATTTGCCCTCCAGGTTGAACATTGAGAAAGCACATCTGGAACCCGCACCCCCCCCAACCCGAAATTCGGGTCTTCGGGTTGGGTTGGGGTGGTCTGGTAGGTAGTCAGATCTCTGCCACCAAGATGCCCACGACCGAGAGAAACGCTTGTTCGGGATCTCGTCGTTGTAGCCGCCGCCGAAGGCGCCGAAAAAGCTCCTCCCAGTCGCACGGGTCCCCGAAGTTGCCCGGCTCCTTGGACAGGCCGTCGTCCATCCAACACACGGCTTTTACGAGCGGGGAGATGGGAAGGATGATGCAAACGAGCCCGAGCACGCCGAAGGGGTCGGTGAGCGCCCCAAACCCGGCAGAATTGCCTTCAGAACCAGGGGGTTGCCCGACGTGTGGGAACGCGGTCCCGAAAGTGGCCATCATGGCCACGCGCCCGTGCTTCAGTTCGGAGCTGCTGAGCTTGTGGAATCCCTCGTAGCCGCCGACCTGGCAGAAACCGAGCGGGTCGAAATAGCTGAGGCTTGTCGATGCAATCTGGCTCGCAGCGAGAAGGCAAACTCCCGCGAGTAACCACCGAGATGACCACAAGCAATGGGATCCTGCACCGCGCGGTTCCCGGGCGGGCAGTGCATGCAAATGGACAAGATAGTAGGAATCGCCAGCACATTGGAGGCCCCACCAGACATAGCTGACCAGCGATGCCCACAGCAGCCCAAACCAGTTCAAGCCGTAGTTCATGTCGACCGCCAAGCCGCGCTGACCTCGTGTAAATCAGGAGGGACAAAAACACACAGACACAATTCATCGTCGATTCCCCAGAAAATATGGGAAAATATGGGAAGTGGGGGGGAAGACAAAAGCCCAGAAAATTTGGGAAAAGATGAGGAAGTATCTTATGTGTGTGTATTTATTTGTGTGTCCCAGGGCCCCTTCAGTAAACGACTTATAGCCCTAGCGTATGCCTGGGTTCATCGTATGCCCGTCGACGCCAAAGAAATCGGACAGGTCAACAATCCACAACCTCGTAATATTCGGCCGAGTGTGGTAAAGGCACCGCATGCTTATATGCGAAACGAGAAAGCCAGCGTCGAAAAACAGCTCAAAAGAAAACTCACACCAAATTGGGTAGACCAGCTGCTTAAGCTCATGGGCACCAGCTTCACAGCAGACGGCAACGCCGTGTCCAGCTTGGCAACGATGAGAACGTAGTGCGGTATACTAAAGCAGACAAATGAAGATGACGCGTTACTGTAAATGAAAGCCAAAGGACGGATAACATCCAACAAAAAGAATATCAGCAGGTGACCGCACAGGAAGACCACCATCTGTAATGCTCAAGGCTGCGTACTCGATGCTGTACTCCAGCGACGTCTCGTTCGCCACAAGAAACAATCTGCATGACCGTCATACAGGACGGAGGTGACTGAGAAGCAGTTTCATGTTGTACGGTGGGCGCAGCGCCCGTCATGCGTTACGCCTCGCGGACACGAGCATGGCCCACTCGAGACCAGGGAAGCACCGCTGCGCCTCTACAGCTGTATTGAACCCCGGCATGCTTCCCTGCAGCTGACCGCCTTGGTGGTGTCGTCATGCCCGTCATGCCGACCGCCTTGGCGGTGTCGATGGGCGGGTCCACGGCCTTCTCCGCGGCGGCCGTGGCGGCCGCGGGTTCTCTCATGCTCATCACGCGAACTACAAGTTTCTTGAGCCAGTGCAACACTTAGCCATGGGCTTGAGCCATGGCTTGAGCTTGACGACCTCACACGCTGGAATATTGCAGAGAAGTTCCATTGTTCCGTTGGCACATCGATGGTTGGTCGTTTGAAGCGCTCCTTCCACTGAAGTTCAGCTGTTTGTCGAGGTCTTCAGTAGGTATCCCAGACGCTCAGGAATTCACGCTGGCTACCTCGTGGCCAAGGGGGCTTGGCTGTGGCAGTCGCGGACGTCGGTGTCCTCCAGCTCCTGGAGGGGGGCCGATGTGGCTTACCTCGACAAGCGCTGGCCGCTGTATGCGTGAGCTCCCGCCGTTTTGTTTCTTCGCTCCTCCTCCTCCTCCGTCTCCTCCTTTTGACCATCATAGTGCCTCCTTCTTTGCCGCACCTTCCCCCGCGGTGCGTGGAAGCGCTCCTGCGGAAAATGGGTGGCTGGAGACGGCGCTGTTGCGAACCGAGACGAGTGGAATTGCTCCTTGAGACAGTCTGCTTTCCAGCACGGGCCGTCGACGCTCTTGAGATGTATGTTCAGTCGGCCAAAATTTGCTGCAACCCAACACATACCTGAGCATCGCGGCTCTTTCTGGGGCCAAACCGCGCGCGTCAGTCGCGTCGTCGGCATGTTCGCAAGAGTCTTAAATATTGTTGTGCATGTTTGTGATGATCGGTTTACGGCAACCCGCCTTGGGTTTGATCCCTTGATATGCGGACACACTTTCATCTCTGTTCCTGCTTCGTTGTTCTTTTCTTTCGGTTGTCGTTGCCCCCTTCCCGTCCTACCAGAACAGTTATTGCATGTTGGGGAGGCCTTGTCCCCATCAGTTGGGAAGCTGATAATTTTCTGGATTCGAGCTGCACCTCGCGTTGCCTCCCTAGCCCCCAAACAAAACCAACACGCAGCGGGCGACCGTGGTCGACCGTGGTCGACCTTGGGCACAGATTCTCTCCTGGGTGGGTTCAGGTTGTGTGTTGGCTTCACTATGTTCGGCAACCGGCTGGCATCCGAGGTGCTGATCCTCCTGGGCCACCTGACCGTCGAGACGGCCGTACAGATGAAGACGGCAACCGCGGTTTCGGTCGTCGGCGTCGCCCCGCTGACGGTCAACCTCCCGGTGGCGTTGGATGGCCCCGGGTCCTCGTGGGGCCCTGGCGCTGTTGGCTGACGCCCGCGGCTCTGCCGTGGCACTTCATCTGCCCGCTGGGCCTCGTCCTCCGGCTGGTGCTCTCATCTTCCTGCTGGTACCTCATCTTCCTGCTGGACCTCGTCTTCCTGCTGGAGCTCCTTGTCGTGGCGATGAGCACGTTGGCGCCGAGCCTCGGAGAGGAGACGGCGATGCGGGTGCCGATTGTGGCGTGCATCCTGGTGAACTTCCAGTTCCTGTGGTGTTCGCCTTGCGGAGCTCCCACTTCCTGCTAGAGCTGGTCGTCATTGTGAGGATCGTGCTGGTGCCGACCCTCGTGGCGAAGGCAACTGTGTTGGTGACGAGTTGCGCTTCCGTCGTGGCGACGTACAAGATCTTTGGTATCAGTGCGGAAACGGTCGTTGGTGTGACAGGCGTTCCGGACAGAGTCGCCGGCTTTGGATTTGGCGCTTGAGTGCATGCACAAACGCATGCAATGACTGCAATGACCGACGCGGAGCGGAAGCCCAGCCACCCCCGGTGTACGGAAGATGTGTTGCATTCGCCACGCTGTTTTTTACTAGTGGCTGCACTCGCTTACTCTGGATTCCATGATAAAGTGTGGGGGGGGGGGTCACATTTGGGGGGGGGTCTGATTTGAGCTGTCTTGGAGGGTTCGGGGGGATCTGGGCAGAGTGCCGCCCTTTCATGGATGGTCTGGGGGGGTCTAAAACTTCTCGTCTGGGAGGGTTGTGACCCCCTCCCTTTTATTACGAAATCTGGGGTGCATTCGCCACGCTGTCTTTTACTCGTGGCTGCACTCGCTTACTTCACCCCTATCCTCCTCCTTTCCTGATGGATGATGTTTTTTCCTTGTCGCTGTGGAGCCGCAACGGCGTTTTCCTGCTCTCACGGTTGGCCCTCGGGGTCGTTGCGAGCCAATTTGAAGGGGCCCTAGGACACGCAAATAGATACACACAAATAAAAAGATTCCCCATATGTTCCCATATTTTCTGGGTTTCTGTCTTCCCCCCCCACTTCCCATATTTTCCCATATTTTCTCGGGAATCGAGGATTAATTGTGTCTGTGTGTTTCTTTTCCTCCTGACACTTGGTGTCGTAGCACGCGTAATTCGCCTCCTTGCACGCGTGCGACAGTGCCTGCGGACGGACCAATCAAACACACGAGTTTCCTGAGGGACCTGCGCTCCCACAGAGTGCCGAATATTGTTGTTGTGGTCTTTGTCTTCGTGTTTGCCTAGGGACGAGCGACGGCCTTTGGGGGTGGCCTGCTGGTTCCGTTGTGTTGACGGAGCCCCTGAGCCGCGTCCTGGGCGTTCTTTGTGCCGCTCTTCTGGGTAGTGCTGGGGGTAATGGTATTGCTCCTGCCGATCGTCTTGGTGACGTTGTTCGCGCTCTTTCTGCTGGACCCCATCTTCCTGCTGGAGCTTTCGTTGTCGTGGTGATCGAACTGGAGCCGAGTCCCAGAGTGGCAGCTCTGGCGCTGGATCCGATTGCGATGTGCACCCAGATGGACCTCGTCCTCCTGCTGGAGGCGATCGTCGTGGTTAGGACCATGCTGGCGCCGAGCCTCGTGGTGTTCAACCCTCTGGGCCTTTTTTTTCTCCTGTCGGAGCCGGTCTTCGCGGTGATGACCACGCTAGTTTCGAGCTTGTGGAGAGGTCGTTGCTGAAGTTGGTTGTGGTGCCCATCCTGCTGAACCTCGTCTTCCTGCTGGAGTCGGTCATCGTGGCGAGGATCGCGCTGGTGCTCATCCCTGTGGCGAAGACAGTTGTGCTGGAGGTGATGAAGCCGTTCATGCCGATCATCTGGGTAAAACTGTTCTCCGTTTCGTTCGTGACGATGTTGTTCGTCGTGCGGTCCGCTTGTGGGCGACCGCTCGTGATGATGAAGGTGATGCCGGCGTGGGTGATGGACGGCCCTCTGAGGTCCTACATGAGGCCCCCGCTTTCCCAGCGTTGCGGTGTCTGGCATTTCCTCCCCACCCCCTTCTTCTGCTGACGTGATCGACGCCAAGAACAGTAGGTTTCCACAATATCGTGACTGTGCGGTCAAAGATGGTTGAGCTCGGATTAAGTATCGCCCCGGTATCCGCGGATATTCATTCTCGCGGTCCCAAGGTGGTGCGCCAAAGAAAAGTCAGATTGGACACGTGTGTTCGTTTGCATGATAGGCCGCAGCCGCAAGAATCGGAGTTCTCCAAGCTGGCAGCCCTGAAGGTGCCGAGCGGGGGAAACACCTCATCATCTCCATGTCCATTATCATCTCCATCCCCACCTCCATCTTCGTCTTCATGTTTATCTTCATCTTCATCTTCATCTTCCAATTTCTTGCGGGTTGGGGGGGGGAGTGCTCTGAAACCGCCCGCTATACGCTTACACCGATCATGGCCAGGCCCATCATGTGCCCAGGATTGTTGATGGGCCCATGCGTGCCCCTGGGGGGGGGCAACGATGGAGGGAGCGGGTCGACCCGAACAGCGGAAGGCAGGGAGAAGGGCGTAGCGGGGAACTCGATGATAAAGGGAAGGAGGGATGAGGGCGAGGAAAATGGAGAAGATCGGATGGAGGAGGAGGACGAAGAGGACGAGGAGGAGGGAGGATGGAGGATGGAGTATGGAAGATGGAGGATGGAGGAGGAGGAGGAGGTGAGGGTGGAAGAGGAAAGGGAGCGGAAGGAGGGAGGAGGAAGGGAGTGAGAGCGGGGGGCAAAGGGGAGGAGAAGCAGGGAAACGCTATTACGGAGGCCGTAGATGACAATCTGGCGTGGGCGGCGCCGGGTGCGAGCGTCAGCGCAACATCTCGCAGGGGACCCCGCCCCCCTGCCAGGCAGTCCACACGCGCCCTCCATGTACAGCAGCCTGGTTACCTTCGATGCTCACCGTGTGTGCCGCGCGTGGCGCGCGCTCCATAAGCAGGAGGCCCGTTGTAATCAACTCGTGGCAGAACACGACTGCGTCCACGAGCATGAAGGCGGTGTCGGCCAACATTGCAGGCAAGATTGGTATCCATCGGCGCAAACATTCTGGCCCCAGGAGGCGATGTTTGTATCCATACCCACTGCGCCTCGGCCTTTTGGCGCCCCTCCGCAGAAAGTCCAGGACGCACTGGATATGGACAACATTTTTGCTCGCAGACGCGACGTCGACCATGGCAGCTTCCACGAGCTGGAGCCTAGCCGGCACAGACCCAGCGAACATATCCGGCTGGTAGCACCAGCGTGTGCGGCGCTTTTCCGGGTAGTCGCCGAAGGGCGCTAGTTCTTTCGTCTTCACGCACAGCGAAGTCCTCTCCTTGACGCCCGGCTGCGCCCTTTTGGCGTTCCCGCTCGGGCGCATGATATCCTGGGCGTCCAGCAGCCCCTGTGGCAACGGCGGCGCCCAGCGGCTGCAAGCCAGCTCTTCGCTCACCGAGCAGCGGTGTTGGTTGTGATTGTGAGCAAACATTTAGTGTATATGTATATACATGTATATGTATCTGCATGTATGTATAAGTATGTGTATATGAATGTATCCCGGGGTCAATGCCTGTCAGCGAGGCGCAATTGCGAGCTGGATGACTCCTGCAGGGAGTCTGGTAGGCTGGTAGGCTCCGGTCTTCAACGGGCATTTCGCGGGTGAGAGGCCCGAGTTTGGCTACGCGTTCGTCTGCACCGCGATTCGCTGTCAATGACAGCAGCACAGCTGCAGCTCCCCCGCTGGGCACACCTGAAGGTTTGGCCGTCTGGCCGAGGAAGCACAAATTAACTACTCGAGGACGGGGATCGAAAACGACAGCAAGCACAGCATCGCAAGAAGGGTTGGTCGCCATGGGCTGAGGAAGCACAGGCTGTCGACATGGTCCAGGGGAGCAAAACCGCTCCCCAGATTAGATCGAAGGCTCTCGCTGACCCTCCGCTATCCTAAAGTGACACTGCTGAGGAGAAGCAGGAGGCTTAGGAGAAGAAGAAGGAGGAGGAGGAGGAGGTGGAGGAGGAGGAGGGAGGCTGGGACCGGTCTGTGGAGTGGTGGGGGAAGCTTGGACGTCGTTCCAAACGTGCCGCATCTCCGTCTCCCCTTCCTTCTCCTGTTGTGCCTCCTCTCCCGCCTCCTGCTCGCTATCTGGGTAGGAGGAGGAGGAGAGGAGGTGGAGGAGAAGCAGGATCAGAAGTGGACGATGCCCAGCGTTCCCTCGCGGCGCCGAGACAAGTGCAGCGTGGACACCATCGACCTTGGCTACAACAAGCCGGGCCCTGGCAAAGCTGGCAACAAGCGGTTAGGCCGAGCGTTTGCCTCGACTATGCGCCTCAACGTTGCGTAGCGAAAAAGGTTCTCGTTGACGTGGTCAGTTGAAATGTGGCACGGGTGCTATGGCGAAGGCGAGGGGGTGATCTTCCAGCTGTTCAGTGGAACATTCTTCCTTCAGCCGCCGAGGAATTATGTAATCGCTTCGCTCATTCCGCCGGCCCTTCTTGTCGCACCTCTGTCGATTTGGGGGTGTATTCCTGAGGGGGTCGCAGTGACTGTGGATTTGGTTTCGGGGGTTCGTCGCAGATTCTGGCGGGGTTGTCCTGGGGCAATCGTGGGTGATCACGGGTCTGGTCGGTGATTTATTTACTTGTGTCGGTGAGCGTTTGATTGTTTGATGATTCTGGATGGTCGCTGTGGGGCCATGTTTTTCCGTTTTGGAGGGTGGCGGCTTGTGCATGCGACCGCAGGATGAGGAGGAAGATCCAGAAGCGATGCCGGGAGGAATTGCCTCGATCAGAGAAGTGGGCAGCGCACAGAGGAAGGGTCCCCCAGTGGAGGTCTCTTGGAGCGTCTTGGGGGCCTTTGGCGGTCCCAGATGCTTCTTAGAGCGTCTTGGGTGCCGCGGAGAGCTTCTTGCGGCCTCTTAGGGGTCTCTTGGGAGCCTCTTGGAGGCCTCTTGGGCGCCTGTTTGGGCCTCCTGGGCGCCTCTTGGGGCCCTCTTGAAGCGCTCTTGGGAGCCTTGGGAGCGCTCTTGCAGCCCTCTTGGGCCATATTGGAGCCATCTGGAAGCCTCGAATGGCCATCGGAAGCGAAAAGGCGAGAAAGCCAACAGCATTGATTTCCCAAGGTTTTGGAAGGACTTTGGCCTCTTCGGGGCCTCCTGGGGGAGCTCGTTGGCCACTTGGAGCCGTCTTGGAGCGGTCTTGGGGCCTCTTGGAGCATCGTGGGAGCCATCTTGAGGTATCTTGGGATATCTTGAGCCACCTTGGAGGTCATTTTGGGATCTCCCAGGCGCTCCTGGAGTCATCTTAAGCAGTGCCTCCCCCCCAGGAGGCCAACATGTGGCCAAAACCTTAGTACAATAGATGATTTTGGCATTCTCGCCGAGGCCTCGTGGAGCGTCTTGGGTGCCTCTGTGGGGCCTCTTGGGGCCTCTTGGGGGCCTCTTGGGAGCCTCTTGGGGGCATCCTGGGTGCCTTTTGGGGACCTCTTGGAGCCTCCTGGCCACCTCTTGGGGTCCTCTTGGGTCACCCTTGGGAACCTTGGGAGCGCTCTTGGGGCCATCTCGGGGGAGACCGATCAAAGAGGGGGTCCCTCAATTAGCGCTGCGCCCCCAAGAGGCCAAAATGGGGCCAAAACCATAGTGAAACCAATGATCTTGACTTCCTCGCCGAGGCCGTTTTGGACGCCCCGACGACCCGCGAAACGCCCCCTCCAGGTCCAGGTGAGGGGGTACGGGGAGGGGTCAAGACTCCCTCCCGCCCGCAAGCCGTCTCGCTCACTCCCACCCGCCCTCCCAACACATACGTAGCCACGAGCCTGGCCCGAGCCGCAGCGAATGCAGCAGTCGTCTTTGGATGGGCAGCTATTGGGGACGAATCCGCCGCCGCCGCCGCCGCCTCCGCCGCCGCAGCCGCCCCCCGCCGCCGCCGCCGCCGCCGCGCCGCCGCCACCGCCGCTGTCCGCCGCCGCCGCCGCCACCGCGCCGCCCGCCGCCGCCCGCCGCCGCCTCCCCCGCTGCCGAATTGCCTCCCCGCCCGCTGCCGCCGCCGCCGCTGCCGCCGCCGCCACCGCCGCCGCCGCCGCCGCCGCCGCCCCCGCCGCCGCCACCGCCGCCACCGCCGCCGCAGCCGCTTCCCCCGCCGCAGCCGCCGCAGCCGCCGCCGCTGCCAAGTGTACTTTGTATTGTTTGTTGACAGGGATGGTGGGGGGAGGCCGCATCGGGTTCGCTGCGCATGCTCCGAATGTGGAGGCAGAGTGTGTTTTGTATTGTTTTTTTACAAGAGATGGTGGGGGGGTGCCCTCATGGACCCGGGTTGGCTCCCAGTCGCCTGGGGCAGGGGGTGTTTAGTGATAGGGACTTGTGGTAAACACCTCCCCGAATGGGAGGAAAGGGATGGACGAGGCAACACCCTGAGGTTGTCTTGGGCTGTCCAGAGGGCCTCGTGGACCGTCTTGGGGCCTTCTTGGGCCGTGCGGGGCCCATGTTGGGAGTGCGTTGGGCCGTCTTGGGGCGATTTTGAAGGTCTCGTTGGAAGTGTTGGACGCGCTTGACGTCGAAACGTCGAAACGTCGTGGGCCTCAAGAGGCTCTCTAGGAGAGCCTATTGCGGCTCGTTTGGGGCTTCTTGGCGGCGTCTTCGGCCGTCTGTAGGCCATCTTGGGCGTTTTGGGACGATCGTGCGGGTCGGCAAGCTGGAAAGCTCAATTCGAGCTCCTCCGATGGGGCCCCTCGCAGGGCTGCCTGGGGCTGTCCAGGGGGCCTCGTGTGCTGTCTTGGGGCCCTCTTGGGCCGTGTTGGGCCCACCTTGGGAGTCTGTTAGGCCGTCTTGGGGCGATCTTGAAGGTCTTTTGGGCAGCGTTGGACGCGCTGGACTTCGAAACGCCGTATAGGCGCAAAGTGCACGTTTTCTGAAGGGATTGGGACACTTGTTGCTTGTTGAGGCTCTCTAGATGGCCTCTTGAGGCTCTGTTGGGGCTTCTTGGCGGCGTTTTGGGCCGTCTGGCGGGGACCGATGGCCCCTCGGACCGTCTTGAGCACGTCACGGGGCTCGCTCGGGAAAGCCTGGAAGGCAGCGCCGAGGAGGAACACCATCTCTGGGTCTCACTTTGTCAGGACCTGTCCGGGTACTTTTCGTTCGAGGGCCCCCAGGGGCCGCCCCACGCGGGCGAACTAGGAACTTGTAAACCAGTTGACGGAGTTCTTAGCACGCCTCTGGCCCGTTGGGCGGGCGAACATATATATGTATAGATGCACACATATGTGTGTGTTCGTCTTTGAAGTCATATCGTGTCGAGATTGGGTTCGTATCCAGTTGCGTGCGGCAAACCCCGTCGCCCTAACAGCTCAGCATGGCAGCAGCCAGGAGATGGCATGAGATTGTGTGTATGGCCCGCTGCAGTTCGGTGTTCTGTCTGAGCTGCCGCTTGTCTCGAGTGCTCCTCCCTGTACGCAGCCTCTACTTCTCCTCCTACTCATCCGCCTCGTCCTCCTCCTCGTCGTTACACTATATTTCCTGCTCGTCCTTCCCCCCTTCTCCTTCCTCCCGCTTGGCGGTATACTGAAGACTTCTTTGGGGCCTCCAGAGGGCTCTTGGGGGCCTGCTATGGGCCCCGTTTGGGGCCCGTTGAGGGTCTCGGGACCGTCGGGAACGCGATGGTTCCAAGAAGCTCTACCGAGGAGGCTCGGCCGACTCGGCCGAACCATCTTGGAAAGTTAGGGGCGGGTCTCAGGACCGTCTTGGAGCGGTCTTGAGAAGTCAGTTCTCTGGCAGTCTGGCGGATGTCTGGGGTGTCTCTTGCAGCAGTTTGGGGCATTTTCTTTCGGGTTTCCTAAAACTCTTTGAAGCTTTCCCGATGCGATCTGAAGCCGAAAAGCCCGGGACATAAAATCAGGCATCTCGTATGTTTGTTCAGTGTGTTCCGTCTTCGGGAGGCTTCTTGGGGCCTACTGGGGCATTTGGGGGACATCGTGGTGCCTGACGAGGCCGTCATTGGATCCGCTTGGGGCGTCCTGCAGCCGTTTTGGGCGGCCTTTGGTTGTCTTAGATCCCCTTGGAAACCGAAATAGGCGCCCGAGAGCAACGCCCAGAGGCCAGGGGGGCGGCGTTTGACGTGGGCCGCAACGAGCGGGGGGAGTCGTCCTTTGAAGCACAACGGAGCCCTGCCAGACAGCAGACAAACATTCTAGCACGCCCCAATGTGCCGCAGGCACGGTGGCGATTTTGGGGATCTGGACGCTTACGCCCAGAATTGAGTACGTTGCAGTTTGTGCAGTGTTGTCCGAGCATCTGGTATGGGAAAGTTTGGTATCGTACCGCGTGACTCTTGGTTTGCGCGGTGCAAATTTGGGAGGCAACCGAACAGATGAGTAAAGCCTCTCTTGTCCATGTTGGTTCCACTGGTGGCTGTGGCTTCTTCTGCGACTGCCACAGTGTCATTGTGAGTTTGTTCAGTCAGCGTGGCGATCGGCGGAGGATGCGGGTTGGTGATGTGGTAGAGCTGATACAACAAGGCGTCGTTTGATGTTGCAGCGTCTGTGCTGCTCGCCGTTAGGTATGCTTGCATGTGACGTTGTAACGAGTGGTTTGCGCAGTGCCCTCCACACTGATCCGATCACGCTGGCAAACTGCAACTGCTTTTGATCAGCTTGCGGACCGCTATTCCTCTACTACACCTCCCCGGCACAGTTTACAGTTTACGCCACCTCTTGCCCCATTCTGCGCGATGGCCTCCGCCATGTCCATGCCGATGCAGCGCGCCGTCCGTTTTTGCGTCAAGAACACCTTCATCGATGACATCGACGCAGGCGTCGGTGAGGAGCAGCCGCCCTTCCTGCCGCGGAGCCGCACGGAGCCGCTCCCACAGAGTGCCCCCAGCGACTGCGAAGAGCCCTCTGGTGCGGACTCCGAGGGCGACGAGTCCCCGAACAGCGCAGGGAACGGCCCGGAGACGCCCCGCAGACGGCCAGTGGCCCGGGAGTCGGGCGCTCTGGCGCGCCCTGGAGCTGCGGCCTGTCCTGCTCCAGTGAAGCGCACCGCCAGCCTCCGCGCGAAGGACACCGTCGTCGACGTCGACGACGCAGAGGAGGACGACGAGGGGGCGCAGCTGCCCTTTCCGCCGCGGAGCCGCACGGAGCCCGTCGCGCGGCTGGTCTCGCTGGAGAGCACGGACTGCGGCGACGACCTCCGCAGCGACTCGGGGAGCGACGAGGGGGGATCCGACTGCACCCGCGAGGACTCAGCCACGACAAAAAAATGCACAGACACCCTCCACTGGATTGTTCCTGGGCCTTGGGGGGGGGTGGCGATGTGTAAATCACCACTGGGAGCCATCGACTCCATACACCGTCCCCTCCCCAGAGGCACATGCAAAATCAGTCGGAGGGCGTCTGTGTACAGTGCCGTTTTTAATACATGCTCCGCGTGCGGATCATGTATTGAAAAATGCAGGGATGCAGTATTAGAAACAACGATGAGTTCACGCATAAAGTAGTTCATACATGAATCATGCATTAAACATCCTATATGTTTAAGCATCCTATATATTAAACGCTGCCCTGTCTATTCTTTTCGTTGCGTAGAGGACCACTGCGAGTACCCCGCCCACACGCCGTTCGCTGCGGCCACGCCCACGCCCTGGCCCGACACCAGGGAGGCCCAGCAGCTGCGCTTCTTCCCCTCGCCGGCGCCCCCGCGGGCGCCGCCGCCCGACGCCCCCGCGGACCCGCGCGCGGCGCCGCGCCGCGCGCCGCCGCGGGCCCTCGCCGCCCCCGGCGCGCTGGCGATCAGCGCGCGGGACAGGAGCATTGGGGCCGGCTTGGGGGTCTCTGGTGATGGGCCGATTCTCCACCGCCGCCGCGGGGGAGCAGGGAGGAGGGGGAGGTCCTCCTCCTCCCCCCCCTCCTCCTCCTCCTCCTCCTCTTCCTCCTCCTCCTCCTCCTCCTCCTACTATAGTTAATCCTACCCCCTCCTCCTCCTCCTCCTCCTCCTCCTTCCTCCTCCTCCTCCTCCCCCCCTCCTCCTCCTCCTCCCTCCTCCTTCCCCCCCCCTCCGCCTCCTCCTACTATAGTTAATCCTACTACTCCTTCCCCCTCCTCCTCCTCCTCCTCCTCCTCCTCCCCCTCCTCCTCCTCCTCCTCCTCCTCCTCCTCCTCCTCCTCCTCCTCCTCCTTCCCTTCCCTCCTCCTCCCCCTCCTCCTCCACCTCCTGCTCTCCTCCTTCCCTCCCCTCCTTCCCCCTCCCCCCCTCCCTCCTCCTCCTCCTCCTCCTCCTCCTCCTCCTTCTCCTCCTTCCCTCCCCTCCTCCTCCCCCTCCTCCCCCTCCTCCCTCTCCTCCCCCCTCCTCCTCCTCCTCCTCCTCCTCCTCCTCCTCCTCCTCCTCCTCCTCCTCCTCCTCCTCCTCCTCTTTCTCCTCCTCCCTCCTGGAGGAGGCGGGGTTCGAGGCGGCTTCTCGTTGCTTTCTTGGCCTCGGGCCGCCCTCGGGCCCCGGGTCTAATCAGGAGGGACAAAAACACAGACACAACGAATCGTCGATCCCCAGGAAATATAGGGACATATGGGAATGGGGGGGGGGGGAAGGCGAACATCCCCTACGTAAAATATGGCAAATAATATGGGAATATTATTTGTGTGTGTGTGTATTTCTTTGTGTGTCCCTGGGCCCCTTCAAAGTCGGGCCTGCCCCTCTACAGGCGGGATGTTCAAAAATAGTTTCAAAACATAGTCAGGGGAAGACATTTTGACTATTTTGGGGCATTTGGGGAGTATTTTCGGAGTGTTGTTTTCCATATTTCGGCCAAAATCCCCCTGTAGGGGGACAGGCCCGACTTAACTGGGAGCCGGCGGTAAACCGTCAACCAGGTTACCGCCGGAATCCTCGTAAAGCTCTTAACACGCGAATGATTGATCAGATTACGAGGAAAAAACTTCCTGGAATATCAGCTTGGAAATCCGCATAATGTATTTTTTCGGTTTTATACTATGTCGGCCCCCTCACGTCTTTTGACAGTAATATTGCAGCTACAGACCTGAGAATTTCACCGGCAGACGCGGCATAACCCACTACACGTGAGAAAAATACTGGTTTTCAAAACGAATGGTCAAATCTCTCACAATCTTAAAAAAAACCGACCCCAGGTCACCACATTGTCCGCCCAGGCCGGGTGGGCCAACTAGCTCCACCCCGCGCCGGAATTCCTCTAGCTCATAGATGCCGCAGAGCTCTACGAGGTACCCTGGGGCCGCGAGAAGCGGACCCGGGGCGAGACGCTGCAGCAGATGGGCCCCGGGAGGGGTCCAGGGATGGATTTCGAGAGGATCCCGGAGATCCAGCGTATTGAAAAAGTCAGGACATAGGTTTTTCTTATTTTTCGGCCTCGAGCGGCTCTCGCCGGGCCCCGGGACCGTCAAATAACGGCTCGGGATGAAAAACCGGTCCTGGGGAATGGGTGGAGACTTCCGGGGACCGCGTATTGAATTAACACGACGTCGGATCTCTGGGATTCGGTCGGCGTCACCCAAACATACCAGAACTATGTGCGCGTCGCCCCCCCCCCCCGGGGCCACGCGCGCACCGAGAACTCTTGCAGTTCGTGTCGCGGGCGCGCGTCTTCTGGCCATGCCGCTCGGGGAACAGCCTGCCACAAGATGTTTGCACTCCATGTTCGGGTCGGACGCGCGCCTCCGAGGATGCCCTTGCGCGTCCCATCCGTTCCGGCCCCCCGCCCTGACCGACTGCCCGGGGCCCGAAGCGCACCACTTACCAAACCACCCCAACCCAACCCGAAGGCCTCAATTTGCCCTCCATTTCCAGTGGGGGGGGGTCGGGGAATGTTGAAAAGACACATGGAACCCGTACCCCCCCCAACCCGAAATTCGGGTCAAATTCGGGTCTTCGGGTTGGGTTGGGGTGGTCTGGTAGGTAGTCAGAAGCAGTTCGGGCCCCGCCGGCCGCCTCCCGCAGGAGCCTGGCCGTCAGCCGGGCGGGCGGCGCCTGCCGCGTGCAGTGGAGCGTGGACGCGAAGAAGCTGCGGGGCTCGGACAAGCAGGCGGTCTCCCCGCCGCTGGAGCTCTCCCTGCGCCCGGGCGCGCCGCCCGCCACCTTCAAGCTGCTGCTCTGCCCGAGCGGCGGGGACTCCTTCCGGAAGGCGGGGGGCGTGGGCCAGGCCGCTCGGGCAGAACAAGTGCTCCTCCCCCTCCTCCTCCTCCTCATCCTCTCCTCCTCCTCCTCCTCCTCTCCTCCTGCCTCCTCCTCC
>CAUYUJ010019542.1:159169-177391 GCA_963575745.1 Prorocentrum cordatum | reverse complement strand
TAAAAATTCCTTCTCCTCCTCCTCCTCCTCCTCCTCCTCCTCCTCCTCCTCCTCCTCCTCCCTGTTTCTCGTCCTCCTGCTCCTCCTTCTCCCCCTCTTCCTCGTTCCTCGTCCTCCTCCTCCTCATCCTCTTCCTCGTTTCTCCTCCTGCTCCTCCTCCTCCTCCTCCTCCTCTTCCTCCTCCTTCAGCCTTCAATATTTCTTCTTATATAGATATTCTCCCTGTCGCAGCCCGAGGCCAGTTTTTACGGTGGGCCGGGCGTGTCGCCTGAGACTTCCTCACCACGAATGACTCTGAAGCTTAAACAGTGACAGCAGTTTCACAGATAGAGGGCAGCTCGTTTTCAACATGTGGCTCGCGCCTTAGCGCCGCAGAAATTCGATTTCAACATTTGCAAGAGCTTCAAGGATTGAGGGCGGGTCGTTTTCAAAATGTGGCTCTCGTGTTAACGCCGCGCACATTCGGTATAAACATTTGCCAGAGTTTCACATGTTGAGGGCCGGTCGTTTTCGATATGTGGCTCTCGCCTTAGCGCCGTGCACATTCGTTTTCAAAAACTGCGATCGGTTCACAGATTGAGGGCGGCTCCTTTTCAAAATGTGGCTCTCTCTTTGGCGCCGCGCACATTCGTTATCAAAGTTTACAAGAGTTGCTCGGCTTCCCATCATCAGCGTACCAGAAATGGTGCTTTGGAAAGAATCAGGATTATGCGGGCGCAGCAGTTATGTTGATTCCCGGTATTGATGTCCTACGTCAGCGTTCTGGCACGATTCCGGATCGTCAAGAAGCAGCAGTCAGGTTGATACGTGACGTTGGCATTCCGGGA
The DNA here is from genome assembly GCA_963575745.1 of Prorocentrum cordatum. Taxonomy (NCBI): domain Eukaryota; class Dinophyceae; order Prorocentrales; family Prorocentraceae; genus Prorocentrum; species Prorocentrum cordatum. Next base: position 176,564 of record CAUYUJ010019542.1, on the reverse strand, counting down.
ACAATGTTTTGGCACGGTTCAGGATTTTCAAACGGTTGTCTTCCAACGAGGCAGTTCTTTCAATTGAAATCACCTCCTTCCCAGCTCGGCGTCGACGCGTGGCTGGCAGTACAGTGCCGTTTTTTAATACATGCTCCGCGTGCGGATCATGTATTAAACATGCAGGGATCTAATATTAAAAACAACGATGAGCTCATGCAAACATTGATTCATAGATTAGTCATGCATTCAAATCCTATAGTCTTAAACATCCCATGCATCAAAAATCTGCCCTGTAGCATGATCTGATCACGGGCAAACTGGGATCCTTCAGGCCTGCCTGCTCCCGAGAGCGTTCCGGGGCGCTCCGGCACGGCGGCGCCGCCCGAAGCGTCCTCCGGACCTGCCAGCTCCCAGAGGTTCCCGACTCATCCTCTCTCAGGAGGGGAAAAACACACAGACGCCATTCATCGCCGACGCCGATGCCCCAGGAAATGTTGGAAAATATGGGAAGTGGTGGGGAAGACGAACACCCCAAAAGATACGGGAAGAAATGGGGATTTTGTTTTTTATTTGTGTGTATTTGTTTGTGTGTCCTGGGGCCTCTTCACGCTCGTCGGCGAGCCAGGGGCGGAATGAGAAGGAGAAGGCCTTCTCAGTAAGCGGCGGGGCTTCTCAGAAGGCTGGGGGACGTCCGAGTCTTCTGAGAAGGCCCGCCTTTGCTCACTCCCACCCCAGACTTGACGCCGGTCCTCATCCGGACTTGCAGTGGGGCCGCCGAAGAAGGGCCCCTTTTCGTTAGGGATGGGCTCGGTGCTCCTGAAACGTCTTCCATTTGTTCTCTGAGGTTGTCCTCAGGCTTTCTCTGGGAAGTCGACGTTCAACTGATGGAAAATGGGACCCCGTGCCTTCATCTGGGCTTAGTAATGGAGGATGACGATTAATGAATGACCGGGGGTCGTGTTTACGCGGCGCGCCCGGGATGACGCTTAGAAAAAACCGGACGCGGGCTGGAAAGCTATTCTTGTCAATCGATGTCCTCCAGTCAGCAAATATGCAGAAATAGCAGAAAACTATTTTTTTGATCGTTCTCTCCCATTTTTTTATTAATCGTCATCCCGCATTATGGCAGCATTTCGACTGCATCCTCCAGCCTTCGCCTCTCCCGACGGCCCTCCGCTCCCCGGCGCGTGGCGCAGTCAACCCCTGGCGCGTGGCGGTGTTCGGCAGCGCCCAGAATGGCTTCGGCACGCGGCTCTCCGACGTGGACGCGGTGGCGTTCCAGGAGAGGCTCACCACCCACCAAACCACCCCAACCCAACCCGAAGGCCTCAATTGGCCCTCCATTTCCAGTGGGGGGGGTCGGGGAACATTGAAAAAACACAGATGGAACTCATTACCTTCCAACCCGAAATTCGGGTTTTCGGGTCGGGTTGGGGTGGTCTGGTAGGTAGTCAGAGGCCTGGGCGGTTCGGTGCCTGCGAGGCGGGGCAGGCGGCAGGAGGCGGCTCGGCGGCGAGCGAGGGGGGAGGTCTGAAGGGGCGGGCCTCCTCGGGAGGCTCGGAGGTCCCGTGGCCTCCCGAGAAGTTTTCTGGGCCTGCCCCGAAGGCACGAACAACTTCTCAGAAGGCGCGAGGGCTGCTGAGAAGCCCCGCCGCCTTCTGAGAAGGCCTCTCTCCGTCTCGGTTCCCCCCCTCGCTCGCCGCCGAGTGGTGGAAGACGGAGGGGGGGGGGAGGGAAGGGTGGACTGACGTGGGAATTCAGGAGCGAGAGAAGGACGTCCTCGTACATGGATCCACGTCGGTCTCGAGAGTGTGCACTGCGCGAGCGGTGGTATCGCGAGGTTGGTCTCGCGGACTGGGGGGCCGTGCTCATTTACGTGGTTGGGTGCGTAGGTCCTCTGTGGGCTCCCCAGGAATGGGATGGGTCGGGAGGGCAGGGGAGGGATCCAGAGGCTGGCGAGTTGTGACCACGGTCGTCGGCTGCCTGGGGTCTTCTATTTGTCCTCCCTCTGCTCCGCTTCATTTTTCTCCCCATCTGTATCTAAGTTCATGTGTGTATATATATATATATATATATATATATATGTGTTCATACATAGAAGCAGGTGTGTATACACAAGTATATATATATATACATACATAACAGGGGATTGGACTTTGGGGCCCCTGGGCCGTGACCACGACCGCAAATGTGGGGCCTGGGGGCCAGGGCCGCCCCTGGGGGCTTCAGTTCGGCCGCCAGAGCGATCATACCGCCGTCGAGGCGACTCGAGAGAGCCCCGAATCGCTCCCAACACGGTCTCGAGGGCTCCCAGACGGCTCACGAGGCGGCCTTGCCTTTTTCCTCTTCTCCCCCTGGGGCAGGGGGGAGGAGAAGGGAGGGAGGTTCGATCAGTCAATCAAGGAAGTTCTCGCCTTTCTGTTTGATTGTCCTTTTTCCGCCCCCCTGGATATAGGTCAGGGGGGGGTATGCGCCCTCTGTGAGGGCGGCCCGGGCTGCAGTGCTGATTCGTGTTGCGCCCACCCACCCGCTGTTTACCCCCCGGAGGGGCATGTCCGTGGACGGCCGATCCGACCCGATCTTGGAAAGCTGGCGAGCGGAGTCGGCGGGCACGTCCCCATCTCAGATTATCGTGGGGATATCCGCGGGGCCCCGGGCCTGGGCAGGTGCGCCCGGAGCCCGCCGGCGGGCTGCGCGCGATGGGCGATGGGAGCCGCGCCTGCAGGAGACTCGACCTATCGTCGGGTGGGCTGCCGGGGCAGCCACCCACACGTGCCCCGAGGCTTTTGGGCGCGCCCGGGGCCGGCGCAGCCATCGGCGCCCGCTGCGGTGGCAGCGGCGCCGAGGCGGTGGGATATAGCCAGCGAGGGGCCGCGCGCCGGGGCCGCAGCCCGCACCCCCCCCCCGCGTCGCGTGGGGCAGTGGGCGGTCGCGGCGGGCATCGAAGGATGGGGGGGCGCCTGCCCGCCGTCTGTTACGATGGTAGCGGCATGGAGGTGTCGGGCCGAACGAAAGGGGGGGATTGGGAAAGGGGGGGATACGAAATTTGCTGCATGCAGCTGGTTTCGGCCCCGCCGCCGGGCCCATTCCTCGATACATGGGCGCCTCCCAGCGCCGGGAGGCGCCGGGAAAATCAGCTACGTGAGCTGATTCTCAAACCTCCCTTTTGCTATCCCCCCCTTTCGCCCGACCCGAAGGTGGGAGGGCCAACCGCCCTGGAGGGATTGGAGGACCCTGGCGGGTGCGGGTGGGGTCCACGTGGACTCATCCCAGCAGTGCGCCACAGAAAAAAAGGGGCCACCTCCTCTCCTCGCAGTGAGCTCGGGCATCCTCCGTCGGATGTGCCCCTGCTGTTGGTCTGGCGCGTTCACAGTGCAATCCGACTTTCGCCGTGCTCTTTCTTCCTCTTCTCCTCTCTTGCAGCCCTTCTGGCACAGGCTGCGCTCACCTTCTCCTCCCGCCCACCCTACAATAGCACGCGGAGCCCCGTTCCAAGGCGGGCGTGGGTCCAGAGGGGCTCAGCCCAGCACTGCGCCACAGGAGAGGGGGCCACCGCCTCTCCTCGTAGTGAGCTGGGCACCCTAAGTCGGATTGGGTATGTGTTGTCCAGGGCTGCGTTAGGCCGCTCAGGTTCCGCTTGTGCGTCTCGCAGGTGTTCAAAACAGAGAAGACGGCTCCAGGACAGCCCAAAGGGCCACCGAGACGACTCCAAGAGACCGCCCAGACGGGGGGCCAGAACGGACATTCCGAGCATTCGGCCCAAGAGGCCACCGAGACGACTCCAAGAGAGCGCCCAGACGGGGGGCCAGAACGGACATTCCGAGCAGTCGGCTCGAGAATCTCCCCGGAAAAGTGCCGAGAAGTACCCCAAGACGCCGCCCCCAAGGGGCTCCCAAAGAGACTTTGGAACGGACGGAGGGCGAGCCCTCGTTCGCCACGGGGCTCCTGCCTGAGCCTTCCTCCAGAAGTTGCCGAGCGTACTGTACAGTAGGGGTCTTGAAGAAGGAAACCTTTTGGTTGGGGAGGGGCTCGGTGTTCCCTGATTGCTTCAAGGTCTGCGTCGGCTTCTCGTGAGGTTTTTCCCACAGGAGATCGAGGCTGAACTTCTGGGGAAAAGGTGGCCTCGTTCCTTACTTAGGGTTCCTTAGGCCAACGCCCCGACTGTAAGCGCGCGCTGTGCTCAGCACCTGCACACGGGGGGGGGGTGTGCCCGTCTTCGAGAGCGAGGCGTGCGCCTCCATGGCAGGCCCACAGGGCGGGTGTAGGGTTTCTCCGAAGGGCTTAGGCGACCCGTTTCTCCTCCTCCTCCTCCTCCTCCTCCTCCTCCTCCTCCTCCTCCTCTCCTCCTGTCCTCCTCCTCCTCTCCTCCTCCTCCTCCTCCTTGTCCTCCTCCTCCTCCTTCTCCTCCTCCTCCTCCTCCTCCTCCTCCTCCTCCTCCTCCTCCTCCTCCTCCTCCTCCTCCTCCCCCTCCTGTCCTCCTCCTCCTCCTCCTCCTCCTCCTCCTTCTCGGGTCGCCTACGGCCCCGGGGGAAACCGTGCAAGGGCGGGTGGTCTTTGGAGGGGGCGCCCCCTGCTGCGGGACAGGAAGGCCCGTGGCCTGGGCACCGCTCGGACGTGTGCACTTTTCCCTTCGGCGAGGGCCCTCGAGGAGCATCCTGGATGCTTTGGCGAAGAAGCCACGCACGGAGCCGACAAAAAGCGCAGGGAATGGACGTCCGAGCGATGCCCAGGTGGGGGCTCCTGCGCAGGGTGGCTCTGGTTGGGAGGAAGGGGGCTCATGCGCAGGGGGGCGCTCCCTGCTGCGGGAAGGACGGCCTGTGGGGGGCTCCTGCGCAGGGTGGCTCTGAGTTTACCAGCCTCGAACGTATCCCTGCCCCTAAGATTGACACGCCAACAGGCGATGCCAATCTCAGGGATCCGCCCTGAAAAAAAGAAGGGACTCCCCGAAGATTGGCATCGCGATGAGGGGGTGCCCAGCATAGGGCTAGGGATATGATGTTCCAGGCCGGTAATGGCTGGGAGGGTGTATTGCGGCATCCTCCACGCGTTCTCGGGTTATTCCTTCGGTTCTCCTGCTCCCAGGGACGCCTCGCGCAGCACCTGCTTCTCGCGGCGCTCCGAGAATGGAGGCCCGAGGAGAGCCACCGTGTCGAAATCCACCTCGGTGTTCCCCCGGCCCCCCCTCGCACCAGGAAGTGGGGGGATACCAGGCAGACGAGGAGCGAGAAGGGAGGAGGATCGGGGTGGGTCTGTGGAATTGTTCGGCTTCTAGACTTGGTATCGCTCGGACGTGTGCACTTTCTCTCGGTGGGGATTCTCAAGGAGCATCCTGCATCATCCTGCGGAACAGCCACGCACGAAAACGACACAAAAACACAGGGAACGGACGTCAGAGCGATGGCCAGTAGAGGGGGGAGGAGTAGGAGGAGGAACAGGAAGGGAGAGGGACTGGCAGGGGTCAGGTTGCTGCGTGCCCCTCGAGTGTTTTGGCCTCCGCAGGACGGCACCGACAGCCTCGGGAAGGAGGCGATCAGGGGGACCATCAAGCGGCTACGGCGGGTCTTTCAGGACAAGACGGAATTCCAGGTGGCGAGGCTCCTCTTCCAGAATGAGGATGGTTGGGAGGAGGAGGAGGACGACGAGGACGAGGACGAGGACCAGGATGAGGAGGAGGAACTAGGGGAGGAGGGAGCAAGGAGGAGGATGGAGGAGGGAGTGAAAGATGGACGAGAATGGAGTACGGAGTAGACGTCAACGGAGAAGGTTTAGGAGGACGAGGAGGACGAGGAGGAGGAATCGGCCCAGCTGGGCGACAGCAGGGCTGGATGCCCTTGGTGGGAACACCTAGACCTGGGTAGGCTCGAGTTGCTCAGCGCCGAGCAAACCACACTGGTTACTTGTCGTCATCACCCTCGTTCCCTCCCCTCCGCACTGCAACGATTCCTGGTGGACAAGGTCAGGTGACCAATGAGCACATGGTGTGATGTCTGTAGCTCAAGGTCTGCAATGACAAGTCCTCGACCGGGCGCTACACGCCTTACCTGTCGGACTTGCCTTGCGAGGTGGACTTGGATGCTTCGCGGCGTCGCGCAGCGCCCCACTCTGATGAGCACGCATAAGAGCATCCCCTTAGGGGCGAGTGGATACCGTGCCCCTGGGCTGAGAGTCCGCCCAGATTTCGTGGAGCCCCTTCTTCTGTTTTTTCTGTTTCTGCTTCGTTTTTTCCTTGTTACGCTGCTTCTTCCACTTGATATGATTATGCTTCCTTGTGTTTTTGTTGTTAGTCGTTCCTTACTGTGGATTAATATCCGTATGCTCAGCATTACTATTAAACAATAAAGGAGTAGTATTACTATAATCATTCGTGTGAGTGTTCGTATTGCTGGTACTGTTGTTATAAAATTATGTGTGTGCTATTGAATTATTCTTACCTTCTTAGTTTAAATATCATTCGTATTCTTATTGGATGTATACTCATTAACAGCATTCGTAGTATGATTATTCTTCTTTTTCGAATGAATGCGTGTCTCTGTTACTGCCCCCTTTTAACAGTTTAGTCCTGCCCCCTGCATCTCTCCCTCTTCCCCTCCTTTCCCCCGTGGCAGCTGTCTGGCTGGAACCGTTTTTTCTTGCGAAGAGGTCTCCCCTTCGTCCCGTGGGTCGCGGGACCCGCGGTGCGCTCATGGCGGGCCCCGGGGCGTGCAGGTGGGTGCGGCTGGCCCTGCCGGCGCAGGCAGCCGCGGAACCCTCGCCCCTGGCGCCTGGAGAGAGAGCGCCGGTGGGCACCATGGCGGGCGCTGCGGCGGGTGCCGCCGCGGGCCCAGCCTGGCAACCGGGCCGTGTCCCGAGCGGGCCTGGATCGGACACCGCCGCATTCGAACCCTCCCCCTCCTCCTCCTCCTCCTCCTCCTCCTCCTCCTCCTCCTCCTCCTCCTCCTCCTCCTCCTCCTCCGCCTCCCCCTCCGCCTCCGCCTCCGCCTCCTCCTCCTCCTCCTCCAACACCTTCTCCGCGGGGGGGCCCGGAGGGCGGAGGAGCCGAGCCAGGCCAATCACCTGGGGAACGGCCGGCCCAGGGAGGTTCTTGGGGCAGGGAGGCCGCTCCCGGGCCCCAGGCCAGCACGCGCTCGGCGCTTCGGGGCAGGAAGCTTTTTCGGGAGCCCCCTTCTCGGGTCACGAGAAGGGTTGGTTGGGGCGAGGGGGGAGGGGGGGGGGATCCCGACGAGGTGAATCCCAACCCTTTCTAGACCATTCGTGAAGAAGGGGCGTGTGGAGGCGGCCCTGGAAACAGCGCGCGAGGTGCTCGCCGCGGCGGGGAGGCCCCTGCCCGGCAGGGCCGAGGCGCCCGAAGGATCACCCCCGGGAGAGGCCCCTCGGCCCGGGGATCCCGGAGCGCCCTGCCCGCCTCCTGCGGCCGGTGGCCCGAGAGCTGGGCGGGGTCGCGCGGGGGATTGGGCGCCCGCGGATGGTCCCGGGAAGGCGGGGGACCAGCTGACGGTCGAAGAGGGCGGCACTGCCGCGGCGGGTGGGAATAGGGCGCGTAGGTCAGCTGGGTGGGTCCTGATCCGCTCGGACCGTTTCGGGGGGTGGGCGCTCGGTTCTGAGCGCTGGGAGCGCTGCAGCCCCGTCCAGCAGCGCCTCGGGGTCGTCCTGCTCTGGGCTGCCGCCCTGTTCCTGCTGGGCGCCGGGTTGTCATGGGCCCGGCCAGCCTGGGGCTGCACCTGGGGCTGTGGATGGCGGGGGCGAGGGGGGGCGGAGTCCCGCCCCGACGGGGTGGCGCCCCTGGAGAACCTGGACGGGCGGGGAGTCGGGCAAGGGGCGCCTCCCCCCGATCTCGCGTTCAGGGGCGAGGCCCCGCCCAGCGCCACCCGGTTCGGCCAGGCCTTCCATGGCAAGGCGGCCCACGCCTACAGTCCCCCCCGCCTCAGGCGCCCCCTGGAGAACGCGGAGGGGCAGTCGGCGCTCCTATAGCCCGGAGCGGGGGAAGCCGCGCGTCAGGGGCGCCCGCCGCCCTCGCGAGCGACCTCTGCGCAAGCGCAGACGCGGAAGCCAGCCTCGACGTCGCGGAGCTTGCCCCCCCCCTTGGCCGCCCGTAGGAAGACGTGCGTGACATGCCCGAGATAACCCTACCTTGGCGCTGCCGCCCCGAGTTCGCGCGGCCGCGCGCGGGGCTGCGGATTCGCGTGGCGAAGGGAATTCGCCCCTGGCTGATGTGAAGCGCTCGTGCGGTTTTCATGCCCTTGATATAAGATCCGACAATGGTGAAAAATAGCACGGAGACGATATTTTGCGTTCTTTCCGCTCTTTTTCATTTTTTGACAATTAAAAAAAAATAGTCGTCCAAATCCGCCTGTCGGAGAACATGCCCGACCTAACCGTGAGATTTGGGTGTTTCACACTGTTGCCAGGCATTTTCGCCCCTTGTCGGCCCGGGGACCACTGCAAATCGAATTGGCTCCGAACGTTCTGGGCCTCCTGGATGGGGTCGGAATAGATGGTGTCGGAGGATCTCGCCGCATCGCCGATGCATCGGCGATGCGGATCGATATGCGTCGCTGATGCATCGCCGATGCATCGGCGATCAGGCGCGATTTTCCGACCCCATCGACTCGGATCCCGATCTAGGAGGCCCCACTTCAAGCCCTGATATCTGGGCGTGTCAGTGGCATTTTCGCCCAGGGTCGGGCACAGAGGCCATGACAGAGCCACGCAGTTCCGGACGTGCAGCAGAAAAGGTGAAGTCCACGGCTCTGGCCGTGATTCATCGCAATGTTTCAATCATGTCGCAATGTCGAACATTTTGAAAGCAGCGGGTGCGACCGCTATCACGCGCCCCGTGTCCCCGAATGAAGGCGGGCACTTGTTGGCCGTTTTGGGTGGTTCCCGCCGCCGCGGCCGGTTGCGGCGGTTCACCAGTTTTGACTCCTCTCGCTCGGCCGCGTGGTGGCGGTTGGCGCCGACACCCAGCGCTGCTTGCCCAATCCGCTGGCGCAGTTTGACGATTTGCGCGCTTCCCGCGCCGCTGGCCTCATCAACGCTTCCCGCCAGGCTGATCTTGGGCCCATGGCCCACATGCCTCCCACGCCACGAAAGGCTCTCAACTGGACGTCCCCCGACCTTTTCCTTTGCCCTTGCCCGTTCGCCCGCCGGCGCTCCGCGATTGAACGGGAGGACGTGTCTCCCCGTGCAGCGGGATTTCTTCCGAGTGCTATAGTGCCATGCGTTTTTGCCCTGGTCACTGCACCCACGCACCACGTGATCGAACTCATCCCCAATGCTGACGTATAATTGCTTTTTCGCCCACGCCTCCGGCATGCGTGCACGCTGCGCGCGCGTAGAGACCTTTCGGTCCGCAGGCTTGGGGACCCGCGTTTCGCGCCAATTGTTTGTCCTGTGGCGATGAGGGCCGTTGCTGGAGGAACTGGGTGGGGGGTGGGGGAGGAGGCCGGGACTGTCACAATTTGCGCCGACGCCGTCTGGAAATTACTTGATTACGCCCAGCCGTTCTCAGACGGCGTTGGCGCAAGTCTTCACGTTACTGGAGGGAGACGCTTCGAGTCTTCGGACGGGGCCAGGACAAGGATAAGTTCGCTCCAGAGCGTTCCAGAACGCTCTTAGAGCGTTCCGGAACGCTCCGAGAAGGCCGTCCTCCAGAGCCGCAGGATCTCAGAGAGTCTCGATTTGTCCAGCCCCGAATTTGTCCTCGTCCCGGCTTCGTCTTATGAGGTCTACAGCCAGCGCGTTGGCATAGGGACCACGTGGGCGCCGTCTCCAGAGGGGCTCGGCGGCCTTCGGGCCGCTCCTGGCAGCCGCTCACCGAGCGAGTTGCACTGCTCGCAAGGTGCCTACGGCGGGTTCGTGCCGTGCCGACTGGCGGCGACCCCGCCGTTGGCGTTCAACGTTGAACGCCGCCAGCGACCCAGAATCGGTCGATGTTGAACGATCTGACGTTTCGGAAACGGCGCATCGCTCTAGGTCAAAGGATCCCAGCTATGTCAGGAGCCAACGCCGAAGTCGGCACGACACGAACCTGCCGTACTCGCATACGCGCGAAGAACATGTTTGCCTCGACGCTTTGGATTGTGAATTCCCCGCGGCGGATCCACGCCATTTGTGAGTAGTATATGGCTATATTGCGAGTAGCGGAGCGCGCCTGTCTAGTAATCTACGATAGTTTCATGCCGTGTCGTCGCGCCGGCGACGCTGGCGAAGGCACTCAAGGTTGAGTTCTGCGACGCGGGAGCACCGAGGGACGCGGTGACGCCACTGGTCAGGAGAGGAAAAAACACACAGACACAATTGATCCTCGTTTCCCCAGAAAATGTGGGAAAATATGGGAAGTGGGGGGGAAGACAGAAACCCAGAAAATATAGGAAAATATGGGGGATCCTTTTATTTGTCTGCATTTGTTTGTGTGTCCCTGGGCCCCTTCAACTGGACCCGACAGAATTCGACCTCGAACAATCGGGTTGAACGATTCAAGGTTGAACGATTACCACGAGGTTGAAGCCCTCTGCGCGCGCCGAGACGCCGCGCGAACCTTCCGTTAGGTCAGGGAGCCTGTTCATGGCGGAGGTTTGCCGTGGCCTGATCAGTCCCTCCCTTCCTTGCTCATGTGGCGTTCCTCCTCCTCCTCCTCCTCCTCCTCCTCCTCCTCCTCCTCCTCCTCCTCCCCTCTTCCTCCTCCCCCTCCTCCTCCTCCTCCTCCTCCTCCTCCTCCTCCTCCTCCTCCTCCTCCTCCTCCTCCTCCTCCTCCTCCTCCTCCTCCTCCTCCCCCCTCTCCCCCCTTCCCTCCCCCCTTTCCTCCTCCCTCTTCTCCTCCGCCTCCCCTCCCGCACTACGACTAGCAATATTTGGTTATCCAGGGCTCTTAGTCGGGGCCTCCCGAATGGGACCAGAACAGATGGGGTCGGAGGATCACGCCGCATCGCTGATGCATCGGCGATGCGGCTCGAGCTGGAGCCAGGTTTCTTCCATGCCGATGTCCCCGCTGCACGACGCATCGTTTACACCGACGATGTTCTGGCGATGCAGCGCGATCCTCCGACCCCATCCGCTCCAGCCTCATTCGAGGCAGGTTTTTCTTCTGCTCCACGCTGCTAGGGAGGAGGAGGAGGTGGAGGAGGAGGTTGCCCATGCCCGCGGGCGGTTGGCGGCGAGACAACAGCTCCGGAATCCGCGCGGACTAGCCAATTTGCTCTCCGAGAGGAGGGAGGAGGAGGAGGAGGAGACTGAGACTGAGACTGAGACTGATATGAGACGAAGTCTAAAAATACCGCCCTGCCACCCCCTGATCAGGCCGACGTAGAAGACGACAAGGAACTGCGACCCGAATTGTCACTCCTGCGCTGCCACAAACCTGACCAGGCGACGTGAGCATGACCGAAGTCTTGACAAATGAAGCCACCCACTGACCACCTCCAGGTAGATGAGGGAATGGTAGAAGACGTACACGGGAATCGCGTCCTCCACAGACAGCCCCACAATATCAATACAAAAGACCGTACCCGCGTACGAAAATGAATTGACCTCTTGATCTCGCCCAAGCCTTTGTGCCAACAAATGGGTCGACAATACACCAATAAGGCCAGAGAAAGTGACAGTGGACACGGCGGGATGGGGAATGTCCCACGAGCTCCCAATGCATACCAAGAGCCACCACTCCAGCACAACGCTTGAAATACGCCCAGGTAGCAGGCGGGTGGGTCAATGCCAGCGGCTCCCCCCATCGACCCTGCAACCTGGGGCGGATGCCCTCCACGACGGTCGTGACAGCAGCACCCGCTCGCCCGAAATACGCCCAGACCGCAGGCGGGTGGGTCAATGCCAGCGGCTCACCCCATTGCCCTGCAGCCTGGGACGGACCACGAAGTCGATGCACAGGAAAGCTTGAACATTGAGATACAAAAAGGCCCAGTATGCACCCGTGCAGCACGAAAGCGACGTGGACGAAGTAAACCACAAAGTCACACGTGGCCAGCACCGATGAGGGAGCTGCTGGGGAAAAATTACCTGCATGAATTTCTCTCGGTCTTAGCCAACCCATCGATAAAAGCAATACCCACACCAGTGAATGCTGCAAAATCTCCAGGCTGCCACAAGCCCGCCGCGATGAGACGCCGAGAGTGGCTGCATGACCGGTTGGAGCCAAAAGGGAAGCCGCCCGGTCGCGCGCCGCTTGTGCTTGAGGAGGAGGAGGAGGAGGAGGAGGAGGTGGAGGAGGCGGAGGGGGAGGAGGAGGACGAGGACGAGGAGGAGGAGGAGAAAGAGGAGGAGGGAGGATGAGGAGTAGGAGGAAGAGAAGGAGGGGGAGGTTTAGACGCTGCAGCATATATGGACTGAAGTCCGCCCAGCCACAACAGGAGTAGCAGGAGGAGGAGAGGGGGAGCAGGAGGTGGCGTGCGCCCCTGCGGCAGCGCACGGGCGGGGGCCTCCAAACCGGATGCGGCGCCCCCTGGCCGGGCCCAGGTGGTCGGGCACATCCTCCACGCCCGCGTGCCCATCCTGAAGCTGCGCTACCAGGGGCCCCCGAGGCCCCGCGAGGTGGACCTGTCCATCGACAACACGGAGCCGCTGGCGAACACCAGGCCCCCCGCGGTGACAACACGTAGGGCCGCCGGCGAGCCCGCGGAGGGGCTCTCGGAGGAGACTCGGGATCAGCGATCGGAGATTGGGCATCCGGGGGGGATGCATCGACCCCCAATCTCCCATTGATCGCAGACGGGGACCTGATAGCCTCTACCTGCCCAGGATTCTTGCGGATTCCTCATCGGAGGCCTATCGCAGATCTGTATCGCCGATTCCAGGTTGATGTTCCCCCCCTACACCAGGCCCCCTATCGTTGCCCCTCAGGGAAGCAGAGACCACCGGGGGGGGGGCGACCCTTGGGCGGTGGCACGCCGGGTCATATTGTTCGGAAGGATCTCGGTGTGGTCATGGGTTGGCAAGGTATGAGCACAGCTGTTCTCGCTTCTCCAATCCCTTCGGGGCAGCTTCCTGTGTCGTGGCTTATCGATTCTGACCCGCTCACCCTGACGACCTCCAGTGTGTTATATATATGAACACAGATGGACGTAAAGTTGGTCTTGCTGCTTTCGGCACGCGGCAGCGTGCCTCGGGGCCACTTCAGCGAAGGCCATCCGGGCCCGATGCCCTTAGATAGCAGACGCCTGGCGCCCCGCCGAGGCGGAACTCGACCGGCACAGGCGGAGGCCGAACCTTTGGACTGGGCAGCTCTAAGCCCAAGGCCAAACAGCATGGGCACTGGGGGAAGAAAACCTCCGTCGCCAAGAGAACGCGGCTCCTTCGGACGTTGAACAAGGACGGCCAGCTGACACTGCGCGGAGCTGGAGGTGCTGCTGCCCCGCGAGGAGGACGAGGCGCCCCTCCCAGACGCTCACTTCTCGCCAACCTACGCATGCGCCTTTGCTGCGACGTCTGCGCCCCGGGCGCGCGCTTCCAGAACCGCAAACAGGACGGCTCCCTGTGTGGCGAGACACTGGATGCCAAGGGCTGGCACTTCCGGAAGTGAGGGTGCGGGGGCAGAACGGACTACCCACGCAATTCTGCACGCGACTAGGGCACGCCGTGGGGCTGCGCTCCGACTGGCCACTGGGCCACGACTAAGCAGCGCGTCCGTGCATGGGACCGCCAACACCCCAACATTGGGGCGCGTATCAGGAGGCCGTCCGCGACGTTGCCACCCGCGATCCCGTTACCAGCGGCCTCGCCCATGTTGATTGGTCTGTCACTTGCGAACACAGCAACAACAACATTCACAGGCAGACCGGGGCTCGCACGGACCGGGTGGCGGCGGCCCACGCGGTTGACAGGAAGCGGGCGCGTCAGCCTCTTGCCCGTGGGGGGCTGGTCCCGGCCGTCTTGGAATCAGGGGGTCGACTGGCCGACGGCCTGGTCGCTTTTGTCCGCTCTTACGGCCGCGACTTGCCGGGGACCGAGCGGTCTGGCGTGGTCTCCACCACCTGGAGGAAGATCCAGCGCTGCCTGGCTTTCGGAAGCGCGGAGATGTTGCTCAGCGCGACGCGAACAGCCAAGCAGCCCCCCAACCGCCAGCACAACGACAACTACCACAACGACCACTGCCAGCTCCGATGTGCGATGTGCCCACCACCGCTAGTACGACGACCACGAACGCGCCCGACGCCCGCTGCAATGATCAGTAGGCCAGGGGCGAGAAATGGGAAAGAGAGAGAGAGAGAGAGAGCAAAGAAACAACATCAATACATATACAGAGAGAGACGAGAAAAAAACAGAGGAGAGAGAGAGAGAGAGAAACAACAAAACAAACAACAAAAACATAGCAATAGAGTGATAGAGAGTAAAAAGGAGAAAGAGAGAGAGAGAGAGAGGGAGAGAGAGAAGGAGAGAGAAACCAAACATTGGAAAAGAGGTTCAGGGGGGGCCCGACGTGCCCTGATTCGGGCCCGCGGCCTTTTGCCGATCCCCAGGGCGAGTCCTGGCTCTCCCGGGCGCTTGCAGTGGGCCTTCATCTGGGTCGACGACGTCCCGAGATGAGTCGAGGGTGGCCGAAATTTGTTCGAAGACTGCTCACGCGGGCCCTAAGACAGCAAGCTCAGGCTTCCAGACAGCCCGAGAGACCCCCAACGGCCCAAGTGGGCCCCAGGATGGCCCCAGAGAGTACGCCAAGGCGCAACGCATCAATTGTGTCCCCCGGAATTTCATGTCTTCGGTGTCCCCGCCCTGAAGCCCAGGAGGCCCGCAAGATCACCCCAAGATGGCCCAGGAGGCTTTCAAGAGAGACGCAAAAAGCGCCCACGAACGCGCCAGGAAGGCCCCGTGGGGGGCCCCATGACGATCCCAGGATGGCCCGAAGACGGCCCGACGGCCCTCCAGGAGGGCCCAAGAGGATCCCCGAACCGGCCTCCGAAGGTGCCACACGGTCCTGGAACGTGCGAAGACAGCCCAAGAGGCCCCGAGAGGCCCCGAAGAACTCCCCAGGGAGGTGCTCCTGTGTCCCGAGCCTGATCCCACCTGCGGGGGTGCTCCTCCGAGCCTGGTGTTCTACCGCAGGTGGCCTTGACGAGAAGTTCTTTGGAGCTCTGATCTTGATCCTGATCCCGCTCCCCCTCCCTCCCTCCCCTCCCCCCCTCCCTTCCATCCCTCCCCGAGGGGGCGCCTGCGCCGGTCCTGGGCCCAGGAGGGCTCCGACCAGGGTCCAGGATCGGTGCGCGCGCCTTCGGGGCTCCAGGGGCGGGGGCCCATGCAGGGGGTCCCCGTGGCAGCGGTCGGGGGCCCTGGGGCCGCGCGTGGGAAAGATGGTACCCGTCGGTTGTTGAGAGTGTGTATTTCTGGATTCCCAGGTCCAGATCTACTTTACGAACAAAACCTGGCACAAGTATAAACTGTCCGCGCTCCGCGCGGATTTCATGGAGCCGCGTTGGGCCCCCCTGGGGCGGCGCCTGCAGGCGCCGCCCCCTTCCTGGCGCCTGCAGGCGCCAGGAAGGGGGGCCCAGCGCGGATCCAAGGAATTTGCGCGGAGCGCGAAACACACACACACACACACACACACACACACACACACACACACACACACACACACACACACACACACACACACACACACACACACACACACACACACACACACACACACACACACACACACAACCACACAACACCACAACACACACAACACACACAACAACAACCACAACACACACAACACACAACACACAACCCACAACACACAACACACAACCCACACCACACACCACACAACACACAGCACACTGCACACAACACACAACACACAACACACAACACACAACACACAACACACAACACACAACACACAACACACAACACACAACACACAACACACAACACACAACACAGCCAGACAGCCAGACAGCCAGACAGCCAGACAGCCAGACAGCCAGACAGCCAGACAGCCAGACAGCCAGACAGCCAGACAGCCAGACAGCCAGACAGCCAGACAGCCAGACAGCCAGCAGCAGCCAGCCAGCCAGCCAGCCAGCCAGCCAGCCAGCCAGCCAGCCAGCCAGCCAGCCAGCCAGCCAGCCAGCCAGCCAGCCAGCCAGCCAGCCAGCCAGCCAGCCAGCCAGCCAGCCACAGCCAGCCACAGCCAGCCACAGCCAGCCACAGCCAGCCACAGCCAGCCACAGCCAGCCACAGCCAGCCACAGCCAGCCACAGCCAGCCACAGCCAGCCACAGCCAGCCACAGCCAGCCACAGCCAGCCACAGACAGGCACAGACAGGCACAGACACAGACAGGCACAGACAGGCACAGACAGGCACAGACAGGCACAGACAGGCACAGACAGGCACAGACAGGCACAGACAGGCACAGACAGGCACAGACAGGCACAGACAGGCACAGACAGGCACAGACAGGCACAGGCAGGCACAGACAGGCACAGACAGGCACAGACAGGCACAGACAGGCACAGACAGGCACAGACAGGCACAGACAGGCACAGACAGGCACAGACAGGCACAGACAGGCACAGACACAGACACACAGACACGCACAGACAGGCACAGACACGCACAGACACGCACAGACACGCACAGACACGCACAGACACGCACAGACACGCACAGACACGCACAGACACGCACAGACACGCACAGACACGCACAGACACGCACAGACACGCACAGACACGCACAGACACGCACAGACACGCACAGACACTCACAGACACGCACAGACACGCACAGACACGCACAGACACGCACAGACACGCACAGACACGCACAGACACGCACAGACACGCACAGACACGCACAGACACGCACAGACACGCACAGACACGCACAGACACGCACAGACACGCACAGACACGCACAGACACGCACAGACACGCACAGACACGCACAGACACGCACAGAGACGCACAGACATGCACAGAGACGCACAGAGACGCACAGAGACGCACAGAGACGCACAGAGACGCACAGAGACGCACAGAGACGCACAGAGGCGCACAGAGGCGCACAGAGGCGCACAGCGGCGCACAGAGGCGCGCAGAGGCGCACAGAGGCGCACAGAGGCGCACAGCGACGCACAGCGACGCACAGCGACGCACAGCGACGCACAGCGACGCACAGAGACGCACAGCGACGCACAGAGACGCACAGAGACGCACAGAGACGCACAGAGACGCACAGAGACGCACAGAGACGCACAGAGACGCACAGAGACGCACAGAGCCGCACAGAGACGCACAGAGACGCACAGAGACGCACAGAGACGCACAGAGACGCACAGAGACGCACAGAGACGCACAGAGACGCACAGAGACGCACAGAGACGCACAGAGACGCACAGAGACGCACAGAGACGCACAGAGACGCACAGAGACGCACAGAGGCGCACAGAGGCGCACAGAGGCGCACAGAGGCGCACAG
>CAUYUJ010019542.1:124462-159069 GCA_963575745.1 Prorocentrum cordatum | reverse complement strand
CACACCACACACACCACACACACCACACACACCACACACACCACACACACCACACACCCACACACCCACACACCCACACACCCACACACCCACACCCACACACCCACACACCCACACACCCACACACCCACACACCCACACACCCACACACCCACACACCCACACACCCACACACCCACACACCCACACGCACACGCACACGCACACACACACATGTTTATGTTTGTGTTCCCTCTCTTAGAGACAGGGGGTCGGCCAGAGCGCCTGGTCTTGCAGGGTCCTGCCCGGCGGCGAGCGAGTGGGGGGCGCGAGAGGGAGGGGGCCTTTCTCAGAAGGCGGCGGGACTTCTCAGAGGCCCTCGCGCCGCCTGAGAGGCTGTCCGTGGTGCCCTCGGGGGTCACTTCCAGAAGTTCTCAGGAGGCCTGTGGCCTCCCGAGCCCTCTGAGAAGGCCCGCCCCTGCTTCGGAGACTGGAACATCTGCTCCAGATTTCGAAAGGAGGAGGAGGAGGAGGAGGAGGAGGAGGAGGAGGAGGAGACCTTCACCAGTACAGAGCTCCAGTTTCCAGTGTTAGACTTCTGTCGGCCAGCGTGGGCCCCAGACAGTGTGTTCTGGCATGAGGTGCAGTGTCAGAAGCACTCCAGATTTCGTAATACAAGGGAGGGGGCCTGGACCCTCCAGGACAAGCCATTTCAGACCTCCCCCGTGGGAGAACCCTCCCAAACGTCGTCCCCAGACCCCCCCAGGCCCTCCAAGATGGCCTGGAGGAGCCCCCCCCCGGAATGAGACCCCCCTCCCTTTATTACGAAATCTGGAGTACACTACCTGTGGCGGGTTGTTTTTTCAATCCCACGACACTTGGAGCGTCGGGGACGACCTCGGGGTGGTGTGGTGTATACCTTTCCCCCGTTTTCCGATGGAAGCGACGAAAGATGTGTACACCAGGACCCCGCATACGCCAGGATCTGCGTTCCCGTGCGAATCTCAGCGCAGGGTCGGAAACAGCGTCGGTGTATAGAGTTCGCTTCCCTGCCTCTCACGCCCCCTCGGGGCTCGCCGCCGACCTGCCGGGCCAGGGGCGCAGCGACCCGGGCCAGTGCGCAGGACTTTGGAGGATCTTGCAGGATCTTGCGGGACCCTGCCACGCCCGACGGGCCCCGGCTTGGACTGGTTCGGGTCTGTGCGCTCCGGGCCTGTTGTTGAGCTCCTCGTTTCTCACCAGGCGCGCTTCACTACCCGCAAGGTGCCCACTCGCAATCGCCCGAAAGAACACATGCCTGCCTCGATGGCATTTCTCGTGGGTCCCCCGGCGGCGGATCCGGGCGATTTGCGAGCAGCTGCTCTGCGAGTAGTGGAACGCGCTCAATCTCATCTCCAGATCGGTACGGTCGACATGCGTGCGGAGAGAGTGGGTGCCGGGGCCCGACGGCTGATCTTCAGGAGGAAAAGAAACACACAGACACAATGAATCTTCGATCTCCCAGAAAATATGGGAAAATATGGGAATCGGGCGGGAAGACAAAAACCCAGAAAATCTAGTAAAATATGGGAATCTTTTTATTTGTGTGTATTTATTTGTGTGTCCCAGGGCCCCTTCACTCATTTTGAGCAGGCTTTGCTGTCGGTGCCGCCGCGGGCCCTGTGGCCAAGTGAGAGGCAGGAGGCCGCCCGCCCGGCAGCGGTCGCCGTCGCCTTTGGGCAGCACTTGCCCAGAGCCCCGAGCCATCGGGGCCGGGGGCTGCCAGGGGGCAGCTACCGATTCGCGCCTCGGGGGCCCAAACTGCAGTTACCGTCGGGGCCCTGAAGAAGGAACCCTTTTCGTTGGGGAGGGGCTCCGCGCTCCTTGAGTGTTTCACAGCTTGCCTCAGGCTTTCCTTAGGTTTTCGATGCGAAATCGAAGTTTAACTTATGGAAAACAGGGGCCTCGTTCCTTATTTAGGGTTCCTTAGTTCAACGCCCCGTCTGTACCCCGGACCGCAGCTATCCTGGAGAAGTCGGGCGCCCGGCCTTCCCCCAATGCATCAGGGCTGGCGGCACTCAGGGGGCAGCTCCAGATGGCGCCTCGGGGGCCCGAGCCGGGCTCACCCTGGACCGCAGCTGACCTGGATAGCTCGGGCGTCCAAACATGTTGCTGGGCATCGTGCCCGTTGTGTCCGTGCCCGTCTCTGGGGAGACGACCAAAAAAGGTACCGATGCCGTCATTCCCCGGCCCTCTCCCGGGGCGCGTTCTGACCATACTTTCAAGGCGGATCCAGCGGTGGCGACGGGGGCCTCCCAGGAGGCTCGAAAAGGGGAAAGCGAGAGCGTAGCGGTATGGGCACCTTTTCCTCGTCCGAGCGTCGGGCGTCCACGTTCGAGGAGCCCCCCTCCCTCTCCTCCCACCCTCCGCTTGCTGCCCGCTCCAGGCTGCTCCGGGCCTACGCCGAGCTCGACGACCGCGTGCGCGACCTGGGGGTGCTGCTGAAGCGCTGGGCGACGCGCCGCGACCTTGCGGGCGCGGCGCACGGGCGGGCGCCCCAGCCTGCGCGCGCGCGAGTGGGCTTCTCGCCCTCCCGCCTCCCTCGCGCTGCCCTCTCCCCCCCGGTCGAGGAACGACGGGCGCGGGGGGAGGAGGAGGAGGAGGAGGAGGAGGAGAGGAGGAGGAGAGGGAGGAGAGGAGGAGGAGGGAGGAGGAGGAGGAGGAGGAGGAGGAGGAGGAGGGAGGGAGGAGGAGGAGGAGGAGGAGAGGAGGAGAGGAGGAGGAGAGAGCGAGGAGGAGGAGAGGAGGAGGAGGGGGAGAGGAGGAGAGGAGGAGGAGGGAGGAGGAGGTCGAGGACCCCCTCTTCCCCTTGTACAGTCGTTTCCTTCTTACTTTTTTGTTGCATGTGAGTGCGGTCGTACCCTTCACGGTCGTGGGCGCGCCCCTCCCCCCCGTCCTCGCCCTCCCGCCCCTCCTCTCGGGGGAGCGTAAGACCCGTGTTTGCCAGGACTCGGGTTCGCCATCGTTTTTTTGACGACCGCGATTCGGATTTTGACGAGTAGGAGTTTCGTGGGATGTTTGCAGCGGGAGGCCTCGTCAAAACGCAGGCTCGGCCTCGCCATTTTCTTGACGACCTCGTCGGGGATTTCCGAGTCCCCTGTACCCGGGTCTTACGCCCTCCCGCCCCTCCTCTCCCCTTCCTCGAGGTAGGCCCCAGCCTTTTCGGAGCGGACCCTCCTGCTCGCGCTCGGCGCCTGCAGGAGGCGCAGCGGCCCGTGCCTGCTCCACCCCCTCCCCTTGAAGACCGCTCCCCCCTCCTCCCCCCCCTCCTCCCGCCGCCCCCCCCTCCTCGAGGCCGATCCCCCCTGCCTCATCAAGGCCCCCCTGCCCCTTCCCCGCCCTCCCTCCCTGGAGGGGGGCGGGGTCTCCGCTTCTCGTCCCTCCCCCTCCAAGGGCCTGCGGTTGGCGCTAAGGTGTAGCGCGTGCCACGCAGCGCTCGAGCCTAGGTACCTTGATTCTAGGGCCCATCCATGCGCAGTTGTGAGTGTCGTTCCCGGCGGGGCTCCTTAGGGGGCCACGAAGCGTGTGAGGGGCGTGCCGAAATTGGCACGCGGTGGGGAGCCGAGCGCGAGCTCTGCCACAGAGTGGAGCTCCCGATGGGGCCACGAAACGTGCGAAGGGTGTGCCGACATGGGCATGCGGTGGGCGGGGGGGTCCCGTGTGCAGCTTGCCACTGGGCCTTCGGGGGAGCGTCCTGCGGGGCCACGATGCGTGCCATGGGGGGTATACGTAGTGGTTGGCGTGCGGGGGGCAGAGGCAAGGGTTGGAGGAGGGAGGCCCTCCTGACTTAGGTCCCCTCCCAAGGGGGTTAGGGGCACCTGCACTGCTTCTCACTTCTGTGACGTACCCAACAACACACACCCATACCCATAGAGGGGTCGGAGAGGGCTATGGGTGCGTGCTGTCGGACGGGGGTCCCCGCCCGAACGGGAGCGTTCCCCCGGGTCCGACAACCCGCACCCATACCCATAGCCAGTCCTCCTCCCAACGACCCCCCTCTGGGTGTGGGTGTGTGCTGCTCGTTCGTCACTCTGTCCGCACGCATGTCGACCGTACCGATCTGGAGATGAGACGAGCGCGTTCCACTACTAGCAGAGCAGCTGCTCGCAAGTCGCCCGGATCCGCCGCCGGGGGGCCCACGACCCCCCTTTGGGTGTGGGTGTGTGCTGCTCGTTCGTCACTCCTGTGCGAACTCGGGGGGCACCGCCGTTGCGTGGCGCGGCTCGGGGGCTGCGCCGCTGGCCCGGAGGGCACGGTGCGCCTGGAGGGGGTCCGGGGGGCGCCTCTCAGAGGCAACGCTGGGCGGGGATGGGTTCGCTCCTCCTCCTCCTCCTCCTCCTCCTCCCTCCTCCTCCTCCTCCTCCTCCTCCTCCTCTTCCTCCTCCTCCTGCTCCTTCTCCTCCTCCTCCTCCTCCTCCTCCTCCTCCTCCTCCGCCTCCTCGTCCTCCTCGCTCCTGAGCTCCTGAGCTCCTGGGCGCCCGTGCCCGTGGAGCGGCAGTGGCGCCCGCAGCCCAGGTGGCAGAAGGCGTGGCGCCCAGGTGTCCGAAGGCGCGCTGGTGGTCGACAGCGCACCGGTGGGTCATCCTCCTCCTCGTACTCCTTGTTTCGTGGGTGGACAGACCTCCTACCCCGACGCGTCGATTAGCGAATTGACAGTTTTCGGATCGCGAGAGGGCGTCGCGGCCGTCATTTTTGCGGGTCCAGGTCCGTCGGTTTCGGCCCCAGGCCGTTTTCACTAAGGAGAGGTTTACTAAAGTGAGGTTTGTCCACCGCCGATTGTTCAGGGGCAACGATAGGGGGGATGGGCAGATAGGCATAGGGGGGGATGTATCGACCCCCAGACGCCCGTTTATCGCCGAGAGGGGCCCGATGGCCCCAACCTGCCCAGGACGGTGCGGATTCACGATCGGAGGCCCATCGCCGATGTATCGGCGCGATGGATCGCCGATTCAAGCTCGATGCATCCCCCCTATGCCAGCCCCCCCTGTCGTTGCCCCTCGGGTTCCGTGGCCAGGTCGGAGACTGCGGGGCCAGGAGGCTCGGGCAGGGGCGGCACGGAGGTGGCTCCAGCGGGTGCGGCGCGGCCTCTGCCGCGGCCCGCGCGTGCTCAGGCATCTGTCGTCGTATGCCTGGGTCCTGCTGGCCCTGTACTACCTGCAGGCTGCTGCGGGGCGTTCTCGCCACCCTTTTTGTTTCTTATCTAGGGGGCTAGGGGACCAAAACAATGACAACAAGCATAAGACTCAAAGGTTTCCTCGCGGATTCCTCGGATCGGCGCCAGACCCTCCCTCCGTCGCGCGCGGAGCGCGCCGGGGGCGGCGCCGGAGGCGCCGCCAGGGGGGCTCCAGCGCCGACCCGGAAATCCGTGCTATGTTATTGGCTTGCCCCCTCTTATCTCCCTTCCACCTTCCCCCCGTCAGCCACAGTGCATACAGTGGGCGGCTTGAATAAGGAACACTTACTTTTCAAAAGGGGCTCAGTCGTTCCTTGGGCTTGCATGCGTTATTTCCAGTTCCTTATGCGTTATTTGTTATTTATCGTTCCTCTATGCGTTATTCCTTGGGATAAAAAAGGGGCTCCGTTCCTTATTTATCGTTCCTTAGGTCAGGCCGATGACTGTACCACGACAGAGCAGTGCCATCGCCACCGCTAGCTGGTGGCCCTGTCATTTCCGCCCATCCTTGCTCGAAGGCAACACCGACTCGCGTGTTTTGCACGTACGTCTTACTGTGTGATCACGAGCAAGCATGTGCAAGGTGGTTTGAAGCACGCTTGGTTTGCACGGGCGAAGTGCTTGGCAACATGATCGGGAATGTTTGCAACGCTACTTGCACATTTCGGTGCAATATGTGTGGCCTCGCAGGCAACATTGGTTGTTGGACAGCAATGCCCGCGACATGCAATCTTGATACATGCGGGTAGGTCAGCCATCGTGTGCGCACGCTCTACGTGGGGACCCTGATGTTCCTAGCGGGATGTGCATGCACCTACGGTTGCACGCCAGTTTATGTGTACCTTCGTTAGCCAGTGCCCCATATGTGGCCATGGGCAGAAGGCGGGCGGGGGGAGAGGGGGAGGCGTCTTAGAGACACCCCTGCTTCTCTGAAGGCGCAGGCCTGATCTAACGATGTGGGGCTGGCGCCTTCTAGGAAGCAGCCTCCCTCTAAGAAGCCGTCTCTCCTTCCCCCTCCCCCCTTGTTCGCCCCACCAGCATGTGCTGTGCACTGGCTCCCTCTAGGCACCCTGCCCTGCAGCACGAGGGGCCCCACGCCGCGCGCACGCATGCACACGTTTGCACGGGGGTCGTTCGGCTGATGTTTGGATCATGAGAACAAGGCTTGGTCGTGCGCGTGGAGTCCTGACGGGTGGTAGTAACGGCAGAAGCGTGCTCGTCAACGTTGCGCTGTTTGGAGCTATCAGCAATGTACATTTCAGCGTGTCGTGTTTCCAGCTCCAGATCACAGGATGGCATTGCAGCTGGTACGACGGTTGAGAACGACTTGACCTTGAAACTGTCCTCGCTTGGGATTCACACCTTCGTGGGCCCCGCGGCTAATCGGCGAGGGGGCTCACATTCTTGCCCCGCGCTCTTCGTGGCCGTGCTTCCACTGCGCTCGGCCGACCGTCTCGGGCCGGGAGGGACGAGCGGATTGCTCGCGCAGGCACGGTCGGCCCAGGTCGAGCGAGGGCGGTTGCGCTGTCGGCTCGGGCCGGCGCCGGCCGCGCTCCGCCGCACCTTTGCCTCCCCCGTGGGGCGCTCCTGCTCCCCGTCCTGCTGACGCTCCCCCACCCCGCCCCTCCACAGGGGAGGGCTCCTCCTCCTCCTCCTCCTCCTCCTCCTCCTCCTCCTCCTCCTCCTCCTCCTCCTCCTCCTCCTCCTCCTGCCGAGAGTGCGCTGGCCCTCAGAGGAGGGAGAGGCGCCCACACCGCTGCCCTTCCCCCGCTTTCTTCTTTTTGGGGGCCTTCTGGGAGGCCCGCGTCGCCACCGCTGGCCTCGCCTCGAGATCCTGGTCAGGGCCCGCCTGTAGGGCCGGGAGGGGCACGAGTCCTTGTAAATAGTATGGTTTTGGGAAACCATCCTCGCTCAGGCGGGGCCCCCCCTACAGGGCTGGGAGGGGCACCAAACCTTGTAAATAGTATGGTTTGGGGATGCCTTCCTCGCTCAGGCGGGGCCTCCTTGGAGGGCTGGGAGGGGCACGAAACCTGATAACTAGTATGGTTCGGCAGGTATGGTATATCATAGTACGTATGGTATGGTAGGGGACGGCAGGTAGTACGATAGGTATGGTATGGCAGGCACGGTATAGTATAGTACGTATGTTATGGTAGGGTGTGGTATGGTATAGTGTAGTACGTACTAGTATAGTACGTATGGTATTGGTAGGGTATGGCAGGTACGGTGTGGTATAGGTGAAGGAAAAGGAGAAGGAGAAGGAAAGGATGGTCTAGGAAATCACGAACTTTCAAGTGGCTGTCTTTTGAATCAACAACCATGTTTGCCAGCGCGCCTCAGCGTCTGACAATAGCACAAGAAAACATGTTTTTTTTCTTTTCATAACTGCGAAATCATGCGCGCCCAGTAGGGCGGACATATTGGCAAGAGATCGATTGTGAATTTCTTGGTTTCTTGCCAATACCAGTGGATCTCAATGTGTGTTTGGCCTCACAAAGAACTTTAGTGTCCTCGCGCCTCACCGTTTGGCAGTCGCAGAACCGTATGTGTTCGCATTCGCCGGCGCATGCGTGCCCAGGAGGGCGGCACTGTGGAAACGACATCGACGGTAACCTTTCTAGCCAGCAAGCGTGCATTTCAAGCTGCTGTGTCTTGTATAATAGACCATGGCTGCCCTCGCGAAGCATCGCCTGACAAGTATGCAGACCGTATGTTCTCTCAACTGCGAGCATGCGCGCCCAGAGGAGAGCGGAAATGTGCCCAAGAAGTCGATTGCAGCATTCGAGTTCACTACAGTCAAAAACCCGAATAACGACGCGCGACCTTGCTCAGGGTACCCTTGCGTCCTTGCTCTTCCTTGCTCTTGCGTCCTTGAGGTTTTCGTCGTCCGCCGCCCCAGAAATCCCAACTTCGGCTTCCAAGGGTCTTGCGTCCTTACCTCGCGTCCTTATTAGGGTGTTTGACTGTACGTGTGGATGCCGAATTGTTGTTTTCGGGCTCACAGACATCTTTCGTCCTCGTGCTTCATCGTCTGGCAGTTGCAGAACCGCATGTTTCCGCACTCGCTGGAGCATGCGTACCCAGGAGGGCAGAAGTGTGGCAGAGAACTCGTCTGTAAAATTCTAGCCATTGCGTGTGGATTCCATTTGTTTGTTGTTTTGCCTCATAGGCCATGTTTACCCTCGCGCCCCATGGTCTGACAATCGCAAAACCGCATGTTTGCGCAATTGCGGGATCATGCGTACCCAGGAGGGCGGAACGTGCACAAAACATCGTTGGCTGACTTCTGGCCAGCGCATGCGGATTTCAATTGTATTTTTGGCATCGTAAACAAAGCGCGCATTCGATTCACAAGATTTCAGAACGCTCGGGCGCCTGGGAGCCTCTGCAAAGCGCTCGGTCGGGCGCCCGGAAGCCTCTGCAAAGCGCCCAAGCGTTCAGAAGCCCCTGCAAGAGCGCTCAGGCGCTCAGAAGCCTCTGCAGAGCGCTCAGGCGCTCAGAAGCCTCTACAAAGCGCTCGGGCGCTCAGAAGATTCTGCAGAGCGCTCAGGCGCTCATTAGCCTCTTCGGAACGCTCAGGCGCTCAGCAGACTCTGCAGAGCGCTCATGCGCCCAGAAGACTCTGCAGAGCGCTTAGGCGTTCAGAGGTCTCTGCGAAGCGCTCAGGCGCTCAGATGACTCTGCATAGCATTCAGGCGCTCAGAAGTTTCGTTGTAAAGTGGCCGTTGCAAAGAGTCCCGTCTGGGTTGTAATGTGGTCGTTCTGGTTGTACAGTGGGCTGTTTGGTTGTAAAGTGGTCGTTCTCAAAGGAAAACCAGGGAATTCGATTTCATGCTGGTTGTAAAGTGACCTATCTCGGTTGTAAAATGTCGTTCAGGTTGTAAAGAGACCGAATCTCGGGGGGAGGCTGGGCCAGAGGGAGCATCGACCCCCATTCATCGCCATTCGGGGCCTGGGCCCCCCCGTCCCGCCTACGGACGTGCGGTTTGGCACATTATCTGGAGCCCATCGCTAACATGTCGGCGATGAATCGCCGATTCCCCTGACCATCCGATGCCCTCAGAAATCTAAAGAAACGTTAATGTTATGTTTCTGAGGGCGCACAAAAGGAAAGATAAGGGGCATTCCCCTTAGAATCGAGTGGAAATCTAAGTGCAGAACCTATTGGCGCTATGGGCAATGCACATAGTGTGTTTGGTAGATTTTTGGTAGATTTTGGTGTCTACCAAAAATCTACCAAAAATCTACCAACGCGTTTGGGCCCCACCCATAAGGCCCTAACCTTAGGGTTCCACCCATATGATCCCAACCACAAGGTTCCGCCCATGAGGCCTTGCCCATAGGACCCCGCCCATAGGGTACCACCTAAGCGGTCGCACCCACGATACGAACTCACAAACATGGCGCTCCAGGCGTGGGGCGCGCGGTGTTTCTACCCCTTGCCATTGCCTCTCGCAGAGGCCCCTCGGAAACGACCCTTCGGAAGAGCGGTTGCAACCCGTGTGCATACATACATCTATACATATATACACACATATATATATATACACACATATATACAAGTGGCACGTGTGTGCCCAGGCTCATACAACAAGCTGAAGGGGCGTTTGAAGCAGGAGTGACATGCAACAGCGAAGTCGCACTCGAGCGCAAACGAGGTTGCCACACCTTGCGATGTGTGTACCAGGGCCCCCCAGGAAGCCTCAGGAGGCCCGACTTGGATACCAGAAGAGGCTCCAGGAGGCCCCAGGATTGTGAATGTTGTGTATGTGTGTGTGTGTGTGTGTGTGTGTGTGTGCGTGTGTGATGTGTGCTTTGTGTGGTGCGTGTTTTTTGTGTGTTGTCGGTGGTGCGTGTATGTTATGTTTGT
Source organism: Prorocentrum cordatum (assembly GCA_963575745.1). NCBI lineage: Eukaryota > Dinophyceae > Prorocentrales > Prorocentraceae > Prorocentrum > Prorocentrum cordatum. The sequence continues at coordinate 149,008 of CAUYUJ010019542.1, read as the reverse complement.
CTAGCGTGTGATGTGTTGGGCGTGATTTGTGTCTCTGTGTGTGCATGTAGTTCTGAAGCCCCAGGAGGCCCCAGGAGGCCCCAGGCGGCCTCAGCAGGCCCAGGTGAACTCCAGGAGGCTCCGAGGCGGGGTCTGGGGTACCAGAAGGTCCAGAAAGCCCCAGGAGGCACCAGGAGGTTCCAGGAGGCCCCCAGGAGGCTCCGAGGAGGGGTCTGGGGTTCGATTTTGGGAGGATGTCTCAGGCGAAACCGCCATTCTCTGAGAATCGGGGTCAAAATTATTGAAATTATAATGTGTTTTTTGAAGGTTTTATGTTAAAATGTTGAAATTCCTATGTGTTTTTGGACCTCTCCTTCACGATCTGCGTGAGGGGTGCCACCGATTTTCAGAATTTCGAGGATGTCCCGAGCGAAACGGCCAGAAACATCAAAGACGGACGCACGCACGGACGCACTAATCCCTTCTGAGCTCTACTCCCTCGGAGAGGTGCGTATGAGAATATATATATATATATATATACGTGTAGGTGATCTCTCCGTAGTGGCGAACTGATCTAGATGCACAGGGATTACGTGTGCGCGATGCGGTCTCTTTCCAATATCCACCCTCTGTCATCTCTCTCTCTCTCTCTCTCTTGCTCTCGCTTGACAGCAGTGAAGTTTCAACAATCCCACGCGTCACATCCTATAGCTAGCTCTTTTTGGTTCCAGGCAGCCATGGCTGCTGCAGGGAGGAGGCCGCGTGCCCTTGCCAACCCAAACGTCACCGATCAAGATTTCATTGAGTGCATATCTGAATTCTAGACGCTACGCGTATCCCCACCAGCCCCTCTTGGGATATCTCTTGGGATATCTCTTGGGCGTTTCTTGGAGGCATCTTGGGGCGTCTGGGGGGTCTCTTGGCGGTCCTGGGGGGCTCTTGGGCGTCTTGAGTGCGTCGGGGGGGGGCCTCTTGGGGACATCTTGGCGCCTCTTGGGGCCTCCTGGGCGCCTCTTGGGGGCGATCGATCAAAGAAAGGATGTTCCTTAGTTAGCACCGCCCCTCGGGAGCCCCCACAATAGCCCCCTGGACCCATCTTGGGGACCTCTTGTAGCGCCTTGGGCGCTCTTGGGGCCGTCTTGGGGCCATCTTGGGCCCCTCTTGGGGCCATCTTGGGCCCTCTTGAAGCCATCTTGGGCCTCGGAAGGCCATCGGAAGCGAAAAGGAGAGAAGGCAACCATCATTGGTTTCCCTTAGGGTTTTCAAGGATGTTATCATCTTGAAGCACTCCTTGGGGAGCTATTTAGCCTCTTGGAGCCGTCTTGGGGCGATCTTGGGGCCTCTTGGAGCATCTGCAGAGCCATCATGATGGCCCATCTTGAGCCATCTTGGAGGTCATCTAGGGATTTCCCAGGCGCTCTTGGAGCAGTCTTGGGCCATCTTGGACGCTCCAGCGCATCGCCGCGCCCCCCGTCCAGGGAGTAGGGGGAGGGGTAAACCCCTACCCGAAGGGGAAGAAGGAGGGGTGGAAGAGGAAACTCCCTAAACCACCTACGCCCAGAGGGCTTGTGGGATTTACACAAGGAGTTTCGATTCATCATGTCCTCGGTCCGAAGCTTGCGAATGGCATGCATCAGGTTACTCCAAACATGGTCGTCCGGTTGTGCCCGCTGCTTGAGAGTCTCTTCAAGAAAGGCGTGAGAAACGGACTGGTTATCCTAACAAGTTAGAAGTTTGTCTGAAATCAAGTTGCAGCTCCTGCCTCCCGATGGAGATCAATGGGCCTGTGTATTTCCACCAAGTGACAGAACATGTGCGACACTGTCTTGCAGTTCTTCGGGAGATGAAGCGTGAATCGTGCAGCCAGGGCCCACAGAATGGTAAACGGTCAAAGGTCGGAGGGTTCAGACGTGCTTGCGGCTCGTCAGATACCATCATCATCAAAGGCCTGCTAGATAAGATGGAGTTAGATAGCTCATCGACGCCCGATCTTCAATCGCCGCTGCCTTCGCCGCTGCCTTCGCCACGCAGCGATCGTGACCACGCGGAGATCGATATCCACAAGCTCGACCTGCCCCAGGACACGGACTTAGACGCCGACGGCTACCCGAAGATTTTCACGAATGCCACCGCGATCCTGGCGCAGATGCAGCTCAGCATCCGTTCAAGTGGCAGTGCGGCGTCGATCCCGAGCACCGCGGTGTACGGCGAGGACGGCTTCCCTCTCGTCGGTGGCTCCGACTGCCAGGGCGGCCAGGGCGACGACCAGGGTGACGACGACGGCGAGGGCGACCAGGAGAGCGACGGCCACGTCCTGGACCCGCAGCCCAAGCGGAGGAAAGCCACGGCCCTCGCGGGCAGGAGTTCGGGCAAGGGCAAGGGCAAGGGCAAGGGCAAGGCGAAGGGCAAGGCCAAGGCCAAGCCCATGCCCAAGGCCGTGGCGAAGAAGGACACCGAGATGAAGGCTACTATCCATGAGAGCCCGTCGGTGCCCCCTCGCGCGGGCCTGCTGTGCCGCCCGAGCATGGCTGGGCCCGCGGCTGAGAGCGACCCCCGCTGCGAGCTCACGGCGCGGGAGTACCAGGCGGATGGCTCCTTGAGGCGCGTCTGCATCTGGTCAGCCAGGGTGGGACTTTGGGGTGATTCTCTAGCCGCTGATATGCGCAAGATGTACGCTGCCATCGATGGCGGCACCATGACCAAGCAGAAGTGTTTGGACATGCGTGATCGCATGAAGTAGAGACCACCACACCAGTCGTCATACACAACATATGTATTGTCACGCACACAAGATATGCATTGCCACGCGCACAACAGATGTATTGTCACGAAGTGGTCTCTACTACGCATAGTTTCTCTTGGGTGTGATTCTTTTGAAGTACAGCGATGTACTCATGCAGACGAATCTGTCAGACATCTTTCAGTGCGGTGCACAGTGTGACGTGCACTTTGCGCAGCGCCTCTCATTGTAGCCATTGAAAAAAACGTTCGCCTTCGGCTGTCTGGATGCCCCTTGGACTCTGAGCGCCCGAGCGTTTGAGGAGGCTGATGGCATGGTCAGGCCCCACCGCTGCGACGGATGATGGCGCTGTGACAAACAAACATTACAAACAAACAAACAAACAACTAAACAAACAAACAAACAAACACACAAACAGACAACTAACCAACAAACCAGCCAAACAAACAACCAAACAAACAAACAAACAAATACAAGCAAGCATCGATATGATATGATGTCATATGCTATGCCATTGCAGCATCGTTGTTGGTACTTGGTCGGCAGTCGTATGTGTCTTATGCTATGATGTGTTATTCCAGCGCCTATAACTGCTTTGCTGGTGGTTGATTCGGCTGAGGGTTCAGCGTCGAGATGGGGGCGTATAGGAAAAGGCTAACATACCAAGCTATGCTATGATGCGCCATGCCAAGCTATGCCGAGCCAACTTATGCTATGCTACGTCCTGCAACAGCGTTCTGGCTCCCTGCGGCCCAGCTCGGGCTTGTCCAAGGGGTCCTTGAGACCCCTTCCCCATCCTCCCCTCCGTTGCATTGTGTTGTTATGGCTCAGACGGCTCCGAACCACCATCGGACGTTGTTGCTGAGTTTCCCATCGGTCCGAGGATTTGCCCACCGAAGCTGTTTCCACATGGGGCCGAAAAAAGTGATCAAGGCCGTGCTTAAGGGCGGCAAGCCTGTCAAGAAACCAGCGGCTGCTCCAGCAGGGGCCAAGCGGCACGCGTCCGCACTCGCAGCTCCCGAGAAGGCAGTCAAGAGCGTGAACGAGGCCGAGGGCGCCAAGTCGGAGGAGGATGGCGTCCTGGACGATCGCCAGACCTCCAGGGCCCAGCGGTACGTTTTCGAGCACAGCCAGGCCGACATTCGGAAGGACGACTGGGATAAGTACCAGGAGTTGGGCAGCAAGGAGTGCAAAATCCCTGGCAAGATGAAGCAGCGGGCCCAGATCGTGAACGCTTACGTCAGCCGTAGCGCGACGCACAAAGACTCCGTGCAGGTGAAGGCGAGGACGCTCGAGGCGATTACATCTAGGACTGTGTCCAAGGGCAAGGAGGATGCCGTCGTGGGCATGAGCAAGAACTGCATGATCGGGACCGTGTTCGCAGGGAGCAAACAATTGTTCCAGGAGGCTACCACCGATAACGAGATCTACGAGAACCCAGAGGACGGGCTGTGGTACAGCCGCACGAAGAAGATCAGCGTGAAGGACGCGACGTCGCACACGGTCCGCGGCACCAAGACCCAGGAGGCGGCGGACGACAGCACCTTTCGGTCAGCTCTCGCCGACATGATGGAGGCCGGCTGCTCGGTGAAGGAGAACTGGCTCCAGGCCCTCAAGGGGCCGCGCGGCAAACCCTCGCTGAAGAACCAGGATAACAAGCCAGACGCGACCGACTTCAAGATCCTGCAGGAGAGTTTCGACTCGGTGACGCAGGTCACCAGCGCCATGAAGAGGGTCGCGGTCGAGCTGTGCAAGACCAACAGCATCGCAGCTGGCAGTGATATGGCGCGTCGTGGCGTCCAGCTCTGCCGCGACGTGGTCCCCAGCCAGGACGAGATCGAGAGGCTCTTGATGGCGGGCCCCGACAGCACCACCAAGAAGGAGGTCGCGGCTGCCTTGCAGGCGGCCGCGGGCCCCTACAGGCAGCTCATCGAGTACTACAACGAGCTGGTGGCGATCCACAAGCACCACCAGAAGGGCGGTTCCTCCTCCTCCGCGGGGGCGAAGTTCAAGGCTATCACAGGCTAGGGTGAGGACCCTGGCGATGTTGCGTTGAGTGGGGTTGTGACATCTTGCGTCCATGCTGATTTCAGGTTGTTTGACCGAGTTATTTTAAGCGCCTCGGAGCTCCCGATGTTTGCTCCGCTGCCCGAACGGGCGGCTACACTGAGTGATTGTGCCCAGACGGGCGGCTGCGCAGAGTGATTGCGGTTTAGGGTGCGAAGGGAAGGGGGGGGGGGGGGGGGGCAAGGGATCTCACGTGAGAAACATCTGCAGTCGGCGCACGGGCTGTATGATATTGCTTTCAGTTGCGCCTCCGAAGCTGCGCGGGGCATCGGTGGTGGTAAGTTTTCTTCTTCGTTTGGTGCGAGGATTGCGGACGCATGAGCTCTGTCAGATCAATGTTTGCACCGAGGGTGTATTGAATCACTTGGGCGCGGTATCGCGTGTATGCAGTGGTTAGTAGATTTTTAGTAGATTTTTAGTAGATTTTGAAATCTACCAAGAATCTACTAAAATCCATAGTAGATCTTTAGTAGATTTCAAAATCTACTAAAAATCTACCAAGAATCTACTAACCAGCATCAGGTGTCCTTGCATGTTGTTGAAAACGTGTTCTCGGTGTTGATGTCATTTTCTGTCGGGGCCTCTCGGGGCCAAGCTTCTGATTGCCCTCCTGCTTCAAAAAATTATTCCGCTGGCCCCGAGCAAAGATGCTAGGGGGTGGGGGCACGTCTCTGACACAACATGCCGAGCGGTATCATGTGACAAGGGTTCGTGTAACAAACTCGTGTCAGAGCACATATTTGTTCGGCGTGAAGGCGAGAGGAAAAGGAATCGCTCTCCAAATATAGTTACGTTTTGAAACTGAACCACCATCCATCCCTCTAACTGCTGGAAATTATCAGACGAGTATGCGCGACGCCAGGGCCAGAGCCACATTCGGAGATCGGATCCAGGAACAATTTGGCCAAGCAGAATAAGAACCGCCGTCTACAGAAACAAAAAAAAAAGGCCGTAGCTAGTGGGAACACTAGGACTCCGACATCTGGCGGAATAGAGCGAGCATGCGTCCGTAGAACATTGGCTTTAGATCCTTGTCCGTTTGCGAATTGATTACGATCGTGAATACAGCTTTGTCTTGTTATGCATAACCAATGTGGCAATGAAGGGCGGTCGATTGCAGCGGGCCAAGCGACATCTTGAGGCCGCGGGCCCATCTCATGAACAGTGCGGTGACCAACCAATACGTTTCGATTCCTTGTTGGCCTCCGAGTTGCTCAGGAAATGGGCATGGGGCGAGATCTCAGCAGTCCAGTTGCAGCAGGTATCTTTGACATCTTACAAGGACCAAGTTGCGTTACTTGAGAAATTCTAGACGCTACGCGTATCCCCAGCAACCCATCCACAAGTCCGAGGCCTCTTGAGGTATCTGTTGGGCGTTTCTTGGGGACATCTTGGGGCGTCTGGGAGGTCTCTTGGCTGTCCTGGGGTGCTCTTGGGCGTCTTGAGTGCGTCGGGGGGTGGGAGGGCTCTTGGAGGCCTCTCGGGCGCCTCTCGGTGCCATCTTGGCGCCTCTAGGGGTCTCCTGGGCGCCTCTAGGGGGCTCCTTAGTCAGCACCGCCCCTCGGGAGCCCTCAAAAACAAGTGGCACGTGTGTGCCCAGGCTCATACAACAAGCTGAAGGGGCGTTTGAAGCAGGAGTGACATGCAACAGCGAAGTCGCACTCGAGCGCAAATGAGGTTGCCACACCTTGCGATGTGTGTACCAGGGCCCCCCAGGAAGCCTCAGGAGGCCCGACTTGGATACCAGAAGAGGCTCCAGGAGGCACCAGGGTTGTGAGTGTTGTGTGTGTGTGCGTGTGTGATGTGTGCTTTGTGTGGTGCGTGCTTTTTGCGTGTTGTCGGTGGTGGTGTGTGTGTATGTTATGTTTGTCTAGCGTGTGATGTGTTGGGCGTGATTTGCGTCTCTGTGTGCGCATGTAGTTCTGAAGCCCCAGGAGGCGCCAGGAGGCGCCAGGCGGCCTCAGCAGGCCCAGGAAAACCCCAGGAGGCCCCGAGGCTGGGTCTGGGGTACCAGCAGGTCCAGAAAAACCCAAGGAGGCACCAGGAGGTTCCAGGAGGCCCCCCCAGGAGACTCCGAGGAGGGGTCTGGGGCTCGATTTTGGGAGGATGTCTCAGGCGAAACAGCCATTCTCTGAGAATCGGGGTCAAAATTATTGAAATTACAATGTGTTCTTGAAGGTTGTCTGTTAAACTGTTGAAATTCCTATGTGTTTTTGGACCTATCCTTCACGATCTGCGTGAGGGGTGCCACCGATCTTCAGAATTTCGAGGATGTCCAGAGCGAAACGGCCAGAAAAATCAAAGACGGACGCACGCACGGACGCATCAATCCCCTCTGAGCTCTACTTCCTCGGAGAGGTGCGTATGAGAATATCATCCTGTACACCTCTTGGGGTGCTATTGAAGCGGTCTTGGGCGCTCTTGGGGCCGTCTCGGGGCCCTCTTGGGCCCTTCTTGGGGCTATCTTGGGCCCTTTTGGGCCTCGGAAGGCCATCGGAAGCGACATGGCGAGAAGGCAAAACACATTGGTTTCCCTCAGGCGTTTGAAGGATGTTAGCCTCTTGGGGGGACTGGTTGGGGAACTACTTAGCCTTTTGGTGCCGTCTCGAGGCGGTCTAGGGGCATCTTCAGGGCCATCGTGATGCATATTGGCCCATATTGAGCCATCGTGGAGGCCAGATTGGCCTTTCCGATGCGTGTTTGGAGCCGTCTTGGGCCATGCTGGACGCCCCAACGCGTCGCCGCGCCCCCCGTCCAGGTCCAGGGCAGGGGGTAGGGGGAGGGGTAAACCCCTTACCCGATGGGGACGAAGGAGGGGTCGAAGAGGAAACTCCCTAAACCACTTACCCCCAGGGGGCTGGTGGGATTACGTTTGCCATTGAGCCATATACCATCGTCCCTGCATGATTTGGCAAAGCTAGGTGATTGGGGGCGGACCGACGGCAACGTGCATCCCCAATTGATCAAGTGGCTCGGGACTCCGAATCTTCCGCACATGGCCCACTTCAAGGTAAACGTGCTTGTTGAAAAACCGAGGGTGTTAGAGAAAACAATTCGCAATGTGAGTTTGCCGTTCTTGCTGCCTCATCAGATGTTTTCGCATGTCTTCCACGGCGACACATGTGAGTTCAAGAAAAAATGCTTGGGCGATCTTCCCGACGGAAAATCGTATTCAGATAAGTTGAGCGAGTTCTGGAGAGGCGTCGTCGAGAGAAAAGATCCGAGGATCAAGGGCCATCCGATGGCCGCGGTGAGAGACTGGCACAAGTGGGCTATCCCTCTGTGCCTGCACGGGGACGCAGCCCCCGTCGTGAGGGTCGGCAAGCCTGGGACAAAAAGTTTAGATTGCATTAGTGTCCAAAGCTTTCTCGCCGAGGGAAACACAAAGGCAGTGAAGTTGTTGGCGTTCTCAGTTTTCGAAGCTAACAAAGTAAAGAGTTTGTCAGGGATTGTCGGTACGATGGACACTGTCTGGGAAGTTCTCCTCTGGAGCTTAGAGGCGTTATTCAATGGTCGATTCCCAAACGCAGATGAAAATGGAATCCCTTATCCGTGTGGCAGCATCGATTCCATGGTGAGTGGCAGACGTTTGTGCTCAGATGACGAGCCGTACTTTGCAGTGTTGTGGTCGATAATTGGAGATTTAGATTGGTACGCGAAGTGCTTGGGGCTAAACAGTTACAATGCTGACGCCCCTTGTTGGCAATGCCCCTGTGACAAAACGAAACCAAAAAAACATGTGGCCGACAAACTTCACCAAACATTCGGCGTGGAAAAACATGCTGCACACACGGGACGAATGGGTTGCAACTGGTTTCTGCACGCATCCACTGTTCACGACGTTCGATTACATCTCAATGTTGAACGTGGAAATGGACGAGCTGCACATATTATATTTAGGGGTTTGTCAATATTTCATCGGTTCAATTCTTTGGGTTTTGTGGTTTGCAATTTTGTCTGACAGTCCCCCAGAAGCGGCGATCGATGTTGTGTGGGGGGAGATACTCAAACATTATAAGTTGCAGAATGCTCCAGTCCAATACACAGCAATGTCACTCTCGTTCTTCATACCACAAAATAAACGCAGCGAAACATACCCTCGCCTCAAGGGCAGGGGGGCAGAAGTAAAAGGCATCGTTGGTCCACTGATACAGGTGTGGGCTACATTTTCCAGGGGTACGCCCCATGACAATAGAGTTGCGCGTGCATTAGAGTCTTTGTCAGAAATGCAGGCGACGCTGGATGACTACAAGTCCGATTTGTTGTGGCCTGCCAGAGTTTCAAGTGAGTTCATGGATCTCACTGAGCGTTTCTTGGCAGACTATTATTACTTAGGTGCGCAGGCTGACATCCGCTCAGAGACATTGTTTTCAGCAGTCCCAAAGCTACACTTTTTATGGCACCTGGCGTACAGGTCCAAGTTCATGAACCCTCGGCGAGTTGCGACCTTCATGGGCGAGGATTTTGTGAAGGTGTGTCAAGGTATCGCAGCCCGTTGCACTGCTGGCACACAATTGCATGACGTGCCCGCCAAGATGATGGACAAACACAGATGGGGAGTTTTTCTGGAGTCGATCACAGACCGACCGTCATAGTAAACACAAGCATGACAACAACAAAAAACAACAACGAAACAAACAAACACGTGTCAACCACAATAAACAAAAACAAAACACACAACAAAGAACCCCAGAGGCCTCCAGAGTCCCCCAAGGTCCTCCAGAGCAATCCAATCCCGTCCAGAATGGCCTCCAGCGTTCCCCCAGAGACGCGGCACATGTTTTTGAGGAGGAGGAGGAGGAGGAGGAGGAGGAGGAGGAGGAGGAGGAGGAGGAGGAGGAGGAGAGGGGAGGAGAGAGGAGCAGGAGGAGGAGGAGGAGGAGGAGGAGGAGGAGGAGGGGTGAGAGGGGGGCCGACGACGCCCATTGTGTTTCTTATGGCAGGGGTACACATTCCAACTACCAGGCGGCGCTTGCTCATCCTGCACAGAGATCGCGGCCCTCGAGGTTTTCGGTCCTGTTTGTTGTCGGTCGGGTCCCTCGGTCGGCTCTGTCTGGGGTGCTGGGTTTTCCCGTCCCTCGCTCCCTTTTCGGCCCTTCGGGCCCTTCGGTCGATCGTCGTTCTTGTCGTCAGCCCACGAGCGAATCAACTCTTCCCCTTCCTCCCTCTTCCCTCCCCCTCATCCCCCCTCCGTCCCTCCTCCTCCTCCTCCTCCTCCTCCTCCTCCTCCTCCTCCCTTTCCTCCTCCCTCCCCTCCTCCCTCCTCCCCCCTCCCTCCTCCCTCCCTCCTCCTCCTCCTCCTCTTTTGCCATTAGGCTCACACCTTGAGCTGGGTTGCACAGGCGCCTTATGGAGGTTCCCATGGAGGTTCCAGTGCAGATCCCGATGGCACTTCCTAGGGGGATCCCTATGGTGATTCCCATGGAGATTCCTCTGGGGATTCCTATGGCGTTTCCGATGGAGTGTCCCATGGATACTCCTGTGTATATCCCGATGGAGATTCCGATGGATATTATTGCTGCGATTCCTATGGAGATTCCCATGGAAATTCCTAGGGATATCCCTACATATGGAGATTATTGTGGGGATTACAATGGAGATTCCTTTGGAATCCCCAATGGAAAATCTCATAATGCGGGCCGACGACGCAGGATCTGACCATTCGGTGCCCTCAGAACTCTAAAGAAAAGTTAAGGTTATGGGCGCGCACATAGCACATCACTTTCAGCCCTGAACTTTTCATGGGCACTGCCCATAGCGCTGCAGAGCTGATTTCATACAAGTGTTACGCGGGCTGAGCACAGTCGAGTGGGCTGGGGCGAACTAAGGGCAGACTATGTGCAGGCAAACTAAAGGCAAACTAAGGGCAGACTATGTGCAGGCACTATTGGCGCTATGGGCAGCGCACATAAAAAGTTAAGGGCGGAAAATGATGTGCTATGTGCGCGCCCATAACCTTAACTTTTCTTTAGATTTCTGAGGGCACCGGATGGTCAGGGTCCAGTCCATTGTTCGAAGAAGGAAAAACGCCATAGACATAAACTTTAAGCGCTCCGCGCAGATTTGTTGGATCCGCGGTGGACCCCCCGGCAACGCCTCCAGCGCGAGAGGGGTCCAGCGCAGATCCAAGAAATCCGCCCGGAGCGCCATAAGTTTATGTCTATGCAGTTTTTCACCTTTTGAGTGTCCACCCCCCCCCTGGGCCAGCCCCCCCCCCTCCTGTCGACCCACCCCAGGGCTGCTCAACTCGCGTTTGAAGGATGCTCCAGCGGGGCCGCTCGCCACACTCACGGTTCGGAGGGGTGCTCACGCCTGCTCGAGGGCCACGCCCGGGCTCCCCGAGCGCTCCCCCTCCCCTCCCGCCCCACCTCCCAGCCCACCAGCCGCAAAGGGGCTTGGCTTCGCAGCTCGACTGTGTCTCGCCGGGTGCCCCGGAGAGGGGGCGGAGGGCCCGAGCCCGGAGTTTGATGCGAGTGTCCGAGCCCGACTTTGGCGCCGGGCCCGGGCCCGCGTCCGAGCCCGAATCCGAGCCCATGACCGAGAGCCCCCCCTCCTGTTCAAATCCGAGCCCAGCGACGGGTCCGATTCCGCGACGGGCCATGCGGCCTCACAGGGGTCTTTCTTGTGGCGGAAGCCGCGGGCACCTGGCGTGCGTTTCCAGAGGGACCCGTTCCAGGGCATTCGGTGGGCGCGGCCGCTTGGGATCGACGGCTCCCTGGCCAGTGCCCCGAAGAGCTCTTTTCCAGGCCACCGTCTGTGCCCGAGCAGACGGGTTCGGAGGATTGCGCCGCATCGCCGATGCAGCGCCGGCACGGCTCGATGTGGATCCATGCTTTCTCCACGCCGACGGCGTCGATGCATCGCCGACGTCGCCGATGCATCGGCGATGCGGCGCGCTCTTCCAATGCCATCTGGTCGGGCCCCATCGGGAGGCCTCTATCTTCAGCCCCTGGAAGCTCGGCAAGAATGTTGGCCTGGCCTGCTGCTGCGTCCCCCCGTCGTCGAGCACACCTGGGGCTCATACGCGTCCTATGGGACCTCAGGGAGCTGGGATGCGGGGCAGGGATCGGACGGGGCGAGGAGGAGGGGGAGGAGGAGGAGGAGGAGGAGGAGGAGGAGGAGGAGGGAGGCGAGGAGGAGGGGCCTGCGGTACCGCTGCTGCCCCAGGGAAGTCGCCAGGGCCCGATCGCTGTGCCGCCCGGCTCGGGCGGCAGCTCGTCTGATCTCGCACGTGGCACCTGTTTGTCTCAAAACTCCATCTCTATCTTTCCGTGTTCTTACCTCCTTTCCTCTCGTCCCTACCTGTCCCCCTACCTCCTCCTCCTCCTTCCTTTCCTTTGTTTCCTCCTTATCTCCCTCCCTTCCTTTCCCCTACCTCCCCTTCCTTTTTTCTTTGTCCTTTCCCCTCCTTCCTTCTCCTCCTTCCTCCTCCTCCTTCCCCCATCTTCTCCTCCTCCCTCCCTCCTCCTTCCCATCATTCGTCCTCTCATCTCCAAAGGCGCGACACGATAGCGCGCCACTAGGTTTACGGATTGTCAGGTGCTCGCCGCGCCCCTGAGAGCGGGCTGGCCCCTGAAGCAGCTGGGCGCAGGTTTCGATGACCTCTCGACAGGGCTGCACAGCCGATGCGCACACGTGAGTCATACTCCTCCTAGAGATCCTCGAGCCTCGATCTCCTCGGTGGTCTCGAGGTGATGGAGGCACCCTTGGCACATGCCCAAATATCCCATGCTGAAATACAACCACACTGTCTTCTGACATGAGTCCCCAGACAGACCGAGCCACAGAGGAGTCGTGAGTGGGAGCCACGCCGTCGTTGTACCACAAGTTGTTTTTGCGAGACTTGGAGGGAGGCATGGGCCCATCAGGTTCCCACGCTGGTTCCTGGAGTAGGCAGCGAACCCAGGGGGAAAAACGAGTAGGCAGACCTTATCTCCTCAGAAGGTCCGGGGGCTTCTGGGAAGCCCCGCCCCATTCTGAGGAGGTCTGCCCCCCTCGCTCCCCCCCTGGGCTCGCCTCATATGAAGCCCTTTTGGGGACAGGGGGCCACGACTCATTGGAAGCAGGGGTCGTCTGGTCAAGCTTCTGGGTCGGCCGCTGCCCATGCCTCGGGAAAGATAGGAGGAGGAGGAGGAGGAGGACGAGGACGAGGACGAGGACGAGGACGAGGACGAGGACGAGGACGAGGACGAGGACGAGGACGAGGACGAGGACGAGGACGAGGACGAGGACGAGGAGGAGCAAGATGAGCAGTAGGAGCAGGAGGAGGAGCAGGAGGAACAGCAGGAGCAGGAGGAGGAAAAGCAGCAGGAGCAGCAGGAAGGGGAACAGCAGAGGAAAACATCAGTCGTCAACGCGAGCAGAGCAGCAGCCAGCAGGGAAACAAAGCCAGAAGCAAGCAGCAGTGAGCAGGAAGGAACATAGAAGTGAGACAGCAGCAAGCATAGCAAGGTGCTCAGCGGAAAGGAGGGAGGAGGAAACATTCAGTAGCTTTTAGGAAGGAAAGGAACATAGGAGGGGAACATCAGTAGCTTTTGCTTTCTTTGCACGACAAGAGGCAAGAGCAAAGAAAGAGCGAGTGGTGAGCAGCAAGCCAGCAGGAGCAGCAGCTTTCGCGTGGAGCGCCCCGCACGCTGGGGAAGGACATCCAGTTTTCTCCCAGCCCTACCCACCGAGTGGAGCGGCGAGGTCGAAGGCCCGCCGGCCAGCTGCCCTTGCTTGCAGGAGGGACCGCGGGGGGCGATCCCCATTTTCCTCCTACTCCTCTCTCCTCCTCCTCCCACCCCTCCTCCCCCTCCTCCTCCCCCTCCTCCTCCTCCTCCTCCTCCTCCTCCTCCTCCTCCTCCTCCTCCTCCTCCTTTTCCCCCTTCCTCAAGCAACTTGGGCTCAGACCATTTTGGCAAGAGCCCGCCTTCTGTGCCTGCGCGCGGTGCTTGGGGCACTTCACCCACGCTCTCCAGGAGAGCCGCTGGTGACGACTAAAACAGAAGGTGCTCACATATGATGTCTCGTCCTTGATGTCAGGCTCGGGAAATTTGTTTTTGGCGCCCATGCTGTTCACTGGAGCGACGCACTTGAGGGGCTCAGATCGGGTCGCGTCCACTTTCCGTCTGGCCGTCCTCCCGTTCTTCCTTGTCCCGCACGTGTTTTTCAAGCTCCCACAGGCTGGGCGGGCACTGGTTTCGTCATTTACATTTCAGCCATCCCTCAGAGCCGCACGGAGGGGGTATTCTCTTTCGCTGGCCTCGGGCGTTTGCTGGTTGCAATGGCGCTCAGTTCCCATCATCTACAATGCTGTTATCTCCCAATGCCGCGTGGGGAGGGTACGGGCGGCGGCCTATTTGTTCAGCGTTGCTGGGACTGGGCCTCTTACTGTTATCTTTTTCACGCGGTGCTGCGAATGGTGGTCAATTATTGCAAGGGCTGGAGGCTTTTTCCTTGATTGCAATGAGGCTGTTTTCGGTGTGAACGATCCGTCAGGGTTGCCCGATGACCAGTTTACTGTAGTGGGCCGTATCGAGTTTGCTTCGGTTCAGCTTATTTGTATCAAGGTGGCTTTTGGCATTCTTTCAATTTCCTCTGTATTTGTCTGGTGTCGAAGGGGTGAACTGACATTCTATGTCTGGGAGGAACCCATCCGCGGGCTTATGGTCCCACGGGCTTCTCTGCCAGCTTTTTCAGAAGAAGTGCGTCCTCTTCCTGTCCGTCGTGCTCTTCGACAAGTCCACGGGGGGGGGCGTCTGTTTCGATCTTCGCTTCGCGACTGTTCTCACTCACTCACTCCTTCTCCCCCTCCTCCCCCTCCTCCTCCTCCTCCTCCTCCTCCTCCTCCTCCTCCCGGGAGTGCCCTTCCCCGTGGGGCCGCGCCCGCGACGAGCCCAGCATGGGCCGGTCTGCGCGGCGCGTCGAGTCCGAGCGGAGCGCGGAAGTCCCGCCGCTCAACGACTCGAGAGCTGCGAAGGGAACGGGAATTACAGTGAAAACGTATAGTAAGGACGCGTGGTAAGGACGCAAGACCTGTGGGGGCCGAAGTTAACATCGACAGGGAAGGTGGGGGCCGCGAGGTCCGCCGGCTCGACGACGCCCGCGTCGCCCGCGCCCGCCCCCTCACTCTTATCCGCAATTGCGGGGCGCTGCGTATTCTGGGCGGCAGGCAGCCAAACCCCCAGGGAACCTGAGAAACTGGCCTGCGAGAACTGCTAGGGACGAGCCGCAGAGGCTGAGGCAGGCCAGGACCCAAGGGCACCCTTGAAAAAGTCGTTTGTCCTTACTATGCGCGTTGACTTTACAGTAGTACTGGCCGCCAGTGGAATTCCTGGGAGCTTCAGCGCCGACCGCGCGGGAACCCAGGGCCTGGGCACCCCCTAACTGTGTCAGCGCGGGCGCCTCCCCTGGAGCGCAGTCTGCCAAAGGAAGAAGGCTGACCCTGCGCGGCCCGAGGGCCGTCCCGCGGCAGCAAGAGCGTCGGACAACGTCGAGGGCAAGGGCAAGGCGGCCGAGAGCGACGGCAGAGGAGCGAAGGGGCGGAGCAGTCGCGCGCCAGATGATCGACAGGAGTCTCGACGTCGCCGAGCAGAAAACTCGACGCCTGCTTGGGTGGCCGCGGCGGTTGCTAAGTACTTAACATACTTACTACGCTAAGTTAAGTACTTAGTAAGTAGTTAGCGGACTTAGCTAAGTACTTACTCAGTCATTACTAAGTGGCCCACTTAGTAATGACTTAGTAAGTACTTAGCTATCCACTTATAACCAGTTAGCTAAGTGCTTAGCGCACTTAGCTAACCACTTATAACCGTTTATAGCTAGTTTGCTAAGTAGGTTATAAGTGACTTAGCGGTTACATTGCACTTGTTATCCAAGGGCCATGCACAGGGAAAAAAAGGTAAATCCACGTCTTGAAAGAGCTGAGTTTGTTCGTTGAGCGCTGCAGCGCTACAAATTTTGCATTTTGATTTGGAGTCGGTGTCCTGGATTTTTGCTTTATATATGAGAAGCGCTGCAGCGCTGCCTTCGGATTTATATGAACATGAAGCGCTGCGTGCGCTGAAGATGAAGCGCTGCAGCGCTGAATGTTGAGTTAAATGCACGTTTTCTAGTTGCACGTTGTTCGGATCTTCATTTTCGCCCAGCTCCGTTTGCAAGGAATTTGAATGCACATGTCAATTATGTTTTGTTGTATTCGTTGATTTTCAATGGTCGCATTGAGCGCTGCAGCGCTCCAAATTTGATAGCACGTATGTTACTTTGCGCTGCAGCGCAAAAAAATGGTTGTCGTCGTGATGTCGCATCGCGCTGCAGCGCGTGCGCGCTCGTGCTTCATGGGCCTCGGGCTGCAGCCCAGATCAACATTTTTGCTCGCAAGTTGCAAGTCCATGCAAGTCGATGTTCACGCGCACGCCGCGCGACAGCTTGTCTCAAGCTGCGGCCGCGCGCCGCATCCGCCGTCGCGCCCGCGGGCTCGCACGTTGCATTCGGCGCTATATATAGCGCTGGCATGGCGCTGCAGGCGCGTCTGGAGGAGCAGATCTTGCAGTACATCGAGGAAAGCAATTCCTCGGGGAGGTTGGCATCGGGGTGGGATCAACTGAAGGAGTTCCTGCTGGCGGAGGGGCTAGCGTATTACCAGCAGGTCCCACCGAACCAGATGGGCATCGACATTCGGAACCGCAGCGGTTCGTTAGTGAACCCTGCGCGGGCTCACAATTTAGGCGCGAAGATTTGCGCCCGGGGCTTCGTCTTGGCCAAGACGGCTGCAGCCACTGCCTTCGAGGCCCCGCAGGGGGCGCAGTTGGAAGAGACCGCGATGGCGAACGACCGCCTTTCGCGGCTCAGCGGGGGTCGGTGCCCCCCGCTGGACTCATTGCGGTATGCGTCAGTGGGCGGCTCCCACACGAACGTCTTCCTCCGCTGCGTGCTGGCCAAGGCGCCGACCACAGTGAAGGCGCTGGCAGACTCTCGGGACAACATCGACTCCGAAAAGCTGTGCGCGTTGCATCCGCAATTTGCGACGGCAGTCAAAAAAGGGCCTGACGTGGTTGATCATCAAGCACGCGGTGGCCAAAGTGAAGGGCCTCAAGAACTTCGTGCAGAGGGCTTTGAACGCCGACGTCAGGGAGGCGGTTCACGAGACCGAGATCATTCGGTCAGGCTGCAGCCTATCCCCACTATAGTATATAGCGGTATGTAGTAAGGACCAGGATGATGCACGAGGAGGGTGATGAGTGGGAGCGCGTTGGGGAGGAGGTGAGAACGAGGAGCAGGGGCATTATATCTTACAGTGCTGCAGCACTTGATCGGCTCGGCGCTTGCTGCAGGCAGGTGGGCGGATGCTCTTGGCACACAGCCTCGCTGAGGGTTCCAGCAAGCCCGATTGGCGCGACATCGCCGAGCACGCGGGCCACGCGAACCCACCTTGCAAGGCGTGGATCGCTGACTTGTGCAAGTTTGTTGAGCTCGGGCCACAAAACGGAGAACTTCTCCGTGAAATAGATGAAGCCCTCAAGACATTCACGAATGTGGACGTCTCGGGGCAAACTTTGATGTGCGGCTCTGAATTTTGGCGCAAGTTGAATTCGATTAAATGGGGAAGCACCAGGAGTCGTACCCGTATGTCGTAGCGGCGCTCGTGAAGGCCAACTATTCAGGCGAGCACGTGGTGGATAGCATGTGCAGGACCATCCATAAGCTTGTCGGCGCCCCCTTGTAGTGACATGCGCTGCAGCGCATCTATGCATTGCGCTGCATTGTTAGAACTGCGTGCCCACCCCTCCCCCCTCCCCACACGCACACACACACGCACCGTTACATTGCTTCATTCCCAAACGCAATCGCTGAAGCGATGGGCGGATCAAGGCAAACGGGATCGTCCACGTCGCGTCCCGCAAGGCGGACGTGGCCGCGGCCGACAACCTCATGGCCGACGCAAGGTCGCTCGTGAAGAGGTTGGATATCGGAGCGGAGCAGGGCTTCTTGCACATCACAAAGTTGGATGTCCGCTGTGCCATGTACCTGGTGAAGAAGCGAGCGCCAGGAGACCGCAGTTTCGGATGCGTAGCAGATATAGCACAGGTATCTTCTCACGCCACCTTTCGTGTGCTCCTTGTTTCCCTCCCTCCCTGCTTTTCGCCATTCAATGTCGCTGCAGCGACCCTCCAGAGAGGTCTTCCTCCATGAGCTCGGGGAGCCAGTCCAGCTGCAGATGAAGAGCTTGGGGATCGAGTTCGGCAAGGCGGTGCAGACCGACAAGCAAGGCGATGGCGCACCCGAGTTCCCAGCGAGCGCCGATGCAGACGCGCCGCGCGCGGCAGCGTCGTCGGCCGCTGGGTTGAAGAGCAACGTCTTCCGCATGCGGCGTGCAGGGTTCGACGTGGGGAAGCACATCGTCCAGAAGAAGGAGGTGGATGACGTCTTCGAGGTGCTCTCCATCTCGGAGAATGGGATCACCGCTCAGAAGAAGTTGCACGGCGACCTGGTGGGCGAAGAGATCTCCATTGCGTGGCTTATGCGTTTCTTTTGCTTTTTTTTTTTTTTGCATTCATTTTTTTTCTGCTTTTTGGGGGTTTTTTCTTTTTATTTTGTTTTTTTTTTTTTCTTTTGTATTTTTTTTTTTTTGCTCTTTTTCCTTAATTATTATTTTATTTTTTTTTTTAGGTGGTTTTTTTTGTTGTTTTTTTGTTTGGCTTATTTTTTTGTGTATTTTTTTTTTTTTTTGTTATTTTTCTTTTTTTTGTTTTTTTTGTGCAGCATCCGCGCCCGTGCAGGGAGCAGGGAGGGGGGAGGAGGAGGTAGTAACTGCGATATTGTTTTTCCTGTACTTAAGTTGCAATGGGTTGGTCGATGCGCTGCAGCGCACGGAGCAGTTAGCCGAGCGGGCGGATTGAAGTAAACATATTGCTCGAGAATTACAAGTTGACGTCCAGGGTGCAGGAGCAGTTGCCGTTCACGAAGGAGCACTTGCCGCCAGCCCACGAGGGTTGGGCGATGGACGCGTTCAAGGGGGGCATGCAACATGGCGCTGCGGCTCCAAGCGCTGAAGTACCAGGCGAACATTTTGCACTTGGAGATCCTGCAGGACCCACCTGCCGTGCGCTGCAAGCGAGCGTTCAAAGTGGGTGAGCTCGTCAGACTTGTGCTTCCGCAATCGTCCGCGCCCCCCTCCGACGACGCCGCGCTGCAGCGCTGCGCTGAGCACGAGGTAGCGAGGATTTCGGGGCACGTCAGGCCGTAGCGACGAGGCCAGTGATGTTACCGACTGCGCGCCATGTAGCTCCACGCGGTGGGAGTGGTCGCATTTCAGCCTCGCCCACGCGGGTCAGCACGGGCTGCGTTGCGGAGAGCATCTCGTTGGGGAAGGTTGGCCTCTACGAGTTCTTCGTGGGCCCGCAGTTCGCAGGGCCCCCCGCTGGGGGGTCGCGGGGCCCCGACGCCTTTGTCAGCCCCTTCTGGGTGGTGGCAAAGTCCGACTCAGAGCCCAACATGGAGCTCCGAAAGGAGACCGTGACTTTCGGGACAGGCGTCAACAAGGTGCAGGTGGGGGCGCCCCAGATGCATAACACTTGCGCCCTGTCCGCGGGCGACTTCCTGGTGGTGAAGCCGTGGCCGCGGCTGCAGCCGCGGCCAGCCAAGAAGCTCAGGACGGCCTGAGCTGGCGATATAGAGGGACCACGCGGGAGGACGAGGCAGGAGGGAGGGGTGATGCGGAGGAGGAGGAGGAGGAGGAGGCAGGGTAAGGTTTGGCATAGGGAGGAGGATGAGGGGGCTTAAGGAGCGGCGAGCGCACATGACGGCACCGAGCGTGGCCCTCCGATTGGTGTAAACAGCGTGCGGGTTGGTGCGAAGTGCGATACTTGCCGCGGCGCTGCAGCGCGCGGAACGATTCGTTGCGCCAGCATCGTCGCTGCAGCGACTGTACAATATTGGTGCTGACATCAGCCTTTCCCACAGACATGCCGCTGCAGCGGCTTCGTCATCACTGGTGTGCTCGATGTGATCGTTGCTCTTCGCTTCATCTTTCACATGCGCTGCAGCGCACCTCATCATGAGCACCTCGTCCGCGCACATGTTGCCTCATCACTCATCGCAGCAATTTTGGCGCTGAAGTGCGACCGCGCTCGGGCTGCAGCCTCGGCGCGCCGCGCGCGCGATGACGACGATCAAGCGCGACTGCGTCGTGTTGCACGACAACCGTACGGGGCGCGAGCTGGTCGCGGCCGTCGAGGTCATCGGAGACCGCGAGTGTATCACCGTGACCACCGCAGGTTGGAGCAAGTGGGTGCGCGGCAAGGCTCAGGGCTTGCGAGGCACGATGTTCCTAACGTGGCTGAAACATCAGCGCGCCGCGTCGTCGGGGCCAACGGCGCCGACGACGCTCTTCGCTGCAGCGGAGCCAGGCCGCCGCCCGACCACGCGGTCCGGCCGCGCCAGTCGCCAGGTTCCAGTGGACAAGTGCTTCAAGACAGTGCAGCTGCCGCCGTTTGGCGATACTGAGGCAACAGAGCTGCAGATTGTCATTCCCCCACCTCATAGGGGGGGGGAGGGACAAGCTGCAGGTGGTGCTGCACGAGAAGGGCGTAGAGTACATCAATGCCAAATTGCTTCAGGAGGCGGCGGAGGCGGCAGAGGCGAGCACGGTGCTGAAGCGCCCGCGGCGCCACGAGACCGACGTTCCTTGCGGCACCCGCATCTATTGGGTGCAGCGGCTCCAAGCTTGGCGGGCCGTCCGCACAGACTGCGGTTGCAGCAGGACGGCCTTGTTCCGCACAAACCGCGGCTGCAGCAAGGATGACGCTGACGCGGCCGCGGCGAAGTGGTGCACCGCCGAACTCAAGGATTGCGAAGCGGATGAGCTCCAGGAGATGGAAGCGGAGGCGGAGGGCGATGCGGAGGAGGAGGAGGCCGACTCGGACTGAGCTGCGGCGCGCTCGGTCGACCGCATCGCTGGGGCGTGCGATCACGGTCGGCAGTGCGATTGGGAATGGCAGCGAGGAGGACGAGCACGAGGACGAGGGCGAGGAGGAGAAGGAAGAGGAGGATTGGGATAGTAATTGCGGATTGTTGGTGGATCCCCCCAATGTTCGCTATTGTTGGTGTCATTGCGAATCGTTGGTATGATCAAGCGTGCTGCAGCACGACGACACTACGATCAAGTGTGCCTCTCACGCGTTGCCGCCGTCGATGTGTGACCTCACGGCGCTGCAGCGCTGACTTACGTTTCGTGTGTTTGGAGTCCATCGTGCTGCAGCGCTGATTTACGTTCGGGAGTCTGGCGTGCCGATATCAGATTTTTGCGTCGCGCTGCAGCGCTGACTTACATTTTGTGTGTCTGGCGTGTTGATGTAGCGCTTCGATCGCGCTTGCAGCCCGCATGTTCGCTTTATGTTATTGCATGTGGTTCGCAGCCACCTGCGATCAGAACATCAATAGCTGCCAACATGAGTGCAGCGACGCCGCCATGGCGGCTTCCCTCGGAGCCAGTGCCGCCGCCGAAGGCGAAGTCCGCTGCATCGGATGCGACATATGCGGCTACTCCCCCTCCTCCGCCGCCGCCGCCACCACCGCCTCCGACGTCGACGAGGACCGCGGCTGCAGCCGCCAGTGATGTGCCAGCCCCGCGCGCGGCTGCAGCCGCGCGCAAGCGCGATGCTGATGCCAAGGTTGGCATGTGGATGCTTGTGTGCGACATGATTCGGGAAGCGCTTCAGCGCGGGGACCGCGAGGCAGCGTTTGCGCTGGCAGTCCAATACCACGTCGCGAAGAAGCCGCGGATGTGACGGGCGCGCGGCGCGCGCGCGGTCAGTGCTGCAGCACCACTGTTTCAGTCGGATACAGCATCGCGACGGCGGCGACGGCGACAGAGACAACGACGACGGCGTTAAAGACGACGTAATTCAGAGCAGTGCATGCAGGAGAAGAAGGTGGAGGGGGGATGATGATGAGGAGGAGGAGGGTGACCAGGAGGACGACGACATTGAGGACGACGTTCTGGAACGCCCTCATTTTCACAGGTTCCCACCGCTCGCTGCCAGCACCTCGGAGCAGGGGAAGGGGGAGCAGGATGATGATGATGATGGGGAGGAGGAGGAGAAGGAGGCCGAGGACGAGGAGTATGACGAGGAGAAGGAGGAGGAAGACAACCAGTTGGCACCCATGCCCCGCCCCCCCGATCCTTCTGCCTATTCCTGCCTCCGCATACTCCCTCTCCTCCTCCTCCTCCTCCTCCTCCTCTTCCTCCTCATCCTCCCTCTCATTCTCCTACTCCTCCTTCTCCTCCTCCTTCTCCTCCTCCTCCCTCTCCTTCTTCTCCTCCTCATCAGTGTCCTCCTCCTCCTCCTCCTTCTCCTGCCCCCCCTCCTGCCCCCCCTCCTCCTCTCCCTCCAATCCTCCTCCTCCCCCTCATCCTCCTCCCCCTCCTCCTCCTATCCTGAGGGGGCAGCCCTGGGGAGGTCAATCCAGTCGTCGGCCTTCGGAGGTTCAGTTGGGGGTGATGTTACTTTGCGGGGTGATGTTACTTTGGGGGGTCAGTCGACTGGTTAGCAGGGGTCCATCGTCGTCAGCGTCGTCGCCATCGTATTCGTCGTTGGCACCGCCGCTGTTTTTTGTTCCGCGCAGCTGCAGCTGCAGCTTCGCGCGCTGCAGCGTCGCGCGCCCGCGCGCCCGAGTGCAGCTTCAGCTGCAGTGATGGGACTGGTTTCCACCACCACTATACCATATGTTGGAGAAGGAGGAGGAGGAGGAGAAAGAAGAGGAGGAGGAGGACCTCTCCCTCCAACTTATGGTACTGGTGGTGGAAACCAAGCCCATCATGCAGCTTGGCGAGCTGCAGCCTCGCTGCAGCGATGGCGTCGCCCGAGGAGTTCGACAGCTACGACGAGGACTTCGAGGAGTTCGACAGCGACGACGGCGGCGCCGGCCGCACGCGGCCGACGCCGCCTGCGGCGCCGCCGCCAGGCGCGCTGCTCGCGGCCGCGGTCGCGGCCAAGGCGCGGCCGCGGCCGTCGCGCGCCGCCCCGCATGGCAGCGTCGGCCGCGCCTTGGGCAAGGGCAAGGACAAGGACAAGGACAACGTCGGCGGCCCACCTTGCGCCTTGGGCAAGGGCAAGGACAGGGACAAGGACGTCGGCGGCCCACCTTGCAGAAAGGGCAAGGGCAAGGACAAGGACAAGGACGTCGGCGGCCCACCTTGCAAGGGCAAGGGCAAGGACAAGGACAAGGACGGCGGCGGCCCACCTTGCAAGGGCAAGGGCAAGGACAAGAGCAAGGGCGGCAAAGTTGTCCAAGGGCAAGGGCAAGGGCAAGGGCGGCGGGGCGGCTGGTTCAACAGGGCGCAGCAGCTCTGCGAGCTGCTGCTGGCGGGCGAGTACGCCGACGCCGCCGCCCTGGCCGAGGGGCACTACGCTGGCCCAGCAGAGGTCTGGGTCGGCCAGGGCGACGGCGTCGGCGAGGAGGCCGCCGAGGAGGCGCAGGCGCCGAGGGGCGCCTCATGAGGAGGGAGGAGGCCGCGGATGAGGCCGCGGAGGCGGAGGCGCTCGGCGGCGGAGGCGGAGGCCGCGGAGGCGGAGACGCCCTCGGCGCTGCAGCGCCCACATGAGAGCCGCGGCGCGCCACCGCGGGGCATGGGCGGCCGCCGCGGGGCATTCCACTACATGGGCGACGGAATGGGACGGTAACTCAGTAGAGGTAGACAGGGGGGGAGGGGGGACTATAGTAGAGGTAGACAGGGGGGAGACGTGATATACATAGGGAATGCGAGGGGGACGATGGAGACGCAGCGTGGGGGTGGAGTGAAGACACATTGGAGAGAGACGGTAGACAGGATGCCCGCTGCAGCGGGTATCCACTCTCCCGTGAGCGAGGGGGACAACGAACGCATTGTGATAGGATACACGCTGTAGCAACCCAACATGTAAGATCAATGGGAGCAATGGGGGGGTGGATTGGATCAGTTCGCGAGCATAGCTGACGCCGACGCATGCATGTGTTTAGGCCAGGTTATATTTCGTGCGCCAGATCGCGTGGTGCGCCCGCGCTGTCGCCCAGAAAGGCGCTCCGATATCCTCATCACATCTATCTGCCATCGTCGACGTTCACATCCTGATCCGCTGACAGTTTTTTGCATGGGCTGATGTGCCAGGGGTCGGCCTTGGATTGGCCAGGAAAGTTTGGGGGCACTTGGGGGGGTCCTGGGGCACTTCAGATGGCAAACAGTCTCGCATCGCATCGCCCTTCGCCACTCTCCCTGCTCCCCTTCAGCACAGTTCGTTGCGCCGCCGAGTAGCTCCCCCCATGGCCTCCTGGCAGCCTCACCAGCTCCCATCAGCCTTGTCCTCAGCAGTCTCGAGCCATCGCGACGCTGCTGCAGCAGAGCCGCGAGCGTAAATCTTTGCAGTTGACAGCGGTGTCGGCATCGTCAACCTCGTCGCGACGCTGCTGCAGCAGCGCCGCGTGATGTACTTCGCGCCTCTCTTAGTTTCACTCCCACCTCGAAATCAGCAGTGTGGACAGTGTTCTGGGACTGCGTGGGTGGGCGTTGGGGTGGGCTGGAGTGCTGGATGTTGGCATCAGGATGGCTGATCTGAGGTCGAACGGGAGCTTCGGGTTAAGCGATCTGAGAGCGTCGGTGTCCCTCTGCAGAGGTGATGCTGTCTGACAGCGGCGTGTCTGTTCAATAGCCCCCTCTATTGAACAGCCACGCCCGTGTCTGTTCAATAGCCCCCTCTATTGAACATGCCATGTTCAATAGCCCCCCCTATTGAACAGCCACG
>CAUYUJ010019542.1:72500-124362 GCA_963575745.1 Prorocentrum cordatum | reverse complement strand
TCTTTTTCACGCGGTGCTGCGAATGGTGGTCAATTATTGCAAGGGCTGGAGGCTTTTTCCTTGATTGCAATGAGGCTGTTTTCGGTGTGAACGATCCGTCAGGGTTGCCCGATGACCAGTTTACTGTAGTGGGCCGTATCGAGTTTGCTTCGGTTCAGCTTATTTGTATCAAGGTGGCTTTTGGCATTCTTTCAATTTCCTCTGTATTTGTCTGGTGTCGAAGGGGTGAACTGACATTCTATGTCTGGGAGGAACCCATCCGCGGGCTTATGGTCCCACGGGCTTCTCTGCCAGCTTTTTCAGAAGAAGTGCGTCCTCTTCCTGTCCGTCGTGCTCTTCGACAAGTCCACGGGGGGGGGCGTCTGTTTCGATCTTCGCTTCGCGACTGTTCTCACTCACTCACTCCTTCTCCCCCTCCTCCCCCTCCTCCTCCTCCTCCTCCTCCTCCTCCTCCTCCTCCCGGGAGTGCCCTTCCCCGTGGGGCCGCGCCCGCGACGAGCCCAGCATGGGCCGGTCTGCGCGGCGCGTCGAGTCCGAGCGGAGCGCGGAAGTCCCGCCGCTCAACGACTCGAGAGCTGCGAAGGGAACGGGAATTACAGTGAAAACGTATAGTAAGGACGCGTGGTAAGGACGCAAGACCTGTGGGGGCCGAAGTTAACATCGACAGGGAAGGTGGGGGCCGCGAGGTCCGCCGGCTCGACGACGCCCGCGTCGCCCGCGCCCGCCCCCTCACTCTTATCCGCAATTGCGGGGCGCTGCGTATTCTGGGCGGCAGGCAGCCAAACCCCCAGGGAACCTGAGAAACTGGCCTGCGAGAACTGCTAGGGACGAGCCGCAGAGGCTGAGGCAGGCCAGGACCCAAGGGCACCCTTGAAAAAGTCGTTTGTCCTTACTATGCGCGTTGACTTTACAGTAGTACTGGCCGCCAGTGGAATTCCTGGGAGCTTCAGCGCCGACCGCGCGGGAACCCAGGGCCTGGGCACCCCCTAACTGTGTCAGCGCGGGCGCCTCCCCTGGAGCGCAGTCTGCCAAAGGAAGAAGGCTGACCCTGCGCGGCCCGAGGGCCGTCCCGCGGCAGCAAGAGCGTCGGACAACGTCGAGGGCAAGGGCAAGGCGGCCGAGAGCGACGGCAGAGGAGCGAAGGGGCGGAGCAGTCGCGCGCCAGATGATCGACAGGAGTCTCGACGTCGCCGAGCAGAAAACTCGACGCCTGCTTGGGTGGCCGCGGCGGTTGCTAAGTACTTAACATACTTACTACGCTAAGTTAAGTACTTAGTAAGTAGTTAGCGGACTTAGCTAAGTACTTACTCAGTCATTACTAAGTGGCCCACTTAGTAATGACTTAGTAAGTACTTAGCTATCCACTTATAACCAGTTAGCTAAGTGCTTAGCGCACTTAGCTAACCACTTATAACCACTTATAGCTAGTTTGCTAAGAAGGTTATAAGTGACTTAGCGGTTACATTGCACTTGTTATCCAAGGGCCATGCGCAGGGAAAAAAGGTAAATCCACGTCTTGAAAGAGCTGAGTTTGTTCGTTGAGCGCTGCAGCGCTACAATTTTTGCATTTTGATTTGGAGTCGGTGTCCTGGATTTTTGCTTTAAATATGAGAAGCGCTGCAGCGCTGCCTTCGGATTTATATGAACATGAAGCGCTGCGTGCGCTGAAGATGAAGCGCTGCAGCGCTGAATGTTGAGTTAAATGCATGTCTTCTAGTTGCACGTTGTTCGGATCTTCATTTTCGCCCAGCTCCGTTTGCAAGGAATTTGAATGCACATGTCAATTATGTTTTGTTGTATTCGTTGTTTTTCAATGGTCGCATTGAGCGCTGCAGCGCTCCAAATTTGATAGCACGTATGTTACTTTGCGCTGCAGCGCAAAAAAAGGTTGTCGTCGTGATGTCGCATCGCGCTGCAGCGCGTGCGCGCTCGTGCTTCATGGGCCTCGGGCTGCAGCCCAGATCAACAATTTTGCTCGCAAGTTGCATGTCCATGCAAGTCGATGTTCACGCGCACGCCGCGCGACAGCTTGTCTCAAGCTGCGGCCGCGCGCCGCATCCGCCGTCGCGCCCGCGGGCTCGCACGTTGCATTCGGCGCTATATATAGCGCCGGCATGGCGCTGCAGGCGCGTCAGGAGGAGCAGATCTTGCAGTGCATCGAGGAAAGCAATTCCTCGGGGAGGTTGGCATCGGGGTGGGATCAACTGAAGGAGTTCCTGCTGGCGGAGGGGCTAGCGTATTACCAGCAGGTCCCACCGAACCAGATGGGCATCGACATTCGGAACCGCAGCGGTTCGTTAGTGACCCCTGCGCGGGCTCACAATTTAGGCGCGAAGATTTGCGCCCAGGGCTTCGTCTTGGCCAAGACGGCTGCAGCCACTGCCTTCGAGGCCCCGCAGGGGGCGCAGTTGGAAGAGACCGCGATGGCGAACGACCGCCTTACGCGGCTCAGCGGGGGTCGGTGCCCCCCGCTGGACTCATTGCGGTATACGTCAGTGGGCGGCTCCCACACGAACGTCTTCCTCCGCTGCGTGCTGGCCAAGGCGCCGACCGCAGTGAAGGCGCTGGCAGACTCTCGGGACAACATCGACTCCGAAAAGCTGTGCGCGTTGCATCCGCAACTTGCGACGGCAGTCAAAAAGGGCCTGACGTGGTTGATCATCAAGCACGCGGTGGCCAAAGTGAAGGGCCTCAAGAACTTCGTGCAGAGGGCTTTGAACGCCGACGTCAGGGAGGCGGTTCACGAGACCGAGATCATTCGGTCAGGCTGCAGCCTATCCCCACTACAGTATATAGCGGTATGTAGTAAGGACCAGGATGATGCACGAGGAGGGTGATGAGTGGGAGCGCGTTGGGGAGGAGGTGAGAACGAGGAGCAGGAGCATTATATCTTACAGTGCTGCAGCACTTGATCGGCTCGGCGCTTGCTGCAGGCAGGTGGGCGGATGCTCTTGGGAGGGTTCCAGCAAGCCCGATTGGCGCGACATCGCCGAGCAAGCGGGCCACGCGAACCCACCTTGCAAGGCGTGGATCGCTGACTTGTGCAAGGTTGTTGAGCTCGGGCCACAAAACGGAGAACTTCTCCGTGAAATAGATGAAGCCCTCAAGACCTTCACGAATGTGGACGTCTCGGGGCAAACTTTGATGTGCGGCTCTGAATTCTGGCGCAAGTTGAATTCGATTAAATGGGGAAGCACCAGGAGTCGTACCCGTATGTCGTCGTGAAGGCCAACTATTCAGGCGAGCACGTGGTGGATAGCATGTGCAGGACCATCCATAAGCTTGTCGGCGCCCCCTTGTAGTGACATGCGCTGCAGCGCATCTATGCATTGCGCTGCATTGTTAGAACTGCGCACACACCCCTCCCCCCTCCCCACACACACACGCACCGTTACATTGATTTATTCCCAAACGCAATCGCTGAAGCGATGGGCGGATCAAGGCAAACGAGATCGTCCACGTCGCGTCCCGCAAGGCGGACGTGGCTGCGGCCGACAACCTCATGGCCGACGCAAGGTCGCTCGTGAAGAGGTTGGATATCGGAGCGGAGCAGGGCTTCTTGCACATCACAATGTTGGATGTCCGCTGTGCCATGTACCTGGTGAAGAAGCGAGCGCCAGGAGACCGCACTTTCGGATGCGTAGCAGATATAGCACAGGTATCTTCTCACGCCACCGTTCGTGTGCTCCTTGTTTCCCTCCCTCCCTGCTTTTCGCCATTCAATGTCGCTGCAGCGACCCTCCAGAGAGGTCTTCCTCCATGAGCTCGGGGAGCCAGCCCAGCTGCAGATGTAGAGCTTGGGGATCGAGTTCGGCAAGGCGGCGCAGACCGACAAGCAAGGCGATGGCGCACCCGAGTTCCCAGCGAGCGCCGATGCAGACGCGCCGCGCGCGGCAGCGTCGTCGGCCGCTGAGG
The DNA here is from genome assembly GCA_963575745.1 of Prorocentrum cordatum. Classification (NCBI taxonomy): domain Eukaryota; class Dinophyceae; order Prorocentrales; family Prorocentraceae; genus Prorocentrum; species Prorocentrum cordatum. The sequence continues at coordinate 120,447 of CAUYUJ010019542.1, read as the reverse complement.
TGAAGAGCAACGTCTTCCGCATGCGGCGTGCAGGGTTCGACGTGGGGAAGCACATCGTCCAGAAGAAGGAGGTGGATGACGTCTTCGAGGTGCTCTCCATCTCGGAGAATGGGACCACCGCTCAGAAGAAGTTGCACGGCGACCTGGTGGGCGAAGAGATCTCCATTGCGCGGCTGCAGCCACCCCGCCGCCCGTGGGGAGCAGGGAGGGGGGAGGAGGAGGTAGTAACTGCGATATTGTATTTCCTGTACTTAAGTTGCAATGGGTTGGTCGATGCGCTGCAGCGCACGGAGCAGTTAGCCGAGCGGGCGGATTGAAGTAACCATATTGCTCGAGAATTACAAGTTGACGTCCAGGGTGCAAGAGCAGTTGTCGTTCACGAAGGAGCACTTGCCGCCAGCCCACGAGGGTTGGGCGATGGGCGCGTTCAAGGGGGCATGCAACATGGCGCTGCGGCTCCAAGCGCTGAAGTACCAGGCGAACATCTTGCACTTGGAGATCCTGCAGGACCCACCTGCCGTGCGATGCAAGCGAGCGTTCAAAGTGGGTGAGCTCGTCAGACTTGTGCTTCCGCAATCGTCCGCGCCCCCCTCCGACGACGCCGCGCTGCAGCGCTGCGCTGAGCACGAGGTAGCGAGGATTTCGGGGCGCGTCAGGCCGTAGCGACGAGGTCAGTGACGTTACCGACTGCGCGCCATGTAGCTCCACGCGGTGGGAGTGGTCGCATTTCAGCCTCGCCCACGCGGGTCAGCACGGGCTGCGTTGCGGAGAGCATCTCGTTGGGGAAGGTTGGCCTCTACGAGTTCTTCGTGGGCCCGCAGTTCGCAGGGCCCCCCGCTGAGGGGTCGCGGGGCCCCGACGCCTTTGTCAGCCCCTTCTGGGTGGTGGCTAAGTCCGACTCAGAGCCCAACATGGAGCTCCGAAAGGAGACCGTGACGTTCGGGACAGGCGTCAACAAGGTGCAGGTGGGGGTGCCCCAGATGCATAACACTTGCGCCCTGTCCGCGGGCGACTTCCTGGTGGCGAAGCCGTGGCCGCGGCTGCAGCCGCGGCCAGCCAAGAAGCTCAGGACGGCCTGAGCTGGCGATATAGAGGGACCACGCGGGAGGATGAGGCAGGAGGGAGGGGCGATGCGGAGGAGGAGGAGGAGGAGGCAGGGTAAGGTTTGGCATAGGGAGGAGGATGAGGGGGCTCAAGGAGCGGCGAGCGCACATGACGGCACCGAGCGTGGCCCTCCGATTGGTGTAAACAGTGTGCGGGTTGGTGCGAAGTGCGATACTTGCCGCGGCGCTGCAGCGCGCGGAACGATTCGTTGCGCCAGCATCGTCGCTGCAGCGACTGTTCAATATTGGTGCTGACATCAGCCTTTCCCACAGACATGCCGCTGCAGCGGCTTCGTCATCACTGTTGTGCTCGATGTGATCGTTGCTCTTCGCTTCATCTTTCACATGCGCTGCAGCGCACCTCATCATGAGCACCTCGTCCGCGCACATGTTGCCTCATCACTCCATCGCAGCAATTTTGGCGCTGAAGTGCGACCGCGCTCGGGCTGCAGCCTCGGCGCGCCGCGCGCGCGATGGCGACGATCAAGCGCGACTGCGTCGTGTTGCACGACAACCGCACGGGGCGCGAGCTGGTCGCGGCCGTCGAGGTCACCGGAGACCGCGAGTGCATCACCGTGACCACCGCAGGTTGGAGCAAGTGGGTGTGCGGCAAGGCTCAGGGCTTGCGAGGCACGATGTTCCTAACGTGGCTGAAAAATCAGCGCACCGCGTCGTCGGGGCCAACGGCGCCGACGACGCTCTTCGCTGCAGCGGAGCCAGGCCGCCGCCCGACCACGCGGTCCGGCCGCGCCAGACGCCAGGTTCCAGTGGACAAGTGCTTCAAGACAGTGCAGCTGCCGCCGTTTGGCGATACTGAGGCAACAGAGCTGCAGATTGTCATTCCCCCACCTCATAGGGGGGGGAGGGACAAGCTGCAGGTGGTGCTGCACGAGAAGGGCGTAGAGTACATCAAGGCCAAATTGCTTCAGGAGGCGGCGGGGGCGGCAGAGGCGAGCACGGTGCTGAAGCGCCCGCGGCGCCACGAGACCGACGTTCCTTGCGGCGCCCGCATCTATTGGGTGCAGCGGCTCCAAGCTTGGCGGGCCGTCCGCACAGACTGCGGTTGCAGCAGGACGGCCTTGTTCCGCACAAACCGCGGCTGCAGCAAGGATGTCGCTGAAGCGGCCGCGGCGAAGTGGTGCACCGCCGAACTCAAGGATTGCGAAGCGGATGAGCTCCAGGAGATGGAAGCGGTGGCGGAGGGCGATGCGGAGGAGGAGGAGGCCGACTCGGACTGAGCTGCGGCGCGCTCGGTCGACCGCATCGCTGGGGCGTGCGATCACGGTCGGCAGTGCGACTGAGAATGGCAGCGAGGAGGACGAGCACGAGGACGAGGAGAAGGAAGAGGAGGATTGGGATAATAATTGCGGATTGTTGGTGGATCCCCCCAATGTTCGCTACTGTTGGTGTCATTGCGAATCGTTGGTATGATCAAGCGTGCTGCAGCACGACGACACTACGATCAAGTGTGCCTCACACGCGTTGCCGCCGTCGATGTGTGACCTCACGGCGCTGCAGCGCTGACTTACGTTTCGTGTGTTTGGAGTCCATCGTGCTGCAGCGCTGATTTACGTTCGGGTGTCTGGCGTGCCGATATCAGATTTTTGCGCCGCGCTGCAGCGCTGACTTACATTTTGTGTGTCTGGCGTGTTGATGTAGCGCTTCGATCGCGCTTGCAGCCCGCATGTTCGCTTTATGTTATTGCATGTGGTTCGCAGCCACTTGTGATCAGAACATCAATGGCTGCCAACATGAGTGCAGCGACGCCGCCATGGCGGCTTCCCTCGGAGCCAGTGCCGCCACCGAAGGCGAAGTCCGCTGCATCGGATGCGACATATGCGGCTACTCCCCCTCCTCCGCCGCCGCCGCCGCCACCACCGCCTCCGACGTCGACGAGGACCGCGGCTGCAGCCGCCAGTGATGTGCCAGCCCCGCGCGCGGCTGCAGCCGCGCGCAAGCGCGATGCTGATACCAAGGTTGGCATGTGGAAGCTTGTGTGCGACATGATTCGGGAAGCGCTTCAGCGCGGGGACCGCGGGGCAGCGTTTGCGCTGGCAGTCCAATGCCACGTCGCGAAGAAGCCGCGGAAGTGACGGGCGCGCGGCGCGCGCGCGGTCAGTGCTGCAGCACCACTGTTTCAGTCGGATACAGCATCGCGACGGCGGCGACGGCGACAGAGACAACGACGACGGCGTTAAATACGACGTAATTCAGAGCAGTGCATGCAGGAGAAGAAGGTGGAGGGAGGATGATGATGAGGAGGAGGAGGGTGATCAGGAGGACGACGACATTGAGGACGACGTTCTGGAACGCCCTCATTTTCACAGGTTCCCACCGCTCGCTGCCAGCACCTCGGAGCAGGGGAAGGGGGAGCAGGATGATGATGATGATGATGAGGAGGGGGGGGAGAAGGAGGCCGAGAACGAGGAGTATGACGAGGAGGAGGAGGAGGAAGACAACCAGTTGGCACCCATGCCCCGCCCCCCCGATCCTTCTGCCTATTCCTGCCTCCGCATACTCCCTCTCCTCCTCCTCCTCCTCCTCCTCCTCCTCCTCCTCATCCTCCCTCTCATTCTCCTACTCCTCCTTCTCCTCCTCCTTCTCCTCCTCCTCCCTCTCCTTCTTCTCCTCCTCATCCGTGTCCTCCTCCTCCTCCTCCTCCTCCTCCTTCTCCTGCCCCCCCTCCTCCCCCCCCTCCTCCTCTCCCTCCAATCCCCCTCCTCCCCCTCATCCTCCTCCCCCTCCTCCTCCTATCCTGAGGGGGCAGCCCTGGGGAGGTCAATCCAGTCGTTGGCCTTCGGAGGTTCAGTTGGGGGTGATGTTACTTTGCGGGGTGATGTTACTTTGGGGGGTCAGTCGATTGGTTAGCAGGGGTCCGTCGTCGTCAGCGTCGTCGCCATCGTATTCGTCGTTGGCACCGCCGCTGTTTTTGTCCCGTGCAGCTGCAGCTGCAGCTTCGCGCGCTGCAGCGTCGCGCGCCCGCGCGCCCGAGTGCAGCTTCAGCTGCAGTGATGGGACTGGTTTCCACCACCACTATACCATATGTTGGAGAAGGAGGAGGAGGAGAAAGAAGAGGAGGAGGAGGACCTCCCCCTCCAACTTATGGTACTGGTGGTGGAAACCAAGCCCATCATGCAGCTTGGCGAGCTGCAGCCTCGCTGCAGCAATGGCGTCGCTCGACTACGACGAGGACATCGAGGAGTTCGACGTGCTGCAGGACGTCCTGCAGGACGACGACGGCGGCGTCGGCCGCATGCGGCCGACGCCGCCTGCGGTGCCGCCGCCAGGCGCGCTGCTCGCTGCCGCCAAGGCGCGGCCGCGGCCGACGTCGCGCGCCGCCCCGCATGGCAGCGACGGCCCACCTTGCAAGGGCAAGGGCAAGGGCAAGGACAAGGACAAGGACAACGTCGGCGGCCCACCTTGCGGCAAGGGCAAGGGCAAGGACAAGGACAAGGACGGCGGCGGCCCACCTTGCAAGGGCAAGGGCAAGGACAAGAGCAAGGGCGGCAAGGGCAAGCTTGTCCAAGGGCAAGGGCAAGGGCAAGGGCGGCGGGGCGGCTGGTTCAACAGGGCGCAGCAGCTCTGCGAGCTGCTGCTGCTGGCGGGCGAGCACGCCGACGCGGCCGCCCTGGCCGAGGAGCACCACGCTGGCCCAGCAGAGGCCTGGGTCGGCGCTGGCGGCGAGGAGGCCGCCGAGGAGGCGCAGGCGCCGAGGGGCGCCTCATGAGGAGGGAGGAGGCCGCGGATGAGGCCGCGGAGGCGGAGGCGGAGGCGGCCGCCGAGCGCCGAGGGCGCGCCGAGCGCCGAGGGCGGAGGCGGCCGCGCCGAGCGCCGAGGGCGGTGGCGGCCGCCGAGCGCCGAGTGCGCGCCGCCGAGCGCCGAGGGCGGAGGCGGCCGCCGAGCGGCCCCTGCAGGGCGCCGAGGGCGGAGGCGCCGCCGAGCGCCTTGGCGCTGCAGCGCCCACATGAGAGCCGCGGCGCGCCACCGCGGAGCATGGGGGGCCGCCGCGGAGCATTCCACTACATGGGCGACGGAATGGGACGGTAACTCAGTAGAGGTAGACAGGGGGAGAGGGTGGACTATAGTAGAGGTAGACAGGGGGGAGACGTAATATACATAGGGAATGCGAGGGGGACGATGGAGACGCAGCGTGGGGGTGGAGTGAAGACACATTGGAGAGAGACGGTAGACAGGATGCCCGCTGCAGCGGGTATCCACTCTCCCGTGAGCGAGGGGGACAACGAACGCATAGTGATAGGATACATGCTGTAGCAACCCAACATGTAAGATCAATGGGAGCAATGGGGGGGTGGATTGGATCAGTTCGCGAGCATAGCTGACGCCGACGCATGCATGTGTTTAGGCCAAGTTATATTTCGTGCGCCAGATCGCGTGGTGCGCCCGCGCTGTCGCCCAGAAAGGCGCTCCGATATCCTCATCACATCTATCTGCCATCGTCGACGTTCACATCCTGATCCGCTGACATTTTTTTGTATGGACTGATGTGCCAGGGGTCGGCCTTGGATTGGCCAGGAAAGTTTGGGGGCACTTGGGGGGGTCCTGGGGCACTTCAGATGGCAAACAGTCTCGCATCGCATCGCCCTTCGCCACTCTCCCTGCTCCCCTTCAGCACAGTTCGTTGCGCCGCCGAGTAGCTCCCCCCATGGCCTCCTGGCAGCCTCACCAGCTCCCATCAGCCTTGTCCTCAGCAGTCTCGAGCCATCGCGACGCTGTTGCAGCAGAGCCGTGAGCGTAAATCTTTGCAGTTGACAGCGGTTTCGGCATCGTCAACCTCGTCGCGGCGCTGCTGCAGCAGCGCCGCGTGATGTACTTCGCGCCTCTCTTAGTTTCACTCCCACATCGAAATCAGCAGTGTGGACAGCATTCTGGGACTGCGTGGGTGGGCGTTGGGGTGGGCTGGAGTGCTGGATGTTGGCATCAGGATGGCTGATCTGAGGTCGAACGGGAGCTTCGGGTGAAGCGATCTGAGAGCGTCGGTGCCCCTCTGCAGAGGTGATGCTGTCTGACAGCGGCGTGTCTGTTCAATAGCCCCCTCTATTGAACAGCCACGCCCGCGTCTGTTCAATAGCCCCCTCTATTGAACATGCCATGTTCAATAGCCCCCTCTATTGAACAGCCACGCCCGTGTCTGTTCAATAGCCCCCTCTATTGAACAGACACGCCTCTGTCGATGTCCCAGCTGCCTTCGAGGCTCCCAGATCGCTTCGGCATTTGCTCCTGATCACACTTCGCGCATCTCCTGAATCCGTCCCGCGCCCTCCTCGGACACCTTCCGTGTCCCTCCTGTGTCTGCCCGCCCGCCCGCTCCCGAGCTCCCGCGTGTACCTATCCGTCTCCCGTGTCTCTCCCGCGTCTCTCCCGTGCCCCTTCCGCGTCTCCACATGCCTTCCGTGCGCTCCCGCCCGTGTCCCTCCGCGCCGCTCCCGCGTCCGTCCGCCCGCTCGCCCCCGAACTCCCGTGTCCCTCCCGTGTCTCTTCCGTGCCCCCCCCCCCCCCGTGTTTCTCCCATGTCCCTCCCACCCCTCCGTGTCTTTCGCACCGTCCCTTCCGTGTTCCTCAAATGATCATGCATCCCCCCCCGTGTCCTGCCCGCCCGCCCGCCCGCGCTCGTGTCCTTCCCTCCCGTGTCTCCTCGCATCTCTCCCCGCACCCCCCCCCCCCCGTGTCCCTCATTATCTCCCTCCTCTCCTCTCCATCACTCTATATCTCTCTCCGTATTGCCCACTACCATGCGTTCCATCGTGGTGCGCATGCATAGCGCTGCAGCGCTTCATGTTACTTTGTGACGATGAGTTCTGCTGAGCGCTGCAGCGCTCACGTGTTTTCCTTAATTGCATGCGATCGTTGCGCTGCAGCGCATCTGTACTGTTGTGGCCTCTCTTCCACCTCAGCAGCCGAGTGCTTCAGCTCTCGCAGTGTGGGAGGCCCTCCCTCGCGCGTCCCCTCGGAGCGTCCGCGCACCCCCTCGCCCTCGCGGAGGGCATCATGTCTGCCGCGGCTGCGGCCACACCCATCAACCACATCCTGGATAACCTGGACAGCTGCGACGCCTTCTTCGCATCGCAGATCGGCGTCATCGCCGCCGACGCGATGGCGCAGAGCCAGTCCGCCTTGTCCATGAGCGTGCAGCTGCAGCTTCACAACTTGGGGACGATCGGGGCAGCCCAAGCAGCTACCCTGCAGAATCGAATCACCGCGTCGGGCTTCGCGGACAGCCACAAGGCGCGCCTCAGCGCCGCGCTGGCCGCGCGCGTGGGCACGGCGACGCCCACGCTCCAGATGCGCGTGCAGACGCTCGCGCCAGGGCGGTGCTATCCATCGTGCTTTGCACATCGGACCGCCGAAGTGTTATTCACATGTATGGTTTAATTGTTTGTTCTGTACTTTATGTATGTTACCATGTTCATGTTTCAAATGTACTTATGTTATCATGCTGCAGCATGCCTGCGTCGATTCGTCGGCTGGTGGACTTTACCATGCAGGACTGGGGTTTAATTCGCGACCCCAGCCAGAGCATCGTCGCGAAGGTGCGCGCGTTGATCAAACGTTGCGGTGCCATCGGCTTGACGGTTCCGAGCGAGAACGCGCTGAAAGAGTTGGCGGCGTTGATGGCATGCGCCCATCTTCCAGACGCAAACCCTGGGCAGCTCTACGGGATCGTGACGGAGATGAAGGTTTGGGATTCGGCGGGAACGCCTAACGCAGACGCATCACATCGCACTGACTGCAGCCAATGCGATGCGGCGCGTCAGCGTTAGGGTTTCCCGACGAGTCGCCCTTTACAGGGTCAGTTCTTGGCGAGCCGCAGGGGCGCGACGGGGCAAGCGGCGACAGCGACTTGGAATTTCCCAGCAGATCCTCGGCAGCTCCCTCAGCACATCTTCGACGCGGCGTGCACCGATGCGGGCCCGCCGATCGATGTGACGCGCGACCTCGCCAACGTGGTATCGCATCTACGAGGCTGCTGCCACCCCGTCATGCGCTGCAGCGCTGATTGTTCTGGATGTCTTGGGTGCTTCGGTGAGCTCGGTCCTTTAGGTCCACCTCGCATAGAGCATGATAGGTTTCATGCTACGCGTGCGCCGCTGAAGCGGCCTGCGGGTCTCATCGCCATCAAGGCTCGCGTGCCTCTCAGGCTGACCAACAAGGGCTTGCGGGCTGCCGCCCCACCGCATCAGCCGAGCACTGCCATTGTGCCATGGACACCATTGGGGTCACCCTCCGTGCCGCCTGCAGCGCCAATGCAACCCATGGACGCGATGGCCGTGATGCAGCAAATGCTGGCAGCGTTTGCGCCACCGCCATCGCCGCCCAACGAGCTGCAGCTGCAGCTCATCCCGCGCCGCCCTGCGGCGCCCACGGCGAGCCCCCCCGCGAGTCCCCCCGCGATTGGTGATTCGCCAGCTGGGCCAGCATTGTCAGCGGCGGCGCCAGTTGCTGCTGCAGCAGCGCCAACGCCGCCAAACGAAGATGCTGCTGCAGCAGCAGACGGAGACGAGGATGCTGTGCTGCAGGCGATCGAGACCTTGGCTGCGGGCAGCGCGAAAGGCGAGCTGCCTCGCAAGGGCAAGGGCAAGGGCAAGGGCAAGATGGGTAAGGGCAAGAGCGCGATCAAGGGCAAGAGCAAGACAGGCGCTGGCAAGGGCAAGACGGCGGCCAAGGGCACGGCCAAACCGAAGGCCAAGGGCAACGGGAAGGCCAAAGCCAAGGCCAAGGCCAAGCCCAAGGGCAAGGCGGCAGCCAAACGGGGCCAAATGGCACTCGGGCGCAGCAAATGCCGCCACCTGCCGAATGGCTGCGGCACGTGCCGCGACCCGAACTTCACTGGCCGTCGCGGCAAGCCGTGAGCGCGCAACGGGCACTGTCGGCATATGGAGGTGAGGGTGAGGATTATGAGGGCGAGGAGGAGGATGGGTAGGATGATGAGGAGGATGAGCATGTGGAGGAGAAGGAATGAGGAGGATGGTGAGGATTAGTGCGAGGTTGGATGGAACGCTGGCCGATGATATGAACGGTAGTGGCGATGGTCTTGCCTGGCGGTCGCGCGGCTCGCACGGACGACGAGGAGGATGAAAGTCAAATATGTTGACGGGTTCTATTGGATGCGGGCGCTGCAGCGCTGGCGCCTTTGTGGTCAACGTTTACATCGCCATCATGATCACGATGCAGCGCTGCAGCGCTCGCTTTCCTGGATGGTGGCGTAGATATTGCGCGCTGTTGTGTTCCGATGCAGCGCTGCAGCGCCTGTCAGACTTGTGGTGCCGTTGTAGCGTTGGCGCGTTTGTGAGTGTGCAGTTGCAGCCGCGGTGTCCATGCATTGCGTGACGTGCTCGTCTTGAGTGCCAGTCGTTCCTCGTCGATACGCGCTGCAGCGCCATCATTCGTGATGTCGAGCGTTGTCCCCCGCATGGTTGTTGCCAAGTCACGCGCTGCAGCGCTGTGATTCGCTCATGTTGCGCGTTGCCGATGGCATGCCCTCCTCCCCCCCCCTCCTCCCCCTCCTCACTTGGCTCGCGCGTCGCAGTCGCCATCGTTCGCTGCAGCGGGTGCTGGCAACGGACCTCCTCCGCCTCCTCACTGGGCTCGCAATGGCGGCGCGCCGCTGCGACAAGCCGTTCGAAGCGCAAGCGCGCGCCGACCGTCGCGACGAGTTGCGCGAGGCCCGTGCGAGAGCGACGGCGACTGCTACAGCAGAGGTGAAGGAGGCGCGGAAGAACGCCAGGAAAGCGGAGAAGCAGGTGCAGATCCGCACCGCGGAGCTGCAGGTGGATGAGGAGGCGGATGAAGGAGGGCGGCGGGGTTCATGAGCGCGGCAGGCTACTCCCCCGCTGCAGCGGGGGAGAAGGACGACAGGGGGGATGATCAGGAGGAGGTGGAAGGCGATGATGTGGGAGGGTGAGGAGTACGAGTAGCAGGGTCGGGGTCAGATGGACATCGCCGCTTCGGACGCGGCCAACCAGAAACTCAACGAGGCGTTGACCTCGCTGCGGAACGCCAAGAAGATGAAGGCGACCTGAGTGAGGTCGGCCTCGGCGACCGCCTGCTGAGGCATGCTGGTTCGATTGATTGGTAAAGGCTGGAGGGGGCGTTTATGAGCGTGTTGTTTGAGTTGCGCTGCAGCGCTTCTCCGTGGACCACGGTTGAAAGTTTGCGCGCGGATCATGATGTGTTAATGTGTTGCGCTGCAGCGCAGTTTCGCTTGCAGTTTCTCGTTGGATGGTGATGTGGCGGATGCTGAGGGCGAGTGGTATTGATGGTGTTGACGATGAAGGTGATGGTGACGGGGAGGATGAAGGGACGGGAGACGGATGATGAGGAGGATGGGTAGGTTGAGGAGGAGGATGGGGAGGATGAGGGGGCGCATGAGGCGGAGGAGGAGGAGGAGGAGGAGGAGGAGGTATAGGAGGGGGAGGAAGAGGAGGAGGACGGGGGGGATGGCGAGCAGGATGGAGGAGGAGGAGGACGTTCGCGCTGCAGCGCGTCAGATTGTCATCATTGAACGTTAGCGGCGCTGTAGCGCCATGTGCTCCCAGACTGTTGCTTGGCAGTTAGCGCTGCAGCGCGCATTTGGTTGCTCTCCACGCGGTGCAGCCTCATTTCCATCCGTAGTCGCCGTGGCCCCTGGCGGAGGGGGCCCTCCGCGCGCGCGCAGCGACGGATGCAAGCTTGCCTCGGGAACGCGCGCGATGGCGGCAGAGGACGACCGCCCAGCGAAGCTGCGGCGGCTGTCCCGCCTTCGCGCGGAACTGCCAGTCATGCATTGTAATGCGATGGCGCAATTCCTGGCGTCCGTTAAGCGAGACGGAACCCCCGAATTGGGATCCCGACGCCAGGATATCAGAGACGCTCGGGAGCTCATGGTCGGTGAGAACACGCCGTACGGCAAGCTCCACCAGAACATGGTAGTCGGGCAGCACACGGTGGAGATCTGCAGCCCAGCAGCAATGCTGTGGTATTGCAGCGCCCTCCCCGCGACGCAGCCTCTGTGGCAGCGGGCGCTGGAGCTGCCACGCCCGTGGCACATCATCATTTACGGCGATGAAATAGGCGCTGGCAACGCGCTGGCGCACGTGCAGAACCGCAAGTCCTGGGGCATCTACTGGACGATCGCGGAAGTCGGCCCGCAGGCGCTTTCGTCGGAGGACTTTCGCGATAGCGTTGCTGCAGCAACGATATATGCGGGGGGGGGAGGGGGGTGGGGGTGGGGGCGGGGGGGGGGGGGGTGGGGGGGGGGGGGGGGGGGGGGGGGGGGGAGGGGGGGGGGGGGTGGGGGGGGGGGTGTAGAAGAGAGGATAGAGAGAGAGGAGAGAGAGGAGGAGGTGGGTGGAGAGAGATCAATATATATAGAGAGAGAGAGAGAGAGAGAGAGAGAGAGAGAGAGAGAGAAAGAGAGAGAGAGAGAGAGGCGCTGCAGCGCCAGCTGTGCTGCGATTTGTTCGCAGGATGCGCGGTTCCAGCTCGCGACGATGCGGGCCGAGACCGCGAGCGACATCCGGCCGCGCGGACTGCCGATGCTACTGGACGCAATCCTCGCGCAGTTCTGGCCTGATCAGGGGCACAACTTCGGCGCGGGCATCAGCTTGCGGCTGCGCCCCGACGGCGCGACGGAGCTCATCCAGATGGACCTCGGAATTTACATACAGCCGCTGCAGCGGTCGCCGCATAGCACCCAAGATTAGTTAGCATACATGTGCACATGTATATATCCATTACGCCTTCTTGCGTCGCTGCAGCGACTCTGTCGGATCGCGGACGAGGATGCAATACACCGCTTGATCGGAATGAAAGGTTCGTCAGGAATCAAACCATGTTTTACGTGCCGCAACGTGTTCTTGAAGGGCGGAGTTCGGGATATAGTTGCTTCTGATGCGACGGGTGTCGCTGTTCACCACTCGGAACCAGATGCGTCGCGGCTGCAGCCGATGACGGCGCCGTTGCTCGATGCCATCTGCAACAGATTGATCGAAGGGGTCAACATCATGAACAAGGGCGAGTTCCAGGAGTTGGAGCACCGACTTGGCTGGAACTGGGACCCCCATTTGCCTGAGCGGGTTCGGAAACTCAAGCCGCTCGAGACAGTCATGTTTGATTGGATGCATTGTATTTTCGTCAACGGTACATATATCATTCTGGTGTTCCAAATGTTTCGAAGGTTGAAGGGTTACTGGGCGCGCGCAGACGCATATTTCCAGGACTGGTCGTTTCCAGGGTGCCACTCCATCTCCCCCGACACGTACGCGATCTTCGGCGAGAAGCGCGCGAGGTCCCACGTTGACAGCAAGCATTTCAAGTGTACCGCCAGCGAGGGGCTCACAACCATGCAAGTATCATTGCATGCTTCGCGCCCCCGCCAGACCAATAAAACATGCGCTGCAGCGCACGTGAATTTCTGTAGGATATGTACTGCACCCCTCTTGTTCGGACATGCGTTCGCGCGGGCGGATTGACGTGTTTCTTCAGGGAGGTGGCTAGCGACGCTGCAGCGCCTGCAGTCCGATCTGCTTGCGCAGTGTTCGAGGCGCACACGATCGTTGTGGAAGAAATCCTGCGAGTATCCAGGCGTCAGGCAGACGCGGATAAGCTGCAGGCTGCGGTTAACATGTTTTTGCTGTCATACAGCAGCGTCGTTGGCAAGGAAACGATGGCGCAGAAGTTCCATTACCTGCGCCACTTCGCCAACTACGTGAGGCGTTGGGGCCATGTGGCGCTGCCGTCGTGCTGGGTTTTGGAGCGCAAGCACAAGACCAGCAAGCGCTTTGCGAACGCACTTCAGGTGGGGGCTGCAGCCTCCAGCGGCTGGGACGCCAATGTCCTGAAGAGCGTCACCGAGCGGCACCTGTGGCAGCTCATGGATGGCGACACCTTTAAGGTTAACTGCCTGGTTAACGCCACCAGGCCGTCCACGGCCATCTCGCGCGAACTGCTGCAGCAGTTCGGGCCTGCGGACTTTGTTACGTCCGCTGCAGCGCGGTGCCGCTACCACGACGTCAAATACGGCGACGTCGAGCTGTTGGAGGACGGAGGAGGGGAACACATTGCGGCCGAGGTGTTGAAACACCTCTCCTTCACCAAGAACGGCCACTACTATGGCTTGAGCTTGGTCCTGCCCTACTTCTTCAAGGAGAAGCTGCACCCGCGCGCCTCCGCGCACGTGCTCGGCGGCGATGCCGACGCCTTTTGGGCGCGCACGGCGAGCATCGCGTGCTCGCTCGCGTGGGCGCCGCGCGAGGGCGGCGGCATCCGAGCGGCGCGCCCGATATGGTCGCAGCCGCGGTGGTGCGCTTTAGCCTAAAACGTGGATTCCGTATTGGCGCTGCAGCGCACTTTTTTACATTGCTAAATGCTTCGGTGCTGCAGCACCTGAACGTTGCATGGCCGACGACTCCCCTTCTCCGCCTTGAAAACGTGGATTCCTTCTGCATTGCGCTGTAGCGCACCTTTTTCATTGACACTTCGGTGCTGCAGCACCTGAACAGTGCATGGTCGCCGATTCCTCTCCTCCGCCTCGTTCCTCCTCCTCCTCTTGCGCTGCAGCGCTAATGTCGTTGATCAGTGGTGCGGTCGTTCAAACTCCTCCTTCCCCGCGTCCTCCCCCCCCCTCCTCCTCCTGCTCCTACTGCTGCTCCTCCTTCTCATCTTGCTCCCCCTCCCCCTTCTCCTCTTTCCCCCCCCCCCGCCCCTCCTCTGACTGAGGGGGGGGGGGGGGGGTGAGGGGGGGGGGGGTGAGAGGAGGAGGAGAGGTGTAGGAGGAGGAGGAGGAGGAGGAAGGAAGTATGGAGGAGGAGGAGGAGAGGAGAGGAGGAATCATGAGGATGAGGTGAGCATGAGTAGGAGGAAAAACGACGAGATAAGCTACAGAGCGAGAAGTGAGGATGGGGAGGAGAGGGGGGGGGGGGGTTGGGGGGGGGGGGGGGGGGGGTGAGGAGGAGGAGGAGGGCGAGGGAAGGAGGAGGAAGGAGGTGAAAGAGGAGGAGGAGGGATGGAGGAGGAAGGAGAAGAGGGGAAAGTAAAAATTTGGGAGAGTGGTAAAGTGTTGGGGGTGTGAGAGGGAGGAGGAGGGAGGAAGAGAGAGAGAGAGCTAGGAGGAGGGAGGTAGGAGGTAGAGGAGGAGGGAGGAGGATGAGGAGGGGATGGGGGGAGAGGAGGAACGATGGAGGATAGAGCGGAGGGTTAGTGAGGACGAGAGAGGATGAGTAGGAGGAGGACGAGGGAGGATAAAATTAATGAATGACGTAGAGGAGGAGGTCGAGAGGGAAATGAGGGTCTGAGGAGTAGGCGAGGAGGAGGAGGAGGAGGAGGAGGAGGAGGAGGAGGAGGAGGAGGAGGAGAGGGAGGAGGAGGAGGAGGAGGAGGAGGATAGAAGGAGGGGGGAGGAGGAGACGCCGCCCGCGCGCGTGCGGCTTACAGGCCGCGCGGGGAGCGCGCCCTCCCCTTTCCCTTTGCTTCGCGGCTCGGGATCGCCATCGAAAAACATTTCAAGACATGTTTTTCGATGGCGACCCCGAGCCATGGGGCAGTCTCCTCTCGGAGGACCCCTCGGGGATGTCGGGGATCCTCCTCGACATCCCCGAGGGGTGGGACGGGCTCGGCAGCCATCGGCCCGTCGCACGTCGTCGTCCCCCAACCCTCTGGGTTGTGGACGACGGCTACGTGCGGTGGGCCGCTCTGGCTGCCGAGCGGCGCGCGGGGCCCCCCCCGCCGCCCGCGCCAGCGGCAATGCCGCTGGAGATGGCGGCGCAGAGCGCGGCGCAGGCGAACTTCGCCTGCGCCGCGCTCAGCCGCGCCAGGCTGCCGCTCGACGCGGCGGCCCTGCAGGGCCGCCGCGTCGAGCGGCCGTCTTGGGCTGAGGCGCGCCCGTCGCCGCCTCCGCCGCCGCCTCCCCCTTTCCTCCTCCTCCTCATCCTCCTCCCCGTCCTCCTCCTACTCCTCCTCCTCCTCGACATCTCCTCCTCCTTCTCCTCCTCCTCCTCCTCCTTCTCCTCCTCCTCCTCTCTCCCCCTCCTCTTCCTCCTCCTCCTCCTCCTCCTCCTCCTCTTCCTCCTCCTCCTTCTCCTTCTCAGAGTCCGCTAACCACTTAGTAAGTCCGCTAACCACTTAGTAAGTAAGCTAGCTAGCGGACTTACTATGTGGTTACTAAGTGGTTAGTAAGTGGTTACTGGGTGGTTACTAAGTGGCAGCTAAGTGGTTACTAAGTGGTTAGCAAGTGGTAGCTAGAGTGGGGACTTAGCGAGCTAACCTCTACTAGAGACTTAGCAAGGTTAGCCTCCAGCTATAAGTGGTTAGTATCTCCTACTAACCAGTTGTAGCTGGTTATACAACTTACATCCGACTTACAACACTTATAACCTACTTACAACTCACTTGTACGTACATACTAAATCCTCTAACCCCTTAGTATCCGCGCTAACCACCTAGCAGCCGCCGCGGCCATGCAAGTGTGGGACTTGGACTCACGTTCGGGCGCTGCCTAATCGAGCTCTGCCAGGGCGCCGGGGTCGCCAGCCGCGAGAGGATCACGGCCGAACGCGAACAGCCGACACAGCACGGCGGCGCATGGACCTCGCCCCGCCATGGCACGATAACGCCTACAGCAAGCGGCCGAATGCGGATTCCACTCCCCCGTGGCGCGAGAACGCCGACAATTGGCGGTCGTCTTGAAGCTGGAGCTCAGCCAACAGGCGAGGCTACAGCAGCTGGGGCCGCTGCGACCAGATTTGGAGTTGAGTGGAATAGAACGAGGGGCGCTCGCAGCTACGCTGCGAGTGCCCCCATTGACGCATCCGCGCAATGAACCGAGCGTCTCGGAGCGCTGCGAGCCAGGTGGCGGGCGGGCTGTTTGCCGGGCGCGGCGCGACGGGCCGCTATATATACATATAGAAGCACACTGCGGGGCGTTGACAGATCGTTGACGTCCACCCGCGCGAGTGGAGCTCGCCAGGGAGCTCGCGGGGTGGTCGATGTAGTCGCGCCCCCGCGCTGCCTCAGCATCGTTGTCCCGCCGCCGCCAGGCATCGCTGGCTTGCCGAACTTGTTTCGGCTTCGGTCGCGGAAAAGAAGGACGGTCCGCCTGCCGCGCGCGCGCGCCCTCCCGGGCGCCCTCCCCCGGCTGGCCGGCCCTCTTCCGATTGACTTTGGAGGTCGCAGAGGGGCGTAGTATCAAGGGGTGCGGCGCGAATCCTGAAAATGGCTATGTTACCAGCGATAGCTGCAAGTGCGTTGCATCCCCACGTCAACAACGTTGGCTTGACGCGGACCGCCTCAAGCAACGTCAGAGCTCTTAATTCCAGCTTCCCCAAACGACCGAAGGCTTATGCGAACGGCAACGCTACACCTGGTCCCGGACGCCCGATCATCAAGCGCGACATTTCGGAAATTCGGAATCGTGAGAAGCGCCAGTCCGGAATGTCCGTATCGCCCAAGACGTAGTTCCGGCAATTCCGTAGTTTAGGACAAATATTCTTTCAATACAAATTATAATTCCAGAAATTCCGAAACGACGTTCTGGAAATTCCAGAATCACAGAAATCAATTCCGGCAATTCCAGAATTTCCAAATTCGCGTGCCCCGCGATATGGCGTCATGGATTGTTTTTTGTCGCCGTTCAGATTGGACGGCGGTCGCTTGGGGATTTGGAATTTCTTCGACCGACTTTGTTTGAAGCGGTCGACGCGAAACCAGCATTGTTGAAATCGGGGTGCGTCGCATTCGCGGGTATCGCATATAACATCGCTATTCTCAGCATTGGCATCGCACCCCTTTTTTTTCATCCACGCCCACGACCTTAGTCATAGCTTAACGGCACATCTCCTTAAAACATGGCGGGAAGAAATACATCCCCAAATGGTCGCTTGGATCTGAGCATGGAACTACTACAGGAAGAAGGCCAGCATGAAGAACACGAAAACGTTTTGCCGTTTAATCGGGTTGCGTCAGCTCTTTTCCTGACGGAGAACTGGCAAAACATTCTGGTCGTCTTGTATGTATATATATGGTCGTCTTGGGACATGTTTAGTCGTCCTCGGACGCCTTCGTGGCGACGGCTGCATCCGCCGCGAAGAGCTAGCCAGCGTGCCCCCAGGAGAGCTCCAGGAATCGACGTTCGACCCCTGATGTGCGACTCCAAGGAGTGCCTGGATCGCCCCGGACGGCCGTCAGAGGCCCAAGGCCTGGCCCGGAAACCGCAGAGGATACATAGATCATGGGCAACGCCAGGTGATCGTCTTCTTATTCACTGTTTTGCCCATCGGCGCGGGCCCTCGCACTCCCCCCATGGAGTAGATTTTGGCTGTTTTTGGCGACTGTTTCAAGCAGGTGGAGACTCCCCCATCGGAGGCGTTGTTGCAAACAGTCGCAGTAAGCAGAGATGCCAGACCCGCCCCCCCGCCTTCCGACCAACACCGGAAAGCCGAGTAAGAAAACGTTCGCCAGGGGGGATAAACTCGGGGGGAGAGTCTGGCTATCAGGGAAGGGAGGCGGCTGGGTCTAGAGACCGCGGCGCTGCCGCGACAACCGACCCGTTCGCCCGCGACAAGGACTGAGGCCGCGGGTGACAGGAGTCGCGCGGGCGGTGCGGCCGCCGCGGCATGGCCAGGTGACGAAAACGGCCGTGGTCACCGAGCAGACTCGGCGAAGGGCTCCAAGAGGGGGTTCGTATCGTTCAGATGACACCCTTGCTGGTAAACTTCGTTCCGCTGGCAGTGGAAAAGGCCGGGGCAGGGCCAATGCAGGTGGCCGTGGTCTCGGAGATACGCGGGACGATTCGAGCGGATGGCGGGCCGACATTCGGGCCGACAGTCGGAGCTATACTTGGTTGCAGGACCGCGTTGGTCGTGACGACGGAACGTGGACTTCAGGGCGTAGCCGATGGGATGGCAGCTCTTGGCATGCGAGTTCGAGCGGAACCAGAGATGACAGCTCATGGCGTGCAGGTTCGGGTCGAGATTGGGAAGGCAGCTCGCGGTGAGCGAGGTCGAAAGGTGACCCTGGGGCCCGTGGGGGCTGGTTGCGCCCGCGGGCTCTGCCTAACGATTTTCTGGGCTGCGTCGAGCGACTGAGCCTCCACTTCTTCAGCAGGAAGAGAGAGGTACTACTCGGACGGGTGGCGCTGTAACAGCTTTTTGGGGGATTAGCGCCCCCTTGACGAGGTGTGTTGAAGACTGGCGCGAGGGGTGAGATTGCTCCGGGCCCGCCGCGGGGCGAGCCGTTGTTTTCTTCCCCTCTGTGCTCTGTGTCTACTTCGAGCTTATATGCGCGTGCCGGTGCACGCGCTCGCCTCAAGACAGTTGTGGAGGTGTGACGCAGCTGGCGTCTTCGGGGGGAGCGGTGCTCGCGCCTCTCCCTCTGTGCACGCGTAGCAGTATCCATTCCCACATCTACAGTCGGGGCCCTGAAGAAGGAGCCCTTTTGGTTGGGGAGGGGCTCCGCGTTCCTTAAGTGTTTCACAGCTTGCCTCAGGTGTTCCTGATGTTTTCGATCGGAAATCGAAGTTTAACTTGTGGAGCAAAGGGGCCTCGTTCCTTATTTAGGGTTCCTTCGGTCAACGCCCCGACTGTACTGCACGGGACACTTGCAGTTATGCAGTTCTGTTGGACGAAATTGTTAAGGGCCACCCTTCTACAAGATCTATACGGAGGGTCCCCAGGGTGAGAAGATCGGAGCAAGGGAAACGCTCATTCGTCAGGAAATGTCGGTTATCTGGCGACAGACACGATATTCAGCAATGCCAGGCAGCAACGCTAAGCAACGCCAGCCAACGCTATTCAATCATTCTAGGCTATGTCAAGCAACGCAACGCAACGCCAGGCCAAACAGGGCCGCGCCAACGCTAAGCATCGCCAGCCAGTACCAGAAGCCGTTCAACACATCCGAGCAAGGCAAAGAAACACCAAACAACCCTACACAATGCCAAGCAATGACAAATCATGTAAAGAAATGCCAAACAATTCTTTTGCACGGCAGTTGTTGCATTGTTCATAACGGGTTTGAAGCGCCTTGGAAGAAAGAAGACCCTTCATTGGGGTTGCGTCACATCCGTTAACGACGGATCGTGGCCTCGGGCTGGGTGGTGGTGGTCGCGGGTGAGTCATGGTAGAGGGAGGGGGGTTTACAAGATTACAAGTACCGACCAGGCAACACTCATCATCCGACCACTCCGCGCCAAGCGGCACGGCGGCGTATCTTTGCACCGGTTTCACTATCAATATTCGTTCAATTCTACAATTAAACAATCGATCTATCGAACTATCTTTCTATCGATTTGCCTACAGGAGACAACCACAGGACAACCATGTGGCGACAGCGGGAGAACCCAGGGCGCGCTTCGGGACAACCACAACACAATTGTGGGACAACCCCAGGCAGGCCACGTGACAACCACGGGACAACCACAGGTTTCAGCTTGATATTGTTTTGCCTTACCTGTACGCGCGGCACGAAACCAAACCGAAACTGGTTTCTTGGTCGGGGGTCGTTGTTTCATTTCGGTCTCACCTTCCTTTGGATTTCAGGACCTACCAGAAAAGACGTCACGGAGGTGAACGACGGCTTCGTTGCTCTCTTGGGAGCCGTATTAGCCGATTACAAGAAGCCGCCCAGGCTGCTGTCTCAGGATGGTCACCGGTCCAGGAGAGGGAAAGCAGGAATACGTGTGTTCATGCACTTAGGAAGATTGAGAGGTCGGAGGGCGGGAGAGACAGAGGAGGGGGGGGAGAGGGAGGAGGAGGAGGAGGAGGAGGAGGAGGAGGAGGAGGAGGAGGAGCAGGAAGGGGGGAGGGCGCGTATGCGGATATGTCTGCTGCTCGTGAACGGGGGGCGTCTGCAGCCGTTGGCCCCCGGGCAGGCGGACGGCGCCCTCGACGCCTCCTTCCAGAGCGTGGAGGACGCCGACCACAGGGCAGCGGTGGTGGCGGCGGGTGCCGAGGCCGCGTCGTCCGGGCGTCTCCGCCGCCGGTCATCCGTTTTTTAGTGGAACGCAAAAGCTTACATCAGCATAGGAATTCGGAGGTCCGCACGGACTTTTTTCCGCCCTGGCGCGCGGAGCGCGCCGGGGTCGCCGCCAGAGGCGCCGCGGGGGGTCTCTAGCGCCGATCCGAGAAATCCGCGCGGATCTCCGAGTTTCTCAGTTTATGCCAGTGTTTGCTCCGCTACGTTACCGGAAATGTCTGGCAACGCTCGGGACGAGCTGGTCGCGACCGAGCTCCAGCCTCCAGTCGCGGATTCGAGTAATGAGCGAGCCGCCGACGTCATCCAAACCTCCGTTGGGACCCCTACGCGCCGTCGCCTCGTTACCGAAATTCGACCCCCTCGTGGTCGCGACGGGAATTTCGCGCGCCCGAAGTCCGTTACCGAAAAATTATGGTCGCGAGTGGTCGGAGCAGTCTTTGCCAGCGTGGCCAGCCTACAGTGGAGACCCATGCCAAGAAACGCCCTACTTGCCTCCAGGGTGCCGCCCTGGGTTTCTTTGGTTTCGAGGGTTCTGCTGTGGAAAGCGCGACGTTCCCACCAAGAGTCAGTGGACGTCCTGGGGTCTCGGGGTTGGGTTTCTTGTGGACGGTTTCTTGTGGACTGGCCCCCACTGTGCCCTGCTGTAGGTGGGGCTGGTGTGCCGCCTCCTGCGGGCCTCTCGCGGCGCCCCTCCCGCCCGGGGAGGGATGGGGGGTGCGAGCTGGGATAGCCGGCTTGCCTCGAGGCACATATCAAAAGGCGGCACGAGCGAGGTCCGCGCGGACCTCCGAGAAGCCGTGCGGGCACGCTTGTCGAGCAGGGGATCGACTGCAGCATTGGTTTACCCCAGGCTGGATTTTTGACCGTCGAATCCACGAGACACGCGTATCATGGTCGTACATACGAACAGTATGCGTATTTTGTTGTAGAGTCGGGGAGCAAATCAATGTTGGTGTAAGTAAATGTTGTGGTCGAGGGCGCAGGCCTCAGGCCGAGAGGAGGCGGGAAAGTCGCTCGCGCAGAGCGCTCGGCGAGCCCCGCCCCGCCTTCCGCTCTCGCGCGGGCGGTCCTGTGCGCAAGATTTGGGGAGACTCCGTCGGCAGCAGCTCACGGGGGCCTTGTATGCCCTCGGAGTTCCGTCTCTAGCCTCGATTCACGCCTGGGAGTCGATGAGATCAGCGCACATTTGGCGTCGGCTGGCGTCGATTTGGCGTCGATGAGCGCCGACTTGGCGTCGACCAGCGTCGATTCGCAAGGGCCAGCAAGATGGTATGGGAGGCCCCCAGGAGTTGCCGCAGACTGGGGAGACCCCGCCCCTCCTCGGCGTGTCGCACGGGCCCCGCGCCGAGAGTGCCCGTGGTCGAGCGGGCTTCTCCTCTTGGAGACGGCACCTGCACTCCGGGGCACGGGTGCAGCCCGTGCCTGTGAACCCGAGAGCAGGAGGAAGCGGGTGGGAGTGTAGGAGCAGGATGAGCAAGTGAGGAGGAGGAGGAGGAGGAGGAGGAGGAGGAGGAGGAGGATCAAGAGCAGGAGGAGCTGGAGGAGCTGGAGGAGCTGGAGGACGAGGAGGAGGAGCTGGAGCTGGAGCTGGAGGAGGAGGAGCTGGAGGAGGAGGAGCTGGAGGAGGAGGAGGAGGAGGAGGAGGAGGAGGAGGAGGAGGAGGAGCGGGAGCTGGGCAGGGAGGAGCTGAGGATGAGGAGGAGGAGGAGGAGGAGGAGGAGGAGAAGAGGGAGGAGGAGGAGGGAGGAGAGGAGGAGGAGAGAGGAGGGGAGGAGGAGCTGGAGGAGGAGGAGCAGAGGAGGAGGAGGAGCTGGAGGAGGAGCTGGAGGAGGAGGAGGAGGAGGAGGAGGAGGAGGAGGAGGAGGAGGAGGAGGAGGAGGAGGAGGAGCGAGTCGCTGTGGCTCAAGCATCCTCGGGCGCACGCGGGCGACGGCCCGCGGGGGCCGCGAGCGAGCTCCCCGGCAGAAGATGGACAGGAGAGGTGCTCGCTCGCTCTCTCTTTCTCTCTCTCTCTGCCTCTGCCCCTTGAGCCGCCCGAGCCCACGAGCGCCCCCTCTGCGGCTCCGACCAGCGAGCGGCAGACGACCGCGGGAGCTTGGCGACGGCCGGGAGCCCGAGCCCCACGGCCGCCGCTGGACGGCGCGGCAGCGGGACCTGCGGGCGGCCGCGAGGCGCCGCCGCCGCCGCGGAGCGGCACGCGCGGGCCCAGGACGGCGAGGACGGCGAGGGGCGGGGGCCCGGCGAACATCGGGCGGCGGCAGCCGTGCGGCCCAGACCAGCTCGAGGCTCGCCGCCGCGCTTGCTGTCACGCGTGGGCGCGTGCATGGAGCCACTCCTCCTCCTCCTCCTCCTCCTCCTCCGCCTCCTCCTCATCCTCCTCCTCAAGCCTCCTCCTCCTCATCCTCCTCCACCTCCTACTTCTCCTCCTCCTCCTCCTCCTCCTCCTCCTCCTCCTCCTCCTCCTCCTCCTCCTCATCCTCCTTTACCCACTTCTTCTCCTCCTTCTTTTCCTCCTCCTTTTCCTCCGTCTCCTCCTGCGTTTCCTCCTCCTCCTCCTCCTCCTTTTCCTCCTCCTCGTCCTCCTCCTCCGTCTTGCACATGGCTGGCGTCGTCCAAGAGCGTCCAGTCGGCAGCGCCGCTTCCAGCGCTGTTGCTTCTTCAGGGTCGGGGCGGGCGACGCCCCCCGGCGGCGGCGGAGAGCGGTGGGCAGCGGGCGGCCAGCGGCTCTTTCTGTAGCAGCCCCGCCGCTCTCAGATTCGCCACCACGAGCCCCGACATCCGGCGCGTCGGGGGAATGGACGTCTTCGCGCTTCGCGCATCCCCGCCGGCCCGTTCAGAGCCCTGGCCCACGAGAGCCGACGGGAAAGAAGGGACAGAGGGACACACGCGCACGGCGGAACAGAGCCCTGACCGATCGCGGCCCGCCCCAGAGAACTTGCAGGAGGGGAGGGGAGGGTGCCCCTCCCCGAAGGGAAGAGGGTCTTGGGATGTGGAGAGGACGATATCGTGAGTCCACCTAAGCCCAAAGGGCTGGCGGGATTATGCGACAGTGTTTTGGCCGATCATGCCATCACGCGCACTTGCTCACACGCCCCATGCAGATGCGTGTCCCGATGACAGTCTTGCGGCGCTTGTACGTTCTGGTGTCCCTCTCATCTCCCTCTCGATGAAGTTCCACAGTCGGCACGACTCGCGTCTGCAAATCATCACTTGCGGGCAGTTACTTCAGAGGATCGGTGAATGCGTCACGGCTTGGGTCTTGCTAGAACCTCAGCGCGCGAAGCGCGCGCGTGGTTCTAGTTCTTTGTGAGACTCGCACGGTCGGGACGGACTTCTCTTCATATGTGGCGTCACTTGCAGCAATCGCCGGCGGCCTGAGTTTCACAAGCTGTCAGTGTTTGCCCGCCTTTGAGAAGCCACGGCCTGGGGTTGAGGAGCTTCAGGCCGCACGCTGACATTGCACAACGCGTCAACTCCATTATAGACGTTGCGCTGATTAGCGGACCTTGCGCTCAGTCAGCGATTTTCGGGGGGCCGCGCGGGCTGGCATGTGACCGACAGCTACTCTAGATGTTGCTCTGAAAACGCACATCAAGGGTAGCAGCGAGTACCGCCAGCCACGCTAAGAGGCCGCTTACAGCGGTAATGAGGGCCAGTCAGTATAGTTAGTGATAATGGTCATGATGGGGACGGCAATTGTGAGAATGACGGTGTCGGTGGCGATTATGATGACTATACTGATGCAGTTGGCGAGGATGTGGAACAAACAGTAGTCACGACGACGGTGAATGTGTGATGATGTTGTTCAGGATAACGATGGTCGTGGTAATCCGCCGTCTGGCCTACCCTCCCGATAACTCGGGCGTCCAACCCTCCCGAATCATCGAAGCTGCGGGCAGCCAGGGGTGACTGCAGATTCGCGCCTCGGGGGCCCACCCAGGTTGCCCCGGACAGCATTATCCCGGATCACTCGGGTATGCAAAATGGATACGGCGCGGCCCCTTTACCACGGCATAATATACCTCCTCTGTTTATACCCGCTATCGAGCAACCAGGCCTTATTCATATTTCTTCTGTCCGGGAACGCGCCCGGGGAAACACGCGCAGGTCTAGCCATTCGCAGACTTGTCCAGGTGCTGCCAGGTCATTCCGGAACGCGATGGGCAATGGCTTTGCGTAGACACCTCGGAAAAAGGGTTCCAGACACAGTCCGCATAATTGCAGCGACACCCCCAGCACGTCATCGACGTAACGAAGCCAGTACGCACCACATATATCGGTTGCATCACATCACGTAGATTGTGCCACATCAGCTGCATACCAGGTAGACTTTGCAGGCGCCAAGCGTATGTCCTACTTTGTCGCTGCAGCGACACCTCTTTGCAGCACAGCATGAAACCCTGCA
The DNA here is from genome assembly GCA_963575745.1 of Prorocentrum cordatum. Taxonomy (NCBI): domain Eukaryota; class Dinophyceae; order Prorocentrales; family Prorocentraceae; genus Prorocentrum; species Prorocentrum cordatum. The sequence goes on along the minus strand of CAUYUJ010019542.1, from coordinate 95,976 downwards.
TGTTATTATGCTTTAATCCAGCCTGCCAATCGTAAAGGGGGCCACCTAACTGCACCTCCTCAAATACCCCAGCTTTTTCTTGCGCCACTTCTCTTTCCTCCGTCTCTGTTACGCTATACGCAGTCCGCCTTCCGCTCCCGTTTCCGATGCTCTGGTGGCACCTCTCTCCAGTTAGGGTTCGGGGTGACCCTACAACATTTGTATCAATAAGTTTGCTTCCGATTTACGTTATGCGGGAGCCAAAATACCAGACAGCACATTCTGTCGCAATTCTTCTGCTCCAGTCTCTACGTGAGACACCTACCCACGTATATGAGTTACTGCTGCGCAGCCCGCGCAAAGAGTACAGGTCACAGTGTTCTGGCAACAGTACCTAACCACGATGGAACACGCTTTTACATTCAATAGGCCAGCCTAAAAAGAAACAACTTGCGATACCTTTCATAAGACAGCTCTTGCTGGACCATCTGGGTTCGTGCCAGACCCGAGAAGAACACTGCGAAAAACACGGGGGTCTCAGTACCGATATGGTTCGGGGTACACCCAACACTCTGGGCGGCAACCCTGGAACTTCCACACCCTACTGCCATTATTTCAGCGCTGCATGGCAGCTCGCGCGACTCACCCTACACTGTTCCTTCTTACACCTTCATATCCTGGCTCTTCTTTCTCCACGTACGTCCGGGGCTATCCTACAAAACCCTGGGTCACTGCCCAAAGATCGCACGCTCGTTTTGCGGAGATTAGGGGTCAATCTTCAAAACCCTGTTGCTGCACCCAACGCACACTTGGGTCCCCAGATGGGCTGGCCCCATCTGGTGGTTTTTGTCGAGCCACAATCTCACAGTACGCACCCAGCTCCACTCTTACCTCGAGATGGGGTTTGCGGGCTAGGCGGGGGCGGCACTTACTGACGGGTGGAGGGGTGGTCGTAGGCAGCTCACACAATGTGCTTGCCACAGAGAGGCGATCGCTTACGCTGCGGCTCGTCCTGCGTCTTATGTGTTGCCCTTGCCATCCGAGGCGGCACAATCATTGAACGTATGGCTTTGTTCTTATTGGTTCAGTTCTTGATCAAGTGTGGTCCATTTTCACTGCGGTCTCTGCCGACCTCGAGGACTTGGCGGGCGCCTGCTCTTTCTACTCTGCTTTCCATTCCTGTTATTGTTTCATTGTCCGCGGCGCCTGCCAAGTATTTGTTGCGCCGAATCGTGTATTTCTCGTTCCCCTTCCCCACTTCCACCTCCTCCTCCTCCTGCTCCTCCTCCTCCTCCTTCTCCTCTTCCTCCTCTCCTCCTCCTCCTCCCCCTCCTCTTCCTCCTCTTCCGCCTCCTCCTCCTCATCCTCCTCCTCCCCCTCCACTTCCTCCTCCTCCTCCTCCTCCTCCTCCTCCTCCTCCTCCTCTCCTCCCCCTCCCCTTCCTCCTCCACCTCCTCCTCCTCCTCCTCCTCCTCCTCCTCCTCTGCATCGCATCAACGCCATAGGGAAACCGAAGGTTGGTCTAGCGTGCAAGGAAGAGGAGGAGGAGGAGGAGGAGGAGGAGGAGGAGGAGGAGGTGAACGTGGAAGTGGACGCGGGCATCGGGGCGATCGCTCGACGCTGTCCGCGGCTCGAAGCTCGAGGGTGGAAGCGGAGGAACGTTTGGGGGAAAGGAAGATGAGGAGGAGGAGGAGGAAAAGGAAGAGGAGGAGGAGGAGGAGGAGGGAAAGAAAGGAGGAGGAGGAGGAGGAAAAGGAAGGAGGAGGAACGTTTGGAGGAAAAGGAGAGGAGGGAGGAGGAGGAACAGGAAGAGGAGGAGGAGGAGGAGGAGGAGGAGGAGGAGGAGGAGGAGGAGGAGGAGGAAGGAGGAGGGCCAGCGAGCGAAACCCTGCGATCCTATGTCCGCCCTCTGCGAGCGCAGACGCGCGTCGGACACCAAGTCACTCAAGCAAAGGAGAGAAATTGGGGGAGGAGGAGGAGGAGGAGGAGGAGGAGGAGGAGGAGGAGGAGAAGGAGGAAGAGGCTGAGGTGGAGGAGGAAGGGGAGGAGGAGGAGCAGGAGGAGGAGGACGAGGAGGAGGAGGAGGAGGAGGAAGAGGGGGAGGAGGGGGAGAGGAGGAGAGGAGGAGAAGAGGAGGAGGCGGAGGAGGAGCAGGAGGAGGAGGAGGAGCAGGAGGAGGAGGAGGAGGTGGAAGTGGGGAAGGAGGACGAGGGCGAGGGGCCCGGCCACCTCCTCTGGGCCGCCGCCCCGGGAAGGCCTGGCGCCTCGACGAGTCCGTCACGCGGGACGCGCTCCTGCGGGGCTTCTTCTGCTTCTACGCCGACGAGTTCCGCTGGGGCGAGGAGGCGTTCTCCGCCCCTCCTCCTCGGCCCCGCGGCAGTTCCCGGCTTCGAGAGGGGGGGGGGGGGAGGTCCCCGGGCTGTTTTCGTTGTTTCGGCTTCGAGGTGTTCGGTCGTTTTCGTTGCCACATGGTGGCGAGACGGGAAAAATCACAGCCACTGCTTCTTGTATGCGCCGCCTCCCAGCCTGCCGAAAAAGAAGCAGTGGTTGCGGTCAGTTCCCTGGTGCCAAGCTTAACGAAAATGACCACAACCACTGCGGTCGTTTTCACGTCCCGTAATGGTGGCTTTCCGCCCTCGGGGTGCGTTCCAGCGGCTGCGGCTCGCTGAGAGCGTTCCGGGGGAGCCCGGATATCGTCCCGACCGGCCACCGGGCCGAGTTCTGTCCCAAGGACCGAATTTGGGTGGCGTGCCCGAGCCCTCGAAGGAGGCCCACCCCTCCTCCTCCTCCTCCTCCTCCTCCTGCTCCTCCTCCTCCTCCTCCTCCTCCTACTCCTCCTCCTCCTCCTCCTACTCCTCCTCCTCCTCCTCCTCCTCCTCCTTCTGCTCCTCCTCCTCCCTCCCTCCTCCTCCTCCTCCTCCTCCTCCTCCTCCTCCTCCTCCTCCTCCTCCTCCTCCTCCTCCCCCTCCCCCTCTCAGGACCTCCGATGCGCCGTCGCTCTCAGGAGCCTCCGGGGTCGTTGCCCCGCCCCGGCTGCGCGGGAGCGAACGGGCCGCCGCGCCTCCGCACCTCGAGGGGAAGGCTCCGCGGGCGGCTTACAGGAGGTAATCGGGGACCAGCTTCCTCCCCCTGGGCTCGCAGCCGACAGATGCCGTTCGCTTCTGAAGGATTCTTCAGGGCCCCCCAGTCGTCCAAGAGCCCAGCGGCATCACCCCACCCACGGATCTGCTTTTCGGGGCTCTCGATGCCTCTTCCAGCATCCGCCGGCAGGAGGACTGCGCGGCCCTGCCTCCCCGTGTGCCCCGCGCCCTCGAGGGTGCTTTTCCTTCTAGGCTTACAGTATTGCCTTCGTACCGTCGGCCCCGATCAGCAGGTCGACCCTGCCAAGTCAAGGGTGCCCTTGTGTCCTGGGTCTCGCGGCCCATGCTTCCTACATTCCTGTGGCAACGTGGCCCTCGGAAGGGTCTTGTGTCCTCTCGCGTGTCCTGTCCAACCAAGTCCGACTGCATGATTATGCTTCTGGCAACTATATTACGATTGTTCCTGTGAGCGCTATTATGATTCACCTTTCTTATTACCACCGTTCGTATTATGATCCGTATGCTAATGATTCGTAATACGACCACCTAGTATTGGCACACTAACTATAACGATAAGACTAATCATGCATTTTCGTATTAGTAGCCTTCGTATTAGTAGCATTCACAGTCTGACTATTCTGACTCGCTTTATCATCCTTATGTTTGTTCTAATTATTGATATGATTGAATCGTTTCGCTCATTCCGCCGGCCCATTTCGCATGACTGAGCCTCTTGGGGCCGCTGGGGGGCCTCTTCAGCGTCGCTTGGGGGCCTCCTGAGGGCATCTTGGGGGTTTTCGGGCCTATCAGGGGCCTCTCAGGGGCCTCTTGAGGCCTCCTGGGGGCTTCCTAAGGCCGAGGGCTCGAAGTTTTGTTTTATGTTCCCCCTTTGGGGCATCGCTTGGGGCCCTCTTGGGCCCCTCTTGGGCCGTCTTGGATGCCTCTGGGGCCGTCTTGGAGCCCTCTTGGGCCATCTTGGGGCCTTCTTGGGAGCTTCTTGGGCCCTCTTGGGGCGATCTTGGGGGCCTCTTGGGCCGTCTTGGGGCGTCGGGAAGCCGAAAAGATGGACACGCCAAAATCTGCCCAAAACCTAAGGAAAAGTAATGAATTTTGCCTCTTGGGGCCCTCTGGGGAGTGCTCTTGGAGGCCTCTTGGGGCGTCTGGGGGCCATCTTGGGCGTCTTGGAACGATCGTGTGGCATCTCGGAGCACTCTTGAACCATCTTGGAGGGCTCTTGGCGGCCTCGTGGCCCTTCTTGGGGCTCTCTGGAGGGCCACACGGGCGGCGCCCAGGACGAAAACCATCTCTGACCCGACCCTGCCGGGGATCGCCCGGGGTACTTTTCGTCCGGGGACCCCCAGGGGCCGCCCCGCGCGCGCGAAGTAGAAGTATTATTTAGCAGTTACCGGAGATCTTAGCACGCCTTTGGCCCGTTGGGCCGGCGAATTCGTCCCGGGCTCTCGCGGCGTGCTGCTCGAGTTGGCCTCTCCCCTTGTTTCTCGTAATCCTGCCATGGCGGGTGAGCCTTTCTCGCTGCAGCGGTCCTCGTCGTAGGGCTTCCACGGCATGTCGGTCCAGAGGTTTCTCCCGCCCTTGCGGCGAGCGGGGGGGGGCTCATTGCGGCGTTGCCCCCAGGCGCCGAAAACATGAGTGTTGTCACCGAGCAGGTTCGCGATCTCATCAAAATTGTGGAAGAAGCCTCGCCACCCACACCCTTGGGTTTGAATGGTTCAAGGGTCAGATGGGCACCACCAATGCGAACAGCGAGTGCATGCAAGCAGACTTCCTTCAAATGACGAGGATCTGGGATGAGACGCTTCAGGAGATGAAGATGTGTCACGATGAGGTTGTACATAAGGTCGCCCCGATCAGGGCGTGGGGCTTCGGGGTACTTCGGGCAAGTTTTGAAGTAAGTTCGCACCCCTTCGTAAGATGAACTCGCTTGCTGTTTCGACTCGTGCAGGCCAGGGCTCGGATCTCGGAGATGATGGCTTCCCTTGGCGTATGGTGATTCGAAAGTCGGGATCATATCAGGGAAGTGCGGGCCGTTCCGTTGAACTTGGGTGCCAGGATGTTTTTGCCGGAGGAGCATCTGGAAGCGTCGCTCCAGTCCACTACTTTGCCGTGCAATTCCGTGGGACAAGAACCAACCCTCCATTCTTGTTTTCTGGTTCGCAAGGTGATCCTCGATTTCCCTTCCAATCTCTCCTGATTGTTTCCTCCCAGCCGTCCTGTGGTGCTGGGTCTTCGTTCTCAAGAGACATCACCCCGCGTCACTTGACCTCCCTCCTCCTTCCCCCCATCCCTGCCTCTGCCCTCGGCATGCTCATCTCGGCACACCCTCACACGCTTCGCAGCCCCATGGGGAGCTCCCACTAAGGCCCGAGGGTGTGGGACCACATACGGTCCCCCAGCCATTTCGACACACCCCTCAAAAGGTTTCGTGGCCAACTGGGGATACCCCAAGTAAGGCCCTAGGCGGGGGGACCACCATGGGGTCCCCCAGCCGTTTCGGAACGCTTCTCTCTCGTGGCCCCATACGGATTTCCAGCTAAGGCCCCAGGCGGTGGGACCACGTGCGGTTCCCCAGCTGTTTCGACGCATCCCTCACACGCTTCGCGGCCCCAGGGGGAGCCCCAACTAGAGCCCCAGGGGGGGGTACCGCATGCGGTCCCCAGCCCATTTCGGCGCAACCCTTACACGCTTCGTGGCCCAATGGGGGGGCCCCAATTCGGGCCCAGTGGCACAGTTCGCATGCGTTCCCAGACCTATTTCGGCACACCTTTCACACGCTTCGTGCCCCCCATTGAGGGCTCCACCGAAGGCACTAGTGGTAGCCCGCATGCGCCCCAATGCCTATTTCTGCATACCCCCCACACGCTTCGTGGCCCAATCGGGAGTCCCACCGACGGCACTAGTGGCAGCGCCCGCGTGCGTCCCCAGGCCTATGTCGGCACATCCTTCACATGCTTCGTGGTCCCATCGGGACTTCCACCGAAGGTCCCGGTGGCAGGACCCGCATGCGCCCCCGGGCCCATTTCGGCACACACACACACACCTCACACGCTTCGGTCCCAGAGGGAATTCCAGTGAAAACGAGATTCGCAAGTGCGGTACTCACAACTGTGTATGGTCGGATCCTTCGCCAGGATGTTTTGTGCGAGGGATCTCAGACCATCGACAAGACAACGCATCGCAATATCATTGACCAACAGCTATGGGAGCTCAAGGTGCGTTGCGACCTTCTGCCTGGCAGTCGTAGCTGGTTCTTACCTTGGCAGGACTCGCGCAATTATCATGAAAGTCTTGTGAGAAGACCAGTTCGGTATCAATATTTTGGTGGGCAAGTATATGTTCTTCATACCCCGCGGCAGCCCGTGATCCTGGCGAAGGCTTCTATATAAGAAGAAGGTGCGCCTGAACTGTCTGTGAGCTATGTTGGCTTCGCGGCTTTCGGGGGGGTGAGCACAGCATTCGGCTGCGTTCAGGCGCTGTCTAGTCAAACTCGCCCCTGCGTCTGAGGATGCGAGCTGCCTAGGGATTTCGGAGTCTGGGCCTTGTCCGTCCATGATGCCAGACAACTCTTGCATCCTGCCTCCCCTTGGGACCAGGCCTGGCGGGGCGTCTGGGGCGGCCCGCCCTGCCGTCAGCTCGGTTGTTCCGCCAGCCAACCTTTCTTCGATGAGCAGCTCGTTTGGGGGTAGTTTCGGGGTGGAGACACTCGATGAGTAGCTCGTTCTTCGATGTCTTTCGATGATGAGTAGTTTCTTCGATGAGTAGCTCGTTCTTCGATGTCCTTTTGACCCGTCACTGGAGACAACGGGGTGGTTCCTCCGCCTGCTGGTTTCTCGCCCTGCACTTGGATTCGGCAGCGAGCCCCGGGGAAAATGAGAACGGGCGGGCCTTCTCTGGGACGTCCCCTTAAGCTCTCCGAGCAGCCTTCTAAGCCTCCCCCCGAAGACACAGAAACACTGCCAGAGGGCCCCAGGCCCTCTGAGAAGACCCGCCGAGTTTTGAGAGGGCCTTCTCCTTCTCACTCCCCCCCTCGGCGCGCCCCCCCCTGGTCGCAACTCGGCTATCCGGTGGCCGCTCGGGACGATCCGGGCACCCCGGGGACGCTCGCAGCGAGGCGCGCTGCCGCCGGAACGCAGCCCGAGGGCGGGAGAAAAGCCGCCGCGAAGCGACGCAACCGACCGAACACTCACCAGAGCCAAGAGTACCACTACCACCAGCTAGGGGGGGGTGGCTGTCCCACCCCTTCGAGCTGGTGGCACCTCGTTCCGGGCATGCCTCCAGAGAGTTTCCCGAAGGTGGTGCCACCAGCTCGAGGGGAGGGAGCGGCCACCCCCCTAGCTGGTGGTAGTGGTACTTCTGTCTCTCCTGAAACACCTCGAAGCCGAAGCCACGAAAGCCGCCCGGGCACCTCCCCCCCTCTTAGGAGCCAGAAGCTGCCGCGGGGCCCGCCGGAGAGAAGACGAGCATCACTCCTCGGCCTGCCCCTCGACTCTCCCCTCCCTGCCCCCGTGCCCGGCGCCGCAGAGGCTGCTGCTAGGAGAAGGAGGAGGAGGAGGAGGAGGAGGAGGAGGAGGAGGATGAGGAGGAGGAGGAGGTGGAGGAGGCGGAGGAGCAGGAGGAGGAGGGGGGGGAGGGGGAGGAAGAGGAGGAGGAGGAGGAGGAGGAGGAGGAGGAGGAGGAGGAGGAGGAGGCGAAACGTTGGGAACGTTGGGGTGAACGACGGCGAATGTGGAAGCTCCTCTCGATTAACGATGGCAGCAGCTCTGACCGACTTCGGCGGACCGCTGGGGTGGGGGTACTCCCCCCTCTGAATTCTCGCCAAATTCTGCCTTCCTTAGCTATGGGGAGGCCGCACAACGAAGCCAAATGCCTGGGGTCAGTCGTGGCTGTACGACGGCACTTGGAACAAAACGTCAGGTGGAATTGCCCCCAATGCTGGAGGGAGTGGCAATCATGCAACACCTGGCCCCCAATCACTCGCCTCCCGAACAAAGGGGCTATACCGAGCTGGGAGGCGGCCTGGGTACAAGTCCTATAAGCAGCCAGGAGGACGCGCTCTCTGTTCAAGAGAACCTGGCAAACCCTGCAGTAAAACTTGGAGCCGACCCGTCGCCAGTCGTGCTGGGACGCTCTCAAAGCCAGCTCGAGCTTGGGGGGGCGGTCGGGGCGGGGGGCCGAGGGACGCACCGCGGTCCACGGGTCGGCCTGGATCACATCCGCCAGCGCTCGCCGCGCCCGCCTCCTCACTAGAAAAGCTTCGATGTCCCGCTGGTCCGTGGCGGGACTGGCCGTGACGAACTCGGACCAAGACCCCGCGGCCGCTCTGCCGGCCAGCTCGTCCGCACACGTGTCCAGCAGCACGGGGAGGCTGGAGGAGGGTGCCCCTGCTCGGGGCCTTTGGGGCCCCAGGGCGGTCCGGCTTGGGCGACGTGGCCGTCAGGGGCAACGCTGGGGAGGGGATACGATCAATCGCCCGTGGATCGCCGACAGATCGGCAGCAAGTCATGGGAGCCTGGTGTGCCCTCTGAATTCCGTCTTTGGCGTCGACTCGCGTCGATTAATTAGCGTCTGGGAGTCGATGCAATGGCGCCGATTCAGGGTCGGGGCGCCCGATGGACGGCCCACTCCCGCCCAGGAAGGCGCGGACTCGCCCCTGGTGGCCTGAGGCCGATCTATCGGCGACGCCCTGCCCACTTCAAGTCTACCTGCGCCAATCCCCCCTTGCGTTGCCACTCAAGGGGGGCGGTGCTTGGGAACCCGCGGTCTGCTGCTGCTGCCGGCAGCCCCTCTCACCCCCCGGTCGCCCCTCTCGTGGAGGACGGGGAGGAGGAGGAGGAGGATGAGGAGAAAGGGAGGACGAGGAGCAGGAGGAGCAGGAGGAGCAGGAGGAGGAGGAGCAGGAGGAGCAGGAGGAGCAGGAGGAGGAGCAGGAGGAGCAGGAGGGGGAGCAGGAGCAGTAGCAGGAACAGGAGGAGGTGGAGGAGGAGGAGGATGAGCAGGAGGAGGAGGAGGAGGAGGCGGAGGATGAGGAGGAGAAGGAGGCGGAGGAGGAGGACGACGAGGAGGACGAGATCAGGATGAGAAGCAGGTGAAGGAGAAGGAGGAGGACCATGAGCTCACCCAGTTCAGGCTCCCAGCACGCCTCAGAGCATGGCTCCAGTGGAGCATGCGAGGTATTCCCCACTGTCTCCTTAGCCCGTGAGGATCGGGACCGCAGGATCGCAGTCGCTCGCGGAGGTGGAGGAGGACCAGAGTAGGCTCAAGGATGGAAGGTGGAGGAGGAGGAGGAGGAGGAGGAGGTGGAGGAGGAGGAGGAGGAGGTGGAGGAGGAGGAGGAGATTGATAGATGACCTTCACGCCAATGTTTCCGGCACGCATGCTGGTTCTGGTGTGCCCCCCCCGACCAGGTGGTCTCCGTGCGCTGTGGCCGCCGCCTCCTCCTCACGGAGCCCTGCTTCGCGAGACTGCAGCCCTGCAGGGACGAAGGCCGCCCCGCCAGTGCCCCTCCGCTCGCTCTGCCGGTGCGTACTCTTACTCGCTCAGTCAAAACAGATGCCCAATCCCTAAAACGCGAGGGCCAAGACAACATGCAGGCTCCTCGAGACTTCGGGGAGGGAGATTTTGGGGTAGGGTTTTACCAGGGCGACGACGACGAAGGCAAAACATACCCCGAAATCTTTGGCCGATCTTCGAATCCTCGGTGAATCCGCGATTTTGGGATTGGGGATGTGTTGTTTCGTGGTCACTTACGGACCGCCGTCGGGAGGGCGACAGTGCCCTGACATAGGTTTCCATTTTTGGAGCCGATGCGCCAAACTGTTGTGAGACGTGGGCCACGACGTCGAAGGCGATGGCGACGGCGGTGCGTTGTTTATCGGGGCCGCTCATCTGCCTCAGATAGGCTGACGGGCCGGTGATAATTGAAAGTGGTTCGTCAAGGATTTGGATGGCGATGGGCGGGCCCTGGAACACTGTATACTCCTACGACCGGGTGCACAATGATTGCCTCGAAAGTGTGTGTGTGTGTGTTTGTGCGTGTGTTGGTTCATCCATGCGTTAACGGAGGGCAGCATCATTGTTAGCCCTTGTGCGCCCCTACACCTTCCACGCAATCTCCACCTCTTTCCCAGCAATGGGGACATTCCTTGATGTGGGAATCAGCCCTGCGAATTTCATAATTCCTTGTCTTCTGAACGCTAGTCTTCCTCATCCTTCTCCTAGGCATCCTCGTCGTTGTCTTTTTGTTCGACGTCGTCGTCGCTTCCTCTCCCGATCTTTGCCTTTCATATTTTGAGATCGCTATTTCTGCCCAAGAGGTTCTGTATCAGAAGCGTGGTTGTTACGCGATTGTGCCAATGATCGGTTCTGTTTCGTTGCTGCTTTGCGGCGCTGCTCGGAGAAATGCGCCCGCTCATCGCTCGCGTCGCAGAGGCGACGCTGACGACAAAAACGAGGAAGCAGGAGGAGACGGCACACGAGGAGGATGGGGAGGAGGAAGAGGCCGAGGGACGGTGACCGCTGTGAGGGCGCGAGGAGACGGGGAGGATGGTCGCCCTGGAGTGCACAGGAAGCCTGGGGTGCGGTGCACCCTCGCCCCTCTTCGTCCTTCTCCGTCCTGCCCTTCGCCATTTCCCCCGCACTCCCCTTTTCGGCGTCACCCCAACACACCAACGCTACAGTAGGGGTCTTGAAGAAGGAACCCTTTTGGTTGGGGAGGGGCTCCGTGTTCCTTAAGTGTTTCACAGCTTGCCTCAGGTTTTCCTTATGTTTTCGACCGGAAATCGAAGGTTAACTTATGGAAGAAAGGGTCCTCGTTCCTTATTTAGGGTTCCTTAGGTCAGCGCCCCGACTGTATGTGCAGCTCCGTGGCGGGTGCTCTCTGGCCACATCGCTCGGGTAACGAGACGCTGCAAGATGGTCATACACTATATGTTCGGGCCGGGCGCACGCCTCCAGGGAGGACATCGTACTCGTAGGCCCTCGTCTGGCCCATCTTACCCCCTCCCCTCGTCAGTCTCTTTCCTCCTGCGCCTTCACATGACCTTGCCCCCTCGTCGTCCTCGGCCTCGCGGTCTTCCTTTAGGATTTTGCGCTCTCGTCATCTTCCGTCTATCCCACCTTGCCGTCGTCCTTATCCTCATTCTCTTCGTCGTCATGGCTCTATCCCCAGTTCATCGTTCTGCGTATCGTGATAATGTTGTGGTTCGTCGTCATCCTGCTTCCGGTTCGGGGGGGTACATTTCTGCTTCGGATACTCATCTGGCGGGAAGCGATTATGTTACAATTATGTGATTGCTTCTGCTTCTGCTGCTGATGCTGTTGCTTCTACTCGCTGGCTGCATGGAGCGCGCGTGCGTCGCCGCGCGGGCTCACTTGCGTTGGCGCGCCCGGCGCTCCGCTGCCCACGGCTGCCCACTGTTGATTTTGCCGTGGTCCGAAATCTGCCTTAATCCCGTTTAATTTGGCTTAATCCCGCTCCATCCGGCTTGATCCCGCTTGATCCGCGTCTTCATTTTGCGTAGTAGCCCCCTAATGGTGTTTGATTCCCCCTAATCCTTCCGTCGAAGACCTCCCAGTAGTTGCCTCCTATCACTCGTCGACCCCTTGACGGCCCAGTCTGGCCCGTGATGACCTGCGGCTGGCGCATGCGACCCACGGGCAGCTTGTGGAGTTTTGTTGTTGTTGCGGTGTATTTGCGTGGCCCATGAGGTGGGTTCGGGAGCAGGTTCTCAAGGATCGGGACACTCGTTACCGCTTGCAGGTGAAGTCCGAGTCAAGGATGGGCAAGGACTGGACTTCAGCAAGGTAGCGATGTTCGAGGAGGGGGGTTATTTTCTCGGGGATGCGCTCTGCTTGAAGCCCTCATCGGCGAGGGGCTCGGCCCTCGCGCGTCTTGCATTTGTTGGGGAGCACGTTCGGAGAGCGGCAATGGTTCACCAGGAGGTTGATTCCGCTGTGCTATTTCGTGTAATGCGCAAATAGGGCACCACACACGCCCACAAACACACTCGAGGAATTCAGGAAAGCGACGTAATCGCTGTTACGCACCCAATACGCCGCCTCATGGGCCATGGCACGCGAGCCGTCAGGAACGATTTTCGGACGATTCCCAGAGCTGCAACGGCGATCCTCAATTTTCCTCGTTCGCGAGGTAGTGTCTCTGCCCTCAGTCCGACTCTTCGTCAGGCAGCGGCCCCCGGATGCGCATAGAAGACCCGTTCATCGTCACGCGGAATTTGTGCGACGTGATGTCCGTGGCCAACGACCAGAAGTTGCGGAGTGCGTTGCGGACCGCGCGGGGGGTTCGGGAGGCGACGAGAGGGTTTGAACAGAACATGTGGTCTTACTTTTAGGTCGTGCACGCCCCTATACAGAATATTCAAGAACAGTCAAAATGAGTCAGGTGACGATTTATCGTGCTCTATTGACCCATTTTTGATTATCTCTTGACGATATCCTTTCTTCCAGGATCCGCCTGTAGGTGACATGCACGACCTAAACTTACTTCCGCCGCCTCCTCCTCCTTCCGGCAGTCGAAGAAGAACACACGTGATGAACATAATTCATCCTGGGAGCCATCTTGTGTCATTTTGAACCATCTTGGAAGTCACCTTGAGTTCTCTCAGGCCCTCTTGGAGCCATCTTGGGCCATCTTGGACGCTCTGACCGCTCGCGAAACCCCTTCTCCAGGTCCAGGGGAGGGGGTAGTGGGAGGGGTCAAGCTACCCTCCTAGATAGCAAGCCTTCTAGCTCACTCCCACCCGCCCTTCCCAACACATAAGTACCACCCGAACCTCAGCATGTTCAGCTGTCCTCTTTGGATGGACAGCTACCGGGAACCAACATCGAGCCCATGTGCGCGACGCTGGGGCGAGGTGCCCGAGCGTTCCAGGCACGCCTGGTGCGCCGGATGCGCCACGTGCCTCCGCGTGCGCAAGGTGTACCGCATACTCCAGCCGCGCCAGGTGCGCCACGTTCAGGGCACGTGCAGAGTGTGTCAGGTGCGCCTGCGCACGTGACAGCACACATCTTGAAAAATGTCGGCCCCAGCATCCTCATCGAAAGCCAATGTCCATCATTGTGTCTCTGTGGGCCCGCGCACAGCAGGCCATACGCCACCACCCCCGCCGTCCTTGTCAAAAACCACTTGGCAGTGATCGCAGGGTGGCCGCGCATGATCCAGATTTAGCCTTGAGGTGCATCTTGTATTGTTTTTTTTATGTCAGGGATGGTAGCCCTGCGCACAGCAGGCAATATGCTGACACCCCCGCCGTCCCTGTCAAAAAACAACACAAGGTGCTCGCGGGCCTCACGAACATGACTCCAGACGTTGCCCCAAAGTGTACTTTGTATTGCTTTTGACAGGAATGGGGCGGGTGGGGCGGCCGCATCGGGTTGGCCGCGCATGTTCCAACATGTGGAGGCAGAGTGCGTTTTGTGTTGTTTCTGGTAGGGACGGTAGTGGCCGCCGCCTGGGGGAGGGGGTGTATATCCTATAGGGAGCAGTGAGAACCGCCCCCCCCCGAAGGGGAAGAAAGGGGCTGGAAGAGAAACCGGGGGGTACGTGCGCCGAGTTTTCGCCTTGCGTTCGCCCGTGGGCGCATAGTGGGCGCCCAGCTCTCCTCCTCCTTGTCCTCCTCCTCCTCCTCCTCCTCCCTCCTCCTCCTCCTTCCTCCTCTTTCTTCCTCCTCTTTCTTCCTCCTCCTCCCTCCTCCTCCTCCTCCTCCTTCCTCCTCCTCCTCCTCCTCCTCCTCCCTCCTCCTCCTTCCTCTTCGCCCAGAGAGCTGGTGGGACTCTGCGGAGGCTCGCGCGGGTGCCTGCGGTCGGGGCCGGGCCTTCCCAGCAGCTTCCAGCGCCGCCTTGGGCCACGCTCCGCGCGCCAGGGGGAGGAGGGCTAGTAAAACGACGCGAAGATCGGGACAAAATCGGATCGGGATAACTCGAAGTCTCTGAGGATCGGCGGGTTTGGAGGATGTATTGGGCGCCGCGGCCGCTCCAGAGCGTTCCGGAACGCTCTGAGAGTGCTCCGGAACGCTCGGGAGCGATTTATCCCGATCCTAGCCCTGTTTTATATTTGTCTTATTCATTGTTTTGCCGATCGGCGCGGGCCCTCGCACCCCGCATCCCCCCCCCATGAAGTAGATCTTGGCTGTTGTTGGCGCCTGTTTCAAGCAGGTGGAGTCTCCAACATAGGACACACTGTTGCAAACAGTCGCATTAAGCAGAGGTCCAAAGCCATCCAGAGACAGACCCCCCCTTCCGCCCAATGCGGAAACGCCGAGTAACAAAACGTTTACTTCATTGTGTTTATATGATGAACCCCAGATCCTTTGTGGAACGTTCAGGACATCAGAGGTTGGGGGCTGATACAACCGTCACTTACGTTGCATCTTCGGGGGACCTCGCTTGTCCCCAAAGCTGGTGTCTTTTTGTCTGCCCGACGCGGACTTGACGCGGATTTGCCGTGGATCCGACGCGGATTCGACGCGGATTCGACACGGATTCGGCACGGACTCGACGAGTCCGACACGGATTCAACACGGATTCGACGCGGATACGGCCGCGACGGGACAGACAAGGTCCCTTCGAGGATGCAATACAACATCACATTCAGTCTCTCTCGCAGCATCACAGCAGCGAACTGAAGCCACTGCAGCGTGGCTGCTCGCAGCTCGGACGCCCCACCCTCCCAGGGGTGCCAGCAGATTCTGGCCGACCGTGCGCCGTGCCGTCCGAGCGACCGTGCCCCGAGGCACACCGCGGAAGGCACATTCAGCGCCACTCGAAGTGCTCTTCTGGTCTGCCCTGTCTGACGAACGAACAACACACACCCATACCCATACAGAGGTCGTTGGGAGGAGGACTGGATATGGGTATGGGTGCGGGTTGTCGGACCCTGGGGAACGCTCCCGTTCGAGCGGGGACCCCCATCCGACAACACGCACCCATAGCCCTCTCCGATCCCCCTATGGGTATGGGTGTGTGTTACTGGTTCGTCACTGTCGGCATCCGAAGAAGAAGAAGGAGGATCGGAAACTGGAACGTGGACATTACCAGTGGCGGGCTGTTTCTTGAATCCCATGACTTTTTGAGGGTCGGGGACGACGCTGGGGTGGTGTGGTGCATATTCTCTCCCCCGACGCCCTGGGAGAACCACGAAAAATGTATACACCAGCATCCCGTATATACACCCGAGTCCGCGTTCCTGTGCGAATTTCAGCGCAGGGCCGGGAAGAGCGTCGGTGTATATATAGAGAGTTCGTTTCCCCGGAGCTTGGCATCGCTCGGGCCTGTGCACTTTTTTCTCGGCGAGAATCATCGAGGACCATCCTGGACCATCGAGAAACAAAAACAAAAAACAAAAAAAAACAAAAAAACAAAAACAAAAAAAAAAAAAAATGCACGAGGCCGACAAGTGCACGGGAAACATGGACGTCCGCGCGACGGCGAGCAGAGGAGGGTACGACTGCGCCGTCGTGTCTCTGCGGAGCTCCGCGCCGCGCGGAGCTCCCGGACATAGCCGCGCCGCGGCGCTCCGCGCGCGGCGCCCTCTCGGCCCCGGCGCCCGGGCGCCCGCCCGGGCGCCAGGGAGTCGGCATCGCTCGGGCCCGCCAGGGCCATCAGGAGAGGAGGCGGAGGACTCAGAGGACGACGACGACGACGACGGCGACGACGACGACGACGACGGCGAGGGCGAGGTGCATGGAAGAGGTGGAGGGTGGGCACGGGGAGCAGAAGGGGGAGAGGCCGGGGGGAGGCGCAGGCGGAAAGGGGGGACAAGAGGGAAGTGAGGGTGTGCCATTTTCGTGGCATCGCTCGGGCGTGTGCCGTTCTTTCTCGGCGAGAAGCATCGAGGACCATCCGGGACCCTCGAGCAAAAAAGACACGCGCGCAGCCGACAAAGGCACGGGAAAGGGACGCCCGAGCGACGGGGAGTTTTTCCTTCGTCGAGCAGTGGCGAAGCGTCCCAGCTCGCCGATGGCCCTACCGAGCAATGTTCTAAGAACCTTTCTGTGTGGTTTCCACGAAGTGTTCTTGGAATCTCGACGCCCGAAATGGGCACTGAAGGAATGGGCAAAATGCCCAACAGCAGTTCCTGTTCATTTTGAACAGGACTCGCAGTCCGCGCCGCCGCAGCCTGTGCCCATTTGGGACAGAAGGCCGCCCGCCGAACAGCGGCCGCTGTTGGTTTGGGACAACATTTGTTGTTGGGCATTGTACCCATTTTTTCAGTACCCATTTCGGGCGTCTAAAAAGCAGTGGCGAAACGTCCCGGTTCGCCGATGGCCCTACCGAAAACAATGTTCTAAGAACCTTGTGTGTTTTCCACGAAGTGTTCTTGGAACATTTCTGGCCGGGGCGTTTTGTCTTAACACATCGGGATTATGTTCTAAGAACCTTGTTTTTGTTCTTAGAACATTTTTGAGTTCTAAGAACATTTCGCGGTAGGACTATAGGAATGCAGGGACGGTCGGTCCTTGCTCAATTTCGGCGAGGACCATCGAGGACCATCGAGGAGCATCTTTTCATTTGGCGAAAAAACCACGCACGAAACCGAACAAAGCACAGGGAATGGACGTCCGAGCGATGGCCAGGAGAGGGGGGGTCTACCGCGGATGCAAGGAGACCGCGCGGACCGTCGGAAGCATGTGTTCATGCAGTGCTTGGCTTCTCTGGTCCAAGGCGGTTTACAACGGATTCTTGGCCGCACAGGAAGCCTCGACGACTGCCACTCGTCCGGCACAAGAGGCGCCGAGATAGCTCGCAGAACGCCTCCGAGAGGCGGCGTTTATGCACATTCATGGCCCATAAAGGGTGAAATGCATGTTTGTTACTCCGACGGCTCCAGCTCAGGATGACTTCGAGACGGGCCTCAGAGGCCTCCGGCAAGGTCCAGGGGGCTCGCCTGATGATGGACCCAAGAGACGTTTCCCCGTTCTTCGCCCTCCTGCTCTTCCGCTCTCTCGCCCCTCCCTCGTGGAGGGGCCACAGGGCGCGTGTGCCATGTGTGCTCCACGCGCAGGTTGTCTGTGCAAGGGCCTGGTGCACGTGCAACGCCGCGCGAGGGAGCCATGACCCCCGACGTCGGTGTCCCGTCGTTGCCCAGCACCGCAGCCTCGAGTCGGGCAGGTCCCTCGACAGGAGGCATCGTCAAAGCATAGTTATAGAAATCGTATGGTTTTGCTATGTTTGACAATTTTTGGGGTATTGTTTGACTATCTCTTATGTATCGTCCAAAATCCGCCTGTAGGGGGACATGCCCGACCTGATCGTAGCCCCCCTCCGCGTGAGCGTGTGAAGCTGTTTCCAGTGGGGGGCCATGCCAAGAAACGCCCTGCTTGCCTCCAGGGTGCCCTGGGTGTCTTGGGTTTCGATGGTTCTGCTATGGGAAGCGTGACGCGCCCACACCAAAAACCAATGGACGTTCTGGGGCCTCAGGGCCGGGCTTCTTGTGATCGAGCTCCTGCCGTAGTGTATTTTGCCGCGAGGGTGCAACTTTCTTGCACTTTGTAGGTGCCGCAGTTTGTCGCCCACCCCAGGTGCCATCCTTCCCCAAAGCCTCTTCTACTCCTCCTCTCGTCATGGTCCTCCTCTTCCGCGTTCAGTGCCTCCTGCGCCTCCTTCCCCAAAGCCTGCTGCTGCACCTCCATGTGTTCCCCTTCCCCTCCTTGTCGACCTCATCCTCCCCTCCCTCCTCCTCCTCCTCCTCCTCCTCCTCCTCCTCCTCCTCCTCCTCCTCCTCGTCCTCCTCCTCCTCCTCCTCCTCCTCCTCCTCCTCGTCCTCCTACTCCTTCTCCTCCTCCTCCTCCTCCTCCTCCTCCTCTTCGACCTCCTCCTCCTCCTCTTTCGGCCCCCCAGGTGCTACCCTGCCCCGGAGCTCCGATGCCCTGCCCTGCTCCCCTATCATCAGCCCCCCCCGCGCCACTCCCACTCGTCCTGGGCACGCCTCTCCCGCGCGCGGCCGTCGCCGCCGCGGCCGTCGCCGCCGCCGCTGACGCTGCCGACGCCGCCGTGCGCCCTCGGCTGCCGACGCTGCCGACGCCGCCGCCGCCGCCACCGTGCGCCCTCGGTCGGCTGCCCACGCCGCCGGCCGCCGACGCCGCTGCCGCCCGCGCCGCAGGACCGGCTGGCAGGACTTCAAGGGCGGCCGGTGGCGCGCTGTGCTGGCCCCGGGCGGCCGGCGGCGGCGGCGGCGGCACTCTCCGGGGGCGGGCCACCCATAGCAGGAGGAGGAGGAGGAGGAGGAGGAGGAGGAGGAGGCAAGGGCGTTCTTGAGTGCTCGAAGTTAGTCGCGCCTCGTGGTTCCGCTCCGGTTCCTTCGCATCCTCCTCTTCTCCCATGGGGGGGCGGCGCGAGAGCGCGGAGTTGTTCTCGCTTCGCACAGCGCGAAGCAAGAGGATATGCGCCCTTGAGGAGGTATGGCCCCTGGCTCACTGGGCTGCCCGTCGCCCCCCTCGCGACCTGGGCCAATGTTTGTTCTCTTGCATCTCAGCGGGGCAGCACCTTTAGAGCTTTTTTAGGGACTGACGAGGAGGAGGAGGGGGAGGAGGAGGAGGAGGAGGAGGAGGAGGAGGAGGAGGAGGAGGGGGAGGATAAGCAACGCATCCAGGGGATGGTCCGGGGCCGGGGTGCAGCTAAATCTGTGCATCTACAACTGGGTGGTTGCGTTTTTTTCCGCGACCGTCTGACCTCTCACATCTCCCCCACAGGGACAGAATCCCGCAACCCCGCGACCTTGTGTCATCTTACATCTCCCTCAGGGAGATAAACTCCCGGTGCCTCGCGACCCGCGACCCTGTGACATCTTCAATCTTCCCTAGGAAAGATACAATCCCGCGACCCCGCGACCCTGCGCCATCTTCAATCTCCCCCAGGGGGGATACATTCCTGCAGCCCCGCGACCCTGTGTCATCTTGAATCTCCCCCAGGAGGGATGAGATCCCGCAACCGCGCGACCCCGCGACCCGGTGACATCTTCAGTCTCCCCGAGGGGAGATAAAATCCCGCAGCCCCGCGACCCCGCGACCATGTGTCATCTTCAATCTCCCCAAGGAGGGATGAGATCCCGCAATCCAGCGACCCCGCGACCCTGTGACATCATCAATCTCCCCCAGGGGGGATGAAATCCTGCAGCCCTGCGACCCCGCGACCCTGTGTCATCTTCAATTTTCTCCAGGGGGGATCAAATCCCGCAACCCCGCGACCCCGCGACCTTGTGTCATCTTGAATCTCCCCCAGGGGGGATCAAATCACCAGGGTCCGAGAAAACGAGAAAACTAGACAAAACGAGACCACGACCCAAGGGCAGAGAAAACGAGAAAACGAGAAGTCGAGCCAGATTCCGGGAAAACGGTACCACGACACATGGACCGAGAAAACAAAAACGAACGAGCGTCCGAGAACATGTGACCACGACCCAGGACCCGAGAAACCGAGAAAACGAACCAGGGTCAGAGAAACCAGACAACGATACAGGGGCCGAGAACACAGGAAAAACAAGACAACGAACCAGGGTCCGAGAAAACGAGACCACGACACAGGGGCCGAGAAAACGAGAAATCGAGAAAATTAACCAGGGTCTGAGATAACGAGACCACGACCCAGGGGCCGAGAAACCGAGAAAACGAGCCACGGTCCAAGAAACAACGAGACCACGACCCAGGACCCGAGAAACCGAGAAAACGAGACAACGAACCAAGGTCCGAGAGAACGAGACCACGACCCAGGGGTGCAGAAAACGGGAAAACGAGACAACGAACCAGGGTCCGAGGAAACGAGACCACGACACAGGGGCAGAGAAAACGAGAAACCGAGAAAATGAACCAGGGCCTGAGATAACGAGACCACGACCCAGGGGTCGAGAAAACGAGAAAAAGACCCAAGGTCCGGGAAAAAGGTACCACAACCCAGGGGCCGAGAAAACGAGAAAACCAACCAGGGTCAGAGAAAACGAGACCGCGACCCAGGGGCCAAGAAAACGAGAAAACTAACCAGAGTCAGAGAAAACGAGACCACGACCCAGGGCCCGAGAAAACGAGAAAACGACCCAAGGTCAGAGAAAACCAACCCTCCGACCCCGAAGGTCTCCAACCCCACAACCTTCCGACCCCGGAAACCTGCAACTCCGCAGCCGCGCAACTCCGAAACCCTGCAACCCCGCTACGCCGCACCCCCCGCAACACCGCGACCCCAGAAACCCTGGAACCCCACAACCCCAGAATCCCGCACCTTCACGACGCCGCAACCCCGCGACCCCACAACCCTGCAACCCAGCAACCTCGCAACCCCGCAACCCCGCAACCACCCCGCGACCCCGCAACCCCGCAACCCCGCAACCCTGTGCCCTTGCAACCCCGCGACCTCCGCAACCCCGCGACCCCGCAACCCCGCAACCCCGCAACCCGTAACCCCGCGACCCCGCAACCCTACGACTTCGCAACCCCGCGACCCCGCAGCCCCGCAACCCCGCGACCCCGTGACCCCGCAACCTCGCAACCCCGCAACCTCGCAACTTCGCAACCCCAGGTTCCGCAACCCCGCGACCTCGCAATCTCGCAGCCCTGGGACACCGCAATCGCGCAAACCCCGTCCTTGCCACAGGGTTGCACGTCGCGTGGTTCCAGTATTCCACTTCTTGGCGGAGGTTTGAATTGTCACGGGGTTGCGGGGTCGCGGGGTTACGAGGTCGCGGGGTTGCGGGGTTGCGGGGGCCGCGGGGTTGCAGAGTGGTACGGTTGCAAGGTCACAGGGTTGCGGAGTTGTGGGGTCGCGGGGTTGCGGAGTCGTTGGGTTGCAGGGCCACAGGGTTGCGGGGTTGCGGGGTTGCGGGCTCGCGGGTTTGCGGGGTTGCGGAGTCGTAGAGTTGCATGGCCACAGGGTTGCGGGGTTGCACGGTCGCGGAGTTGCGGATTGCGGGGTTGCGAGGTCGCGGGGTTGCGGGGTTGCAGGGTCGCGGGGTTGCGGGGTTGCGGGGTCGCGGGGTCGCGGGGTTGCGGGGGTTGCGTGGTCGCGGGGTCGTATGGTTGCAAGGTCGCAGGGTTGCAGGTTTGCGGAGTCGTAGAGTTGCAAGGCCACAGGATTGCGGGGTTGCGGTGTTGCGGGATCGTGGGGTTGCAGGGTTGCGGGGTTGCGAGGTCGCGGGTTTGCGGGGTCGCGGGGTCGCGGGGCTGCGGAGTCGTGTGGCTGCGAGGTCGTAGGGTTGCGGGGGGAAACAAACCGCAACTACCCAGTTCCAGATCCAATGAGCTAAATCGTTCTTTCGGGTGCTCCCCTACCGACGACGGTGCCGGTGCATCGCCGACGTCGCCGATGCATCGCTGCATCGACGAAGCATCGGCGATGCATCGGCGATGCGACGCGATTCTCTGACCCCATCTGATGGACCCCACGCGGGATGCCTTTCCAGCTTGGTTCTGTGTCCCCTATATTGTGCCGGTTCATCGTCTTGTGTAGAGCACGCGCTGCTCCTCCGTCTTTTTTTTATATGTCCCCCTCCCGCCTCCGCATCCTATAATTCTTCCTGCTCCTCCTCCTCCTCCTCCTCTTCCTCCTCGTCCTCCTCTTCCTCCTCCTGTCCTTCTTCCTTAGTGGTACAGTGGAGACCCATGCCAAGAAACACCCTGCTTGCCTCCAGGGTGCCCTGGGTTTCTTGGGTTTCGATGGTTTTGCTGTGGAAAGCGCGACGTTCCAACACCAAAAAACAATGGACGTCCTGGGGTCTCAGGGCTGTGTTTATTGAGGAAGATTTCTTCTGGACTGGCCTCCACTGTATAATCTAGCCGGTCGATAGGGGCCACATCAGGGGGGCCCGATCTTACTCGTAAGAGACAAAGCAAAACCAAGGTTTCTCTTCTCAGTATGGGTTTTCCGTCGTCGTCGCTACAGAACGCGTGGCAGGAGTGGGGCGGGGCGCCCATCCCGCGCGAAAGGCCGCCATGCGGTTTTCGCTCGGCGCCGCGTATGCTTTTCCAGAGAGATGCCTGCTGGCCCAGACGACGCCTTTCGCTCCCTGTCCGCCGCCTCGGAGCCGCCGACCAAAACAGTATACTTTTCCAGAGAATGGAGCTCCCGCTTCGGTACGGCACGCGTTTCTCGCACGCGCCTTCGTCGACGCGCGAAGGACGAAAAAAGGTCGCTCTCGCCCCTCTGCTCGGCGCAGCTTTCGCCTGAATCTGGCGCTCCCGCTCCGGCGGCGGCGCAGGACTTGTTCGCGGAGGCGCAGGGGAAGCGGCGGCGGCCGCGGGGCCGCGCCAAGAGCGGGCGAGGGTGCTGACCTCGCCCCAAGCTCGGGGGCGGCAAAGAGGGGGGTGGTGACTATCAGGAGGGGAAAAAACACACAGACACAATCAATCGTCGGTTCCCAGGAAAATATGGGAAAATATGGGAAGTCGGCGGGCAGACAGAAACCGAGAAAATATGAGAAAATATTGGGGATATCTTTATTTGTGTGTATTGATTTGTGTGTCCTTGGGCCCCTTCAGACTAGGGGGGGGGATATCATGGCGGGGGCCATGGTAGCTCCCCAGATTTCGTGGGGCCCCTTCTTATTTCATCACGTCCCTGGCCCTCCCTGCTGGGCCGCGCACGTGCCGCCGGCCATGGTTTGCACCCCCCCCCCTCTTGGACACCCCCCTCGTTGGCCGCTCCCGACAGACGCCGCGCAACTTGTGAGGGAGTGTGGCAGTGCTGTGTCAGCGCGGCGCACACTTCGCCTTTGCCGCGCCCATCGGAAGTTTTGCCGCTCTCGCCCCCTGCGCGGCCCGCGTAGCTCCCGAGTCGTCGGGAGCGGGGCCGCGCGCGAGCGCCCTCCGTCTGCGGGGTGGGAGCGCGCTCCCGTCCCCCAGATCAGGTTGTGCCACGAGTGATGAGAACAGGCGGGCCCCGCTTGCTCGCTCCGCCTGGCCAACTTGAGACTCTCTCCACCACGATTGCGCATTTGAAGTACTACCCTCTCCGCCTGACTCCGTCAGCAGAAAGATAGATGGCCCGCTCCGCGTAGTATTCGTGACCCACAGGATTGCAACACGTGTGTTTGTGTGTGTGTTTGTTTTTGCGTGTTTTGTTTTGTGTGTGTGTGTTTGTTCGTCAGTGTGTGTTTCGTTTGTCTGTTCAATCAGCTTGTTTTCGGTGTTTCAAACTGGTGCTTCCGCCGCAGCGTAGGCCTCATGTTCAGATTCGCGCCTTGCTCCCGTCGTTCAGAATGGCACTCTCGCCCCAGCGTGGGCCCAGTCTTCCTTAATTGCGGTCGCCTCTCTTCTTTCCCTTTCTGCGCCTTCCTTTGGCCTTCTGCTCCTCCTGCTCGTTCTACTCCAGCTCATCTGCTGCTATTCGTCCTCGTCCTCATCCTTTTTCATCCTCATCCTTTTCATCCTACCCATCCACCCCATCCTCCACCTCCCCTT